>BLSH010435789.1:542613-552754 GCA_018402905.1 Glandirana rugosa
AAGAAAAAGCCCGCCTCCATATGTTAAGTCTCGGCGTTCATCGCGACGAGTGAACATCCTACTTATGACGTAAATCCCGCCTCACTAGAGTGATTTGTACGACGCGACGGAGTCGACGGCTCTGACTACACTCCACCGACTGTCCTTCGATTAGGGTCTGTCACCGAAGTCATTCATCCACGCCTGGTGGGGCCCACTGTGGGTGTTCCCGTCTATCGCCCTGAATCGGACTGTAGTAGCGACCGTCTCTGTAGAAACGAGCCCTCAGTGATCACTTGTTGCTTGACTCCCGAGCAAAGATGTCTCTGCCAGCGATGATGTCAGGCTAAGTCCCGCTATCTGCCCTTGTGGGTGTCACCCGGGGTGGTCCGCACCTACTTACTGAAGCCACTGTCTGGGATTAGCTTCCTGTCAGCCACCTCACATCAGTCTCGGCAGCTGAGGCAGCGCAGCATGTTTAGTGAGATCACTCCGCCCTAAATGCAGTATTCATCCTACAAGTGAGCAGCGCTACTTGCGGCTCTGAATTGTATACCTCCGCCCGAAAAAGAAGAAAAAGTCCTTCCCGTGCTCTCACCTCCTGGGCCCCTCTGTCAACCTGATGGGGCTCAGGGAAATGTAATTATACACCCCCCCAAGCAAGAAGAAGGGGGGTGAAGTTTAGTAATTTTTTTTTTTAATTGGCATAACTTAACTATAAAGCTGCCCGGGCCCCCCTGCAGAGCTGATGGAGCCCGGGCCCAGTACAACTGGGCCAGTTCTACTGCCCTATCAGCGGCCCTGCTGATGAGTCACTGACCTGGAAAAAGGATGCAGGTCCAAGTTTAGATGTTCATTCCAGGTCTGTGACTCAGTAGTCTTCAATGGCAATTGCCGAATCTGTCTGGCTGTTTTGTATTTGGCATATTGGACTTCTCCTGCTTCATTAGCCTAATTTCCCTAACAGAGCTCCTTTCTCTGAGTTTAGCTTTTTTGTGTGTCCAGGCCAGGCAGCACATAAATCCAAACTTCTGCCAATGTGGCCCTTCCTCCCTCTTCACTTGGCTTTGTCAGAATAACCACTAAAATCAGAAGTTCATATCCTCTTATTGAAAACATATCCGTGGCTCGTTCCTTAAGCTCTCATCCCTTTTCTTCTTATCCTGCAACATCATAGGAATCTGTCTCAGCAAAGTTAATAGCAGTTTTATTTTTAGTATGCTCAGTCCTTTAATACTAAACTGCTTATTACTAACATATGGAGAGCATTGTTTAACAGGGTCTCTTCTCTGTAGAAAACAATTGAATATCTACACACATGTGTATGGTTAACCGGACACGTGGTGGACAGAAAAACTGCTACATGATGTGTTTTGGGCGAATGTGCATGTTTGTGCCACAAGCAAATACCTCTGTGGGCAGCCTTCTCTCCATTGATGTTTGTCTTTGTGTAGAGCTGGCTATACACTAGTAGAATTTCATTCAAATGTTTGCGTAATAAGAACTTTCGTTTGATATTCTAATTGTTAGTGTGGTCAAATTGATGTTGATTTTCATCCACAGTGACTGAAAAATTGGAAGGTGCAGGATAGAATTTTTTTCTCAAACAAATTTCTAGCCATATATGTGATTTTTGTTCAGGAAATTACATTCAATCCAAAATCAAATTTTAAACGCAAACAAAATTTTGAAGTAATTTTGAGCAACATTTGTCCAGTCATCGAACCTGCAAAGAATTTTTGGATGAGGGTATATTCAAAGGAACATGACTAAAGGATTCGTCAACCTGGGTACTTACAATTATAAATAAAGGCACGGACTGCGAGACATGGGTTTAAATGGCCACAGCAGCCAATTTTATTAACCAAAATAAAATACAACACATTAAAACATAAACCATATAATGCCCAAACACAAGGGGTCTTTGGGTGTATATAAAGCCTAATTTTAACTGTAATCATCCATGTCCTCAGCCGCACCCCAACCGGCTCGAAGACATTCCGACATCACACATATTTCCATATTCCCCTCCCCCAGGGGACCTACCCCCTGGGAGAAAAACCACTAACCAGGTGGGAGCGCCTACCATAGATGGGCCCCCATATTGTCACACTGTAATTACTCACAGACCCCCCAAAGACCCCTTGACCCACCAATTGCTGTGACAAATGAACAACATCCCTATGTAATACATTATCCTTATGAAATGTATTTATGTTCCATAACCAGCACCAACCTGAGACTTAAAAACATAATAGCTACCTATTCACTGCTGTAACCCCAATACCAGGGTGGGTGGGAGGGAAGCTGACACTTCTCCTGACTCCTCAGAATGAAACGAAACTAACCCCCACTCCCAAGACCCTTTGCTACGGACTCTGCCCATTACCCTGAACCTCCAATCAGGTAAGGCTACACCTCTGACCCACATACTGACCTAGCTGACCGTTCCTCCCTTAGTCATGCAGCCCCTACGTCCATTTTCTCCTCCAGGTCTCACTTTTCTTTGAAAGTCTACTGGTTTATAGCCAGCTTAATGGATTCCTGCATTGATGCTAAACAACCCTCATGGATGAATCTACCGCTACGGCAATTCCTACACCGTTCACCTGATTTGGATGTAAATACCCTCAAATTAAAGCTGAAAGTCTACATTTAAAGCACATCTTGTTCGTTTCATTTCAAATCCATTGTGGTGGTGTATAGAGCCAAAAAGATTAGAATTGTGTCGATGTCCCAATATTTATGGACCTGACTGTATATACACTCTGTAAGTGTGTTTGTATATACACTACTTTACAGTGTTTTTCACACCTGCCTAAGACTTTTGCAAAGTAAGAATTCTTTCAGAAATAGAAGTATTCATAGATTAATTTTATCAATTAATAAAATGGAATTAAGTAAATGATCAGAAGAGAAATCCAAATCAAATCAATATTTGGTGTGACCACCCTTTTGCCTTTAACCTCCTTAGCGGTATTCCTGAGTGTGGCTCGGGGTGAGTTTTCACTACCAAAAGCGGTAACCCCAAGCCACACTCAGGATTGCATTGCAGGATCCAGGCAGCGATACTCACCTTGTCCCCAGGATCCTGTGATGTCCCCCCACTGTGTCAGCGGGCTCTCTTCCGCCCGATGTACTGTGTGCCGAGCCCCATTCCCTGCGAGCGTCGCGTGCGGGTGGAGCCCGGCGGCAAATTCAAAAAGTGAAACACACATACAGTACACTGTAATCTGTAAGATTACATTACTGTATGAAATCATTTCACATCCCTTTTGTCCCTAGTGCTTTGTCAAGTGCCCTGCATGCACTTTTATATTATATATGTCATTCTTTCTGCCTGGAAACTTGAGAATGTCCATGGCATCCAAAAAGCGTCCCTTTACGTCAAAAGCGGTTTTTGACCAGCTAGAAGACAGCGATAGTAAATAAGAATCACTTGCAGAATTGAGTGATACTGATTTTTGATTAAATTCGTCATCAGTCACTGGAAGTGATGACAGCGACAATTCTGCAACTGAGCAAATTTCAGTGTTTTTGATTTGATTACATTATTGAATACATTTTATTATTATTATATTATTATCTTTGATAATTATTTATAGTTATTATATTATAATTTATGATTTTGTTGTTTCAAATTTTATCATACCCGGGATGTCTAGTAGACTCTTGTTTGGACAGATTTAAGTGAGCTATTCTTAAGAATTGCAGGCCTACAATATAAAATGCCAAATTTCTATGCGAAACAATGTGCCGCTTTTAGATGCAAAAATCTGACATAATCATACCGGCAGGGAGGTTAAAACAGCATAAAATCTTCTAGGTACTCTTGCACACATTTATTTCCTCCCGTGAGAAAGACATAAAGTTCAATCCAAAAAGTGCCGCTCTGCGATAATCAAATGAGTGGTTTGCCAGCCACCACCATCACCTCTAGGTGCAGTGCCTGCTCATCTCAAAGAAAGACCCTCAGGGGTCCAATCACACCTTTGGTAAATAGGCCTTGCGTTATCCTGAGAAAAGGCAGCGATTATATCCTGAATCCTATGCAATCCTCTTTAGGTACCATATGAATCACTCAAAGTAAATGAGAGATTCATAGCGCAATATAGCTAATGTAAAATGTTTACTGTACACATTAAAAATGCCTACTCACATTTGGTACATCGTTCCATGCTTTGAAAAAGTCACATGACCAGTAATGCAATGCGTCGGCAGGAGCCGGTGACGTCACTTCCGGTGTCTCATATACCAGGAAGCAACGGTGAGGAGGCGAGCTCTCGAAGTTCTTATACGTTTTAACGCTGGTAGCAACTTTTAAAGATGTACCAAATGTGAGTAGGCATTTTTAATGTGTACAATAAACGTTTTACATTAGCTATATTGCGCTATGAATCTCTCTTATTTACTTTGAGCAACACTTGGAGGAGTGAATCATATGGTACCTAAAGAGGATTGCACAGGATTCAGGATATAATCGCTGGCTTTTCTCAGGATAACGCAAGACCTATATACCAAAGGCGTGATTGGACCCCTGAGGGTCTTTCTTTGAGGTGAACCACGCATTTGATTATCGTAGAGTGGCACTTTTTGGACTGAACTTGGTCTTTCTCACGGGAATGATTGCAGTTTTATCTTTTTTCCACAATTTTATTTTATATATTTTTTTGGACTTTATTGGGACTATGTATTTTTTCACTTGCATGCTGATTATATATGTTGATTGATAACATAAGCTTTTTCAGGATTATGGTGTAGAATTGATTCATCTATTTGGGGGTCATTAGATCAATTTATCATATTTGTTTTGATTTTATGTTTTAACTAGTGCACCATTATTTACAGAATTTAATTTGTGGTAGTGTGAGATCACTAGTTGAATGGTTGCAGCTGGTTTTCATATACGCAAATAATTTTTTTTTTCTCGTCTTCATTAGATCATTTTACATAGCAGCGCACAAGTACTTTATTCACATCTTAATGACATTGGCTGTTTGGGGTCATTGTCCTGCTGCCGAATAAATTTTGGGCCAATCACATGCACCCCTGATGGTATAGCATAATGGAGAAGTATCTACCTGTGTTTTTCAGCATTGAGAACACCATTGATCCTGACCAAATCTCCAACTCCATTTGCAGCAATGCACCCCAAACTTTCAAGGAACCTTCACCATGCTTCACTGTTTCCTGCAGATACTCCTTGTATCACTCTCATCAGTCCAGAGCACCTGCTGCCATTTTTCTGCACCCAAGTTCCCATGCTTTCGTGCATAGTTGAGTTGCTTAGCTTTGTTTCCACATCAGAGGTATGGCTTTTTGGCCAAAATTCTTCCCTGAAGACCATTTCCGGCCAGACTTCTCCGGACAGTAGATGGATGTACTTGTGTTCCACTGGTTTCCAGTACTGTGCTGATGGCACTGCTGGACATTTTCTGTTTTTGAAGGAACGTAAGCAAGAAGTGTCCTTCATCTGCTGCATTAAGTTTCCATGGCATACCTCTGTGTCTATGGTCCTCAACACTGCCCGTTTCTTTGTGCTTCTTCCAAAGAGCTTGAACAATTCATCTTGAAACCCCAGTCTGATTTGACATCTTTGTCTTAGAGGGAACTTGCCGATGCAGTATATCTACCTTGTGTCTTGATGCAGTACTCAGTGTTGCCATGGTGTATGACCTGTGGCATGAAACTGTCTTCCACAACCTCACCTTAGTAGCAGAGTTTGGCTGTTCCTTACCCAGTTTTAATCCTCCTATACAGCTGTTTCAGTCAATGACTGTTTCAACCTACGTATGAAATTGATGATCATTAGCAACTGCTTGGTATGATTGGTTAATCCTACAAAATCCCTGACTTTGTGCAAGTGTACAAAGTGTGCAACTATAAGAAATGATGCTGGTTCGAAGCCAAAGGGTAGTCACACCAAATATTGATTTTATTTTGATTTTCCTTCTCTTCGCTCACTATGCATTTTGTATATTGATTAAAACAAACAATTAAAATGTATAGTTTTGAAAGCATCCCTACTTACACAGTATTTCTTCACAGCTGCCTAAATGCCACCATCATTGTATTCAGGCATGCCAACAATGGATGTTAGAGTGGATTATTATCATTATACAGGATTTATATAGCACCAACAGTTTACGCAGCGCTTTACAACATAAGAGCAGACAGTACAGTTACAAAACCGGAGGCAAGCATGGGAGGAGGCGACAAGGGAGCTAGAGAGCCGGAGGTCTTGGGAGGAATGAAGAAAATGATTAGGTTGGTATTTTGAGACTAGGTTAGTGATGTAGCTGGGGGCCAAATTGTGGATGGCTTTGAAAGTTATTGTTAGTATTTTAACTTGAATTTGTTGGGTGAGTGCCAGCCAATGGAGGGATTGGCAGAGAGGAGTAGCAGACATTGAGCGGTTGGTAAGGTGGATGAACCTGGCAGCAGCATTCATGATGGACTGAAGGGGGATAGCCTATGTAAAGTTAAGCCAATGAGAAGGGAATTGCACTAATCGAGGCGAGAGATGACCAGGGAGTGAACTTGGAGCTTTGTGGTGTTATTTGTTAGAAAGGGGTGTATTTTGGAGGTGTTGCAGAGGTTGGACAGGGATTGGATATGGGGCTGAAAGGTTAGTTCAGAGCCCAGGATTACACCTAGAGCCTTGGCATGCGGGGATGGGCTGATAGTTGTGCCATCGATCTTGACAGAGAAATAATGGGAAGGGGCACATGGGGGACTAAAATTATGAGCTTGGTTTTGGATAGATTGCATTTGAGCAAGTGGTATGACATCCAGGCCCATATGTCTGTTAGTAAATTAGTGATATCTGAGGTAACTGAAGGAGTGAGCTGATGGGTGGAAAGATAAATGCCATGAGAGGCTATCAGCTGACCCAGGGACATGGTGTAGATCGAGAATAGGAGATTTCCAAGAACAGAACCTTGAGGAACACCGTCAGAGAAAAGAGGTGAAGAGGAAGTAGAATTGTAGGTGATACAATCACGGAGACCAAAGGTGTGGAGTCTTTTGAGGAGGAGGGGTGGTCAACCATATCAAAGGCAGCAGAAAGGTTCAGGAATGAGTGGATGGGGTAATCCAATTGACAATGTCTTTCATTTAGCCCATAGGCTAAATAAGAAAATCAAACCCTAAATGCTGGCCTTAACTGCAAAAAATAAAACACATTTCTTCCATTACATCAGCAATGCTTATATCTTATAGTCTTGACAAGAATCTCCCTTTCCTTTTTTCTTGGCTCGGATCCTCACTCATAGCACAGAACTTGAGGCCAATCTACGTGAACCTTGTTTGAAACTTGGCCTCCGTGACTTCTCCTTTGATAAGAATTGGGTTTAGGATTCCAGTGCAATAAAATATTTTTACAGAATCCAGATTCAAGGTTAGCCATATTATATCTGACTTTGGATAATGTGTTTTGCAACTGTCAAGCCATGTAGAGGGTTCATTGAAGGGTGATAATGAGAGCTTCAGAACATCAAAATTATTCATTATTGTACACCGAGATTTTATAGCATGCTATAAATCTTTGTGTGATCTATAGCCAATCCTGTGTTCAGTGGAGGTAGGGATGGAGCCCCCCCCAAACACCATATGAGCCAGACATGATAAGAAGCATCTCACTGCCTTAAGGCCTATTTACATCATTGCATTTGTTTAGGCACATTTTTAATGTGGCGTGCCAAAATGTAAAGCAACACAAAGTGCATTTTATGTGCGCTTTATATGCCTTTTTGTTCCTGCAGGCTCATGGAAATATGGACACGTGACTTGAACAAGAATTAAAACACATATCGTGTTTTCAGTGTATTTTACTTGCATTGATAATCACTCTAAAGTAGCACCCTTTTTTAGCAAAAGTTTATAAATATATAAGAATTACCATGCTACTCCTATATTAGTGAAGACAGGCAGCTAGCACAAAGATCAACACATGATCCTAACATAAATAATAAAAGCAAAAAGGTGCCGCGCTAATAAATATGTATATCTCTTATTGAACCTGCTGTATATCAGCATACAGACTCAATCCACCTAATAGGGTGTATGTACAAAATAAATTGTGTAAAGTGACAAGTGCTACATATAAATATTAATTCATCAATAAACAGCGAAAAGCTTAACCACTTCAGCCCCGGAAGGATTTCACACTTTAGGACCAGAGCACTTTTTGCGATTCGGCACTGCGTCGCTTTAACTGACAATTGCGCGGTCGTGCGATGTTATACCCAAACAAAATTTGCGTCCTTTTTTTCCCACAAATAGAGCTTTCTTTTGGTGGTATTTGATCATCGCTGCATCATTTCTGATCGCCGTTATAAACAAAAGAAGAGCGACAATTTTGCAAAAAAAACCAAATTTCTTAGTTTTTGCTAAAATACAAATCCAAAAAAAAAAAATACAAAAAAACATTTTTTTCATCGGTTTTGGCCGATTTATATTCTTCCTCATATTTGTGATAAAAAAAATCACAATCGGCGTTTATTTATTGGTTTGCGCAAAAGTGGCCGTGTTTACGGATGATGAGAATTCATTTCTGGGGTTTTTAATTTTTTACTAGTAATGGCGGCGATTTTAGCGGTACTACGATATTTCAGCAGAAATGTCGGACCATTTCGACACTTTTTTGGGACCATTGGCATTTATACAGCGATCAGTGCTATAAAAATGCAGTGATTACTGTGTAAATGCCATTGGCAATGAAGGTGGCTAACCTGCAGGGGGCGCTCTAAGGGTTAACTGTGTTCCCTGAGTGTGTTCTAACTGTGTGTGGGCTGCCCTAGCAGGGGAAGGGAAGTGATCACAGCTTCCATGTAGAGGAAGGCTGTGATCACCGCCCTTCCCCCTCTCACAGAACGGAGGTCCGTGTTTACTTACACGGACCTCCGTTCTTTCAGTGCGGGGGGGGCATCGCGGGTAGCCGGCGGCGATTGAGTCCGCCGCACCCGCTCCCTGGCCCCCCCGAACACAGTGAGCGTGCAGGCGCGCCTCCGGCGGCGCGCGCGCTCACAGTGTGCGATCTCACAGCCGCCGTCGTATGACGGCGGTTTGCGATATCGAGCCACTTTGTTGCCGTCAACCTGCGGTTGGCGGTCAGCAAGTGGTTAAATATACTTCATGTAAACAAGGATTGTCCGCATATAGTGTCCAACCTTGTGGACAAACCATTCCAATAAATGTGACATCAATTGGTGCAATCCAATATTGATAGATTGTGATTCATGCAAAAAAAAGGGCTTCGGTGTGCAAAGCCCCAGTGCAAAAATGAAAAATTGATGTGGCAATCAAATCCAGAAACTTGTGACGATGAGTGAACCCAGAGTGTCGGGTGTTGGGGGACCCTCTGACTGAGGAGATCCAAGGGGGAATTGATTCTTTCAGCCACCCTCAAGGGGGCAGCACTACACTTAAATGAAAAATAAAACCAAAAATAATTTCTGCATATGGACCCTTACAAAAAAAACATACACAAAAGACACTTAAAAATCACCAAAGGTCAATCACTAGTGTTTAACAATTAATTGATAAGCATACAATTTCATGCAGTATCACTTGATTGGGCGAATTAGAGCACTGCCCATTCTGTACTAATTAATTGGTACAACATTGTACACTGCATAGAGATTCATATGGCCCTTACACAGAGGCGTAACTAGAACCTTCAGGGCCCCGGTGCAAGAAATTATGAAGGGCCCCCCAACCCCTGGCCAGGGCCCTTCCCTCTTCCCACTGATCCTGGGGCCCTTTACTCCTATTGTGGGTCCCTTTATTACGGTACTGCAGTGGGGCCCTTTCACAAGTTCTGCAGCAGGCCCCAGGGGGACCAGGGAAGCACACAGGGGCCCTGGGAACAGCAGAAGACAAGTAAACTGGATAGAGGAAAATGGAGGAGATTGGGTCCTCTAAATGCCACCCCCCGCCATCCCTCCTATTCAGGTGTACAAGGGAGGCACATGGGCCCCCTGGACCATGGGGCCCGGTTGCAATTGCAACCCCTGCAACCCCTATCGTTACGCCCCTGCCCTTACATGCCATATAAATAAAAAACAGTTGCGCTCATAAAGAATGGAAAAAACAAATGTGAATAAAGCAAACATCAATAACATAATAGGTCTCCGTGACTCATCAACTCAAGAAAAAAGTC
>BLSH010435789.1:573259-624147 GCA_018402905.1 Glandirana rugosa
AAAGTCACCTTAGGATACGTTAAACATTTGGTGAGGCAATACTTGTGGTCGTGTAATTCCGTTTATCGGACTGGCGTGTACTACACCGACGACAGGTACATTCCAAAAAGTTTTTCGTCATACACCACGTTTCGTATCGACTCTCTAAACAAGTATAAAGACAGGGAAATAGTTATTTTGGGTTACTCAGTGGTACTTTATTGTTTTGACGACATGAAGTGGTGTCGTCGGAAAAGAATTTATTAGTACACGACTGTTATCTATATGGTACTTTAGATTTTAGTTGATTTACGATTTTTAGTCGTTTTTTGTGCGATCGTTCGGGTTCCGTCCGGACCCGGACCCGGACTTTGTCCCGAAGTTCGGACGGACCAGCAGAACCCGAACTTCCAGGTGTTCGCTCAACTCTACTGAAGATGCATTTTGACAGCTAGTTTGTGTCAGGGCCATAAAATGACCCCTTTCTTTTTTGCTGATTTTTAGCATTTAGTTGATTTTAGATTTCATGGTATATCTATTGTCAGCACATGATTATTTAAGAAAAGGCTGCTGTGGTGAAGTACAGCAGTTTTGTTATTTCATGGTGACTCATTGGGTTTTATTGATAAAGGGACAGAAATATGAACAAATCTCTCAGCTATGCTTTGCACCACATACTGCTTTTTGAAAAACCTTACATGGACAGCAGCCACATCATGTGCGGTCAGGCTATTTGCCTTAATGTGCTGGTGTTCATAACGGAGTGGTTTACAAATTGCATAGGATTCCACTGAAAAGATGTCACTGTTAATTCTTGAATAAAAGCTGATTTTAGTTTGAATCTTATTGTAGAGGAAGGAAGAGGGCTTTCTTCCTATCAGGCAGTCATCTGAGCATGATACAATTTCCAGCTTCTTCCACTGGCTGGTTCTAAGTTGCCTCTCCAACTTCCTCCAAGGCACGTTAGCGCTTCTGAAATGAAGATGCGTGTTAAAGGTTCACAGGGCTGAGCAGCAGAATGGAAAAGGGCACAGTTATAATGTAAATTCACTCCATACACAACAGGCTCTGTCATGTTCTTACAAAGAAGATCAGAAATGAAGGGTCTGAAAAGTTTTTAAAGGGAACCTGTTTGGATAGAAATGTAGGAGCAGCCATTGTTATTTCCTTTTAAAGGTGCAAGCTTGGAGCAGTCATCCTCATCTCTGCTTTACTGGGATGACACCAGACGTGACCAAGTTTGCGGGTCAGGTGTTCCAGCTGCAATGGCAGCATACTTAGTACTGAATCACTTTATGAGGAGAACAGCACCAGAATTTAAGATCAACAATGGCATTTCCCACATTTTTGACCTAAAGCATTGGCCTTCGTCCAGTAGTGGCTACCACGCCAGCCCTGCTCGCAAGCCCGCCAGCCCCACACTTACCCCATCCAGGTCCCAGGCGGCTTCCCTGGCTTCTCCTCCCAGCCAATCCGGTTGCTTCTCCTCTTGGCCAATCGGGTCTCAGGACCCGCTTTCTGACCTGATTGGCTGGGAGGAGAAGCAGGGAGACGAGCCCATCCTTTTAAAGCCAATTAAAGCCTCCAGCTCTAATCATGTGCTTCGCAAAAAAAAAAAAACCTGCAGAACGCGATGCATCTGGTGCCCTGCATGGAGATTAGGGGTCGGGCACATAGAGATTGGGGGAAGGGGAGCACCCCCACGCCCCTTATGGATGGGCCGCCGCTGCCTTCACCACTGATCGTAACTCACTTGAAGAACAAAGCTTGCCAAAGAGTTTTCAGCTTCTGACCAACTTCCTGCGCTGCTAAACATTGTTCCATTGATGTGGAGTCTGATGGGAAATCAACACTTTTAGGTCTGTCCCCTGCAATGTGCCATAGTTCTTCCTGCTGACCTCTAAGTCACAAGATATGGTACTGCAGGGGATGCAATAGATTGACACTTCTGGAAGCATTTGTTTCCTGGCAGACCTTTGGGTACAATTCCCAGTGGTGTTGCTACCATGAGGCAAGCTGTGCAGTTATGGAATGGGCATTTTGCAAGCCACTGTTTCATCTGCTTTCATGACAGGTCCATTGAAAACCTCTATCAGGTTTGTATTGCTGTTTGTGACCCTGCTGGTTATATTCACCCTATTTGTCACTGGAACATAAAGTCAAGGCTAATCCAGATTTTTACACTTGTAACAGAAATAGAGAGGAGATCTTCCTCTCTATTCCTGTTAAAAAAAAATTGGGGACACTTTGCCCAGCATCTAAAGCCCCGTACACACAGGCCGAATGCCAGCCAACATTGGTCTGTTCAATAAAAACCAGCTGACATTCGGCCTATGTGTAGCAGAAGCCAGCTCTCGATCAGCGCTCTCTGCCACTCTGCCTTTTTTTGTTTATAGCGCAAGAAATAAAATAAAAACATTGGCGATCAAATACCACCAAAAGAAAGTTCTATGTGTGTGAAAAAAAAATGTAATTTGGGTGCAGTGTTGCATGTCAGTTAAACGAATGCAATTCCGAAAAGCAATAAATGGCCTGCTCATGAAGTGGGGTAAATCTTCCAGGTGGCAAGTGGCTAAAGTAGATTTAAAACCTAACTGAAAGATATCTATTTATTAATACCCCGATTATCATAAACCATTTCCATTTATTTTAAAATACCTTTTTCTCACCTTTTTTCATGGTTTGTTGATCTCCAGCGGCTTCTTTCAGTTGTCACCCTCTATCGGGAAGTACCTGAACAAGGACCTTTGTGGCAGGATCACCTGTTATTTTAATGGAAGTTGCAGATTTATAAATATGGAAAATGACTTTAACATGTTAAAGCTTAAATGAGATTTACTGATTGGGTTTATACTGTAAGCATTTAACTATGTATGCATGTAACTGACCCACAAAAGTTACATGGTTGTCTTCTATACAAGCACCCGAGTAGGCAAGTCATATCTTCCCAAAAGATAACCACTTCTCCGGAAATATTCTTAAGTTGGCCATACACTTATAGAATTTTGCTCAAAATGTTTAGTTTTAAGAATGATTAAAGTTAATTTTCAACCGCAGTGATGAGAAAATGGTAGGGTGGAACATCTTTCTCAAATTAATATATTTCAAACGGTGTATGTAGCTTTTGTTCAGGAAAGTCCATTCACTCCAAAATCGAATATTAAAAGCAAAATTAAATTTTGAAGTCTAACGACATTGATCTAGCCGTCACATGTACTGAGAATTTTCATATGAATTTACATTAGAAAATCTAATCTAATAGTGTATTACCAGCTTTATCTGCTGTGATATATATTCCCTAATGTGATTAGAGTGTGCATCGATTGACCTGCAAACAAGGAAGGTAAGAAGTGCGACTATGAAAGACTTTTTCATCACAGCACAGAACAATGACTACAACTGTTGGCTGATGGAAGATAATACACAGGGCAGTGCTGGTTTCACGTCAGGTTGGAGGAATGGAGTGGAACCAGTTGGTTAATGAACTGGACTAGTTTCAGTGTAGAGCACATTTATGGGTGAATGAGCTGACAGGAGATTTGACTTACTATCATTCTTTTTTTTTAAAGATGAACAATTGCCAATGGATCATTTCCTACTTTATAATTATTCCTGAATGTTTAGGTGCCTTACTCTGCAATTTATTTTTATCACAGCAGCAGGGAGGCTAATCGCACAGTACAACTGGCCACAATAAGGAGTATCTACAAATCAATATGCAGTGCAGTGCAGTTATGAACAAGACTTTAATGCAGCGGTCCCGTTCTTTTTTGATACCAGGGATCATTTTTCACAGTAGCCAAGTTTTCCCAGGCGGCCAGGGGGGTTATTGATGGAGTCTCAGACCCTCTTTACCTCAACCCCCCCCCCCCCCTTTATATCAGTGTCCTCGGTTCCCCTTTACAGGGCCCCTTTACAATGCAGTCCCCATTACATCACAGTGCCCCCTTTACATTAATGTAACTGTGATTGCTCTGTAAAGGGGCACTGTAATGTAAAGGGGGGGGGGCTGTGATGTAAAGGGGACTGCACTGTAAAGGGGGCACTGTGATATATAGGGGATTGCACTGTAAAAGGGACACTGTGATATAAAGGGGACTGCACTGTAAAGAGGGCACTGTGATATAAAGGGGGCTGCACTGTAAAAGGGGCACTGTGATATAAGGGGACAGCACAATAATTACGATGCCCCTTTGCAGTGGAGTCCCCTTTATATTACAGTGCCCCTAGCAATCACGATGTCATCCTATCAGCAGGGCAGGGGCAGGAGAAGCTCTGCATTATGATCTGCAGCTCCTCCCACCTCCTGCTCTGCTGATTGGATGACATAGTCGGCCAGGTGGGTGGAGGAGCCGGAGAGGGAAAATAGGCATGACCTCACAGCAGGAGGTGAGTGGCGACCACGGTTTGTGATAGCCCTGTGCAGACCATGGTCGCCGCTCAATTCTTGCTGTGCAGCCCGGTCAACAACAGGCCACGGACTGCCAATGGTCCATGACCTGGGGGTTGGGGACCCCTGCTTTAAAGTATATGTAGATCCAGTCACTATTATCTCATATACTGTATGTTTAAAGCTGAACTTTGGCATAAGTGAGTATTGTCTAAATACAAAAGTCATGTATATTCCTTCTTGAATCTTGGGGTGCTCTGTGTATTTCTTCCAGACCTGTGCAATAATAGAGCATAAAACTTCAGCTCTGTGTGGGAGCTTCCTGTAATAAGGACCAGTCACTGCTGCTCTCTCTTCTTGTGCAGGGTGACTGGTCTTGTCACTGCCCCTCCTGTAGTTTTCTGCAGGCAGCCTGTAGTAGGCGGAGTCTGCTGGACCCCTCCCACAGCTCTACTTTTTGCAAAGGCTATGCACAGCACAGTGATATCACATCAAGGTAACATCTGGGTTTGCAAAGGCATTTGGTGTACACAAAGTATATTTATAGTATCTCACAAAAGTACACCCCTCACTGAAGAAATGACCACTGCCTTGCTAAAGAAGCTAAGGGTAAAGGGGATGGACTGGCCAAGCATGTCTCCAAACATAAACCCTATTGGGCATTTGTGGGGCGTCCTCAAACAGAAGGTGGAGGAGCGCAAGGTCTCTAACATCCACCAGCTCCGTGATGTCATCATGGAGGAGTGGAAGAGGACTCCATTGGCAACCTGTGAAGCTCTGGTGAACTCCATGCCCAAGAGGGTTAAAGCAGCAATGGAAATGAATGGTGGCCACACAAAATATTGACACTTTGGGACCAATTTGGACATTTTCACTTAGGGGTGTACTCACTTTTGTTGCCAGCGGTTTAGACATTAATGGCTGTGTGTTGTTATTTTGAGGGGACAGCAAATTTACACTATTATACAAGTTGTACACTCACTACTTTACATTGTAGCAAAGGGGTTGATTTACTAAAGCTTGAAAGTGCAAAATTTGGTGCAGCTCCACACAGAAACCAAACAGCTTCAAGGTTTTATTGTCAAAGCTTGATTGAACAAGCTGAGGTTAGAAGCTGATTGGCTACCATGCACAGCTGCACCAGTTTTTGCACTCTCCAGTTTTGGTAAATCAACCCCAAAGTGTCATTTCTTCAGTGTTGTCACATGAAAAGACAGAATAAAATATTTACAAAAATGTGAGAGGTGTACTCACTTTTGTGAGGTACTGCATATATGAATAATATATTTAAATTAAATGCCCAAAGTTCAGCTTAAACACATAACTATCATTTTAAGTAATTTTCAGCGCTTTTAAAATCAGCAGAGTAGTAATAAAATAATTCTTGGTCATCCTGCTGTAACGGTCTTTATTAAAGTGGACCTTCCAAGCTTCCCCTTTAAAAAGCCATTTGTAAACAAATCAAATGCCCATATGAAAAAAAGAGGCAATGTGCCCCTTTATGATGATGCTGGCGGGCCCTATCATCCATAGTTATAGCCCTGTGTAAAGTGACATTAAAGCTAGGTTCACACTGCTGTGATCCGATTTTCAGTGCGATTATGTGATGCAATTTGGATGCAATTTAGATGTGGTTTTTATATTCTATGGGGCCAAAATCATGCTGGAATTGCTCCAAAGTACAGAACCCATTTCCAAAATCACGCCGTGCTGAGTTGTATTGATGTGAATGGGCACTATTGAAAGTAATGTGATTTCTATTGTCATTATTTTTAGACAAATCTTTAATACAACCTAAAATATAGGTTCACTGGAATGAGTTACCATTCAGGGTCACTTTGCTTTGGAACGTTATACAGTATACCCGACTTTGACATGACGATTCTGTTGAAATATCATTTTTGTAATGCTTTGCTTACTTTTGCATTGTGGTAGCATGCGTTAAAGTCTTCATGCTAAATGGCAACCCAAAGCATTAAAATGGTAGGGTGTGTTGGCAGCCCCTATTAAAATGAATGAGTTGCCTTAAGGCGATGCACACTAAAACGTGACAATGCGGCACAAAGGTGTTAGTCAGGACAGCAGAAATAAGATAGGACTAAGAAACCCCACCCTTCTTCTACTGTCCATAACATAGAGGGGTGTGGTTCCATAATCCTCAGAGAACAATTGATAACAGCCAGCACAGGTAGAGAACACAAAGTTATCTGCTTACAAGATTTCAAGCAAAATCATTCAAATTTTTTTTTTTTTACTTTTCTAACCAATATATTGTAACAAAGCGCTTTCAAGGGTATATTGAGCGGACAAAAGTGAGCAGATCAGAGAAGTTCATTGTTGGGGTTTACATACCCTTTAAAGAGGAAGTAAACCCAGATGGGGTTTACTTTCCTCTACATGCCCCTGTAATGTAGAAGCATAATGGGTTACTATTCATCGCATAGTAGCCCATTATGTGCCACATACCTGGAAACGAAGCCTGCGATGCCCAACGCTGTTCTCTGTGCTGGTGGCGTCCATCTTCTGCCCCTCTTCCTTCCGGGGCCGCGACTCCGGCGCTGTGACTGGCCAGAGTCGCGTGACGTCACTCCTGCGCATGCATGCAGGAGCCACCAGTCACAGCACGATCGCAGTGAAGGAACGGCATGGAGGTCGTTTCTTCACTGCGCATGTGCCGAAATGACGTTGGCACAGCAAATATACTGCATATCTCCTGAACCGTTCAGGTTTAGGAGATATGCAGGGCACCTGCAGGTAAGCCTTATAATAGGCTTACCTCACAAGTTGACAACCACTTTAAGGCTTATGTTTGGTAGTATGCACCATAATCAGCCATGTCACACCAATGCTACCTATCTCTAGAGAAAGAAATCTGGAGCCTTTGAGCATGGGGAAAATAGCCTCACTATCTGTGACCTATCCTCAGGCCCAAGCAATGGCATGCGGCAAGTGGGGGGACAAGGTTGGTGGCATGCCTATGCAAATACTAGCTTTCAGAAGGTCCATATATTATCAGCTTAAGGTAAACACTCAGGGGGTTATTTACTAAAACTGGAGAGTGCAAAATCTGGTGCAGCTCTGCACAAAAAACAATCCGCTTCTGGGTTTTATCAACAAAGCTTTACTGAACAAGGTGAAGCTAGAAGCTGATTGGCCACTATGCACAGTTGCACCAGATTCTGAATGCACCAGTGTTAGTAAATATCTCCCCCGGAGGCCAGTTGCAGAAAGCAGAACTTGCGTTAAAGTTTGGCAATTCACACAAGCTTGGCGGGAATGTACCCAACTGAGAATACTCACAGAATGCAACAGCATATAGGAGAGCAGGTCTCAAATGTGCTGTCTTGAGGGGTGGAATATGGCCTGGCTGGTCTGTGCCCAAATGGGGAGATCTCCAGGAAGGATGTCCCTATCCTTTCCCTACTCATCTGGAACCTCTCCCTGCCACTATTTGCTGTCCCTGTCAAACGGGTGACCTGTCCATACACTACCCACATGCGAAATATGTGCTAAGCCAGTTAGCCAGAGCCTTAAATAGGCTCTGCCCAGCGCAAGATGGCTGAAAGATTCACATGGGACAGCAGCATCCAATCAAATAGTTTCCCCAGTGACCCAGAAAACCATAGAGGAACCATGTTCCACTTGACTTCCCCTTCAACTGCAATGCCGCTACGGTTGAACGCCACCTATAGCGGAGAAATCGACTACACCTGCCTACAAGCTTGATGGTTTCTATCCAGTAGCATTCTTGATTCATACTGCAATTTGACAATGCAGGTTTAATTTAAAATGAACCTGCCTTTTACTCATGCAAGGTAGCCTGCCCCACTGCTGTTTATACTAACCTTTTACTTTGCTGCCTCTCTTCACCCACCATGATCTACCAGATACTAGGTATGGAGGAGCATGTTCTCCCTTCCATTCCTTAAAGAGGATCTTTCCGCCATTCCCCACCCTACCAATACTACTCTACAAACCTGTATCCTGAATAGGGAGGAAATAAAAAAATACTACCTGCCTAGATCCTTGTGACTTTTTCTTCATACTTACCTATTTTTGTTCTGTCTCAGCGCTGCCTGGGTCACTGTTCCCATACCACTACTACTTTAACCACTTCCTGCCCGGCATATTGACAAATGACCTCCGGGCGGGTACTTCGTTATCCTGACTGGACATCTATTGACGCCCCGGGGCGCGCGCATCACGGCGATCGGTGGTGCCGTGGGTCAGTCTGACCCACCGCATTACCGACCGAGGTAAAAGGCTTCCGTGGAAGCCTTTTACCATGTGATCAGCCGGTCTGCAGACCTGAGCAGCTGATAACCGGTCGGCTGCTCGCCTGACGGGGGGTGGGCTGCGCTGAACGTTTATCAGCGCAGCCCCCCTCAGGATCACCCCATTGGAGCCTGCCCAGGACCACCACCAGGGAGCGCCCCCCCTGGACACCGCGAGGAGGCCGCCCAGGACCACCAGTGAGGGAACATGGAGGCCACCCAGGACCACCAGGGAGCCCCCACTAGACCACCAGGTAAGGGCAATATAGTGTACTGTAGGGATGGCACTGTGCCCATATATGATGCCTGCCAGTGCCATCCCTAACAGTGCTGTATATACCAGTGCCCACCAGTGCCACCTATCAGTGAGCACCTGTGCCACCTATCAGTGCCCACCTGTGCCACCTAAAAGTGCCCCCTGTGCCACCTAAAAGTGCCACCTGTCAGTGCCACCTGTCAGTGCCACCTATCAGTGCTGCATATCAGTGCCACGTATCAGTGCCCGTCGGTGTTGCTTATCAGTGCCGCTCATCAGTGCTGCATATGTGCCCCATCATCAGTGCAACCTTATCAGTGCCACCTCATCAGTGCCAATCTGTACTGCCACCTCGGTGCCTGTCAGTCTAGCCTCATCACTGTCCATCAGTGTAGCCACATCAGTGCCCGTCAGTGAAGGAGAAAAAGTACTTTATACAAAGTTTTGTGACAGAAAAAAAGTTTTGTTTTTTTTTTCAAAATTATTTTCTTTTATTACTTATAGCGCAAAAAATAAAAACTGCAGGGGTGATCAAATACCACCAAAAGAAAGCTCTCTTTGTGGGAACAAAATGATAAAAAGCCTGTTTGGGTACAGCGTTGCACGACCGCGCAATTCTCATTCAAATCGCAATAGCACTGAAAGGTGAAAATTGGTCTGGGCGGAAAGTGTTCTAAGTGCCCGGTATTGAAGTGGTTAGAAATGTCCTGGACAATGCACATTGTAGGCAGGTGCAAATTTTCCTTCCGCACACTAGGTGCCACTATGCCACTATACAGATTGAGTAGAGTTTGTTACGGAAATTGTCCTCTCATGGACTTTGTCAGTGTCTTGGAGGAGACAGCTGTCTGTGTGTGTGGTCTTTCCCTGATTGGATACCCTAGGCCAGTGATGGAGAACCTTGACATCCAAGATGTTTTGGAACTACATTTCCCATGATGCTCCACTACACCGTAGAGTGCATGAGCATCTTGGGAAATGTAGTTCCAAAACATCTGGGGTGCCAAGAATCGCCATCACTGGCCTAGGCCCAGTCCACACACATGCGTGAGATGAAGTGCATGATGCCATGTCTTAATTCCCTACATCTCTGTGTGCCACTACTGGCATCTGTTGGGGGGGACGGAACCCTTCCCTTCCCCGAGATCTTGTAAGATCTGTGGAAGGAACTACTGAATGTAATGACTGCCATTTTCTACAGCTCATGACCTATGTGTCAGCTTTTGCATGCGCAGTAATACTGAGAGATCTGAAGGCTGTGGCATCACCTTCCCAGAGGGCATTGTGCAGCCAGAGCTACGTCACCACTGCCTTCAGGAAAACCAAAGAGTGCAAGATGGTAAAAAAAAAAAGTACATAAAGCAAGCAGAAAAACAAAACAAAAAAAAAAATGTGTTAGGTGACTTCCGATCAGCCTGCAGAGATGCAAGTGGTCATGTTAGTACATACCACCACAGTTGAGACCCAATGTCACTGCTATAACCTGTCACATCTGGCAGGCAGTACTCAGGGCTGGTGCAAGGATTTTTGACACCCTAGGTGAAACTTCATTTTGCCGCCCCCTTGGCTCCACCCCCTTTTCCCTGCCCAGCCTGATCAGCGCCAATGAATTGCAGCCTGATCAGCGCCAATCAATACAGCCTCACCTGTGCCCATGAAATACAGCTTCACCAGTGCCAATCAATACAGCCTCACCTGTGCCCATCAAATAAAGCTTCACCAGTGCCAATCAATAGTCTCACCTGTGCCCATCAAATACAGCTTCACCAGCGCCAATCAATACAGCCTCACCCGTGCCCATCAAATACAGCTTCATCAGCACCAATCAATACAGCCTCACCCTAGCCCATCAAATACAACTTCACCAGCGTCAATCAATACAGCCTCACCTGTGCCCATCAAATACAGCTTCACCAGCGCCAAACAATACAGTCTCACCTGTGCCCATCATATACAGCTTTACCAGCGCCAATCAATACAGCCTCACCTGTGCCCATCAAATACAGCTTCATCTGTGCCCATCAAATACAGCTTCACCTGTGCCCATCAAATACAGCCTCATGGGGGGTGGGGGCGGAGGGGGGTATATGGCAGATCCGTAACAATCTCATTATCTCAGTCAGACAGTGTCAGTTTTTACATAAATCAATGCAGAGCAGCCAGTGTCAGATCAACAGTGGCCAGGCGCCCCTAGGCGGCAGGGTGCCCTAGGCGGCCGCCTACTCCGCCTAGTGGTAGAGCCGGCCCTGGCAGTAGTGTCACCAAATGCAACCTATTCACGCGAATGGGAGCATGCTGCAACGCACTGCAAATGTGTAATGCATGAAGGTGCGGCAGGTTGTCACTGGTTAAAACAGGTCTTCAAGAGGCAACATATCACCTCCGAGTTGCCTCTAAAAAGCAAACCACTGCAGATCCCTTTTCAGAGGGACAGTTAACACTGCTGCACATGTAAATGAGCCCTAAAGCCCCGTGCACACAATGAGAATATTGGACCAATGATGATCCAGTTTTTTTTTTCTTACATGCTAATCTCATATCGAAAATCAATAGGTTACTAAATGTATGAAAATTCTCATATGACAGAATACAACTTCAGAAGTGATGTAATATATTGTGTTGTATTCTTTCATTTCTGAGCATGCGCCGTCTCGGCCACACTATTTTTTTTATACAAATACCATACTAATTATACGAAAATCATTTGTTTTGTTATCATACGAGAAAAGTTTTCTCGTTCGTCCCTTAGGATAATTTTTCATGAACTGTCATGATCGGCTCTCAAAAAGCTGTGTACAATCATATTATCAGACGATTGCTCCTAAAGCAGCATTTTTTGTCTTGCCTAATGCCAAGTACACATGATCTGAAAATCGGACGAAAAATACCTAAGTATTGCATTTCTAAGCGATCGAACAATAATTTGATTGTTAGTACACAGCTTTTGAGAGCCATTCACGACAGTTCATCCAATGTTATCTGTTGGGAAAAGCACAAAAATTTTTCTCGTACAATACCAGATCGAACAATTTTCGTTTAATCAGTACAGCTGTCACACGAAAATACAATACGAATACACTACATTACATCACTTCCGAATTTTTATTTCTGTCGTATGAGAGTTTTCATAAACTTTATTAACCTGTTCAATGTCTACTTGCAACTAGCAAGCGAAAAAAAATGTCGGACGATCTGTCATCTGATTTTCAGATTGTGTGTACGGGGGATCAGTCTTTTTTCTTAACTTCTTTTACCAGTGCAAACTGTGCAGCAGGGGGTAACTACAGGAGTTGCAATTGCAACCGGGCCCCATGCTCCAGGGGGCCTGTGCAACTCCCTTGTACACCTGGATAGGAGGGATGGCGGGGGAGGCATTTAGAGGAACCAATCTCTTCCATTTTCCTCCTAATGGAGGGGATTGGTTCCTCTATATGCTGCCCCCACCGCCCCTCCTATCCAGTTTACTTGTCTTTTGCTGCTCCCAGGGTCCCTGTGTGCTTCCTGGTCTCCCCCCCCCCCCCCCCCCACAGAGCTGCTGTCTTCCCCCCTCCTCTCTCCTGCCAGCTGCTGTAAAAGATGTGTCATGATGGAGAGATGGGAACGGGTCGGTAAATTTGTCATTTGCCGGCTCCTTCCTTTTCTGTCAGTGAATGGTACCAATTGGTTCATTCATAACTGAAGCATAGTAAACTGTTTTTACTATACTTCCATTTCTGAATGAATGGGAGGCTCGGTACACAACTATTCATTTATTCAGTGGGACTGTAATAAAGAGACCCGTAATGGGAGTAAAGGGCCCCAGGATCAGTGGGAAGAGGGAAGGGCCAGGGGTCAGGGGACCCTTCATAATTTCTTGCACCAGAGCCCTGAAGGTTCTAGTTACACCTCTGAGGAGAGGTTTGGGACCAACCATTTAACACTGATCGGGTTGCTTGCAAAGGTCAGATTTCATTCATATAGTTGAAACTTTTGTCCCAATAGGAAAAAAAAGGTTTCTGTAGCTGCTTTAACTTGTTATCACTTTCACTTATGTAAAGTCATACCTCTCAACTTTTTAAGATGGGAATGAGGGACGCCTATTAGCAAAAGTATGTAGGCATAGGACACGCCCCCTAAAAGGAGAATTCTAAAAAAAAAATGGTTAAACCCACAAGGGCTTTTTTTTACCCCTACTATACCTTTATAGTGGCTTTTGAAATTTACACATGCAGTAATTTAGAATTTGAATGAAAGGTTTAGCACTGGGAAATACTTTTTGAAAGATAAATACTGTAGTGTATGTTATATACAGCCATATAGATCAGACCAAAATGAGGAGGAAAGAGGGACCTTGTTCCAAATCAGGGACAGTCCCACGAAATCAGGGACAGTTGGCAGCTATGTGTAAAGTCCATCTAAATTATTATTATTATTTCAAGTGCTTACATAGCGCCGTCAGTTTACACAGCGCTTTACATATATTGTACATTCACATCAGTCCCTACCCTCAAGGAGCTTACAATCTAAGGTCCCTAACACACATTCATATATATACTAGAGCCAATTTAGACAGGATCTGTCTAATTTACCTACCAGCATGTCTTTGGAGTGTGGGAGGAAACAGGAGTACCTGGAGGAAACCCACACAGGCATTAATCTATCCAACACTACCCTCTCCGAAGGTTGACATTGCTTCTGTCTATGGGTGTTTCTATGGTGCTCCTACACAGTGCATGTAGCCACCTTATGGCAGGAAGTGAGTTACTGGCCATATCTCCAGTTGAAAAGAAGTCTAAAAAAATAAAACGAATGCAGCCACCACATCCAAGAACTGGTAAGCTGCAATATAACACAGTTTGAATCTGTGTTTAGAAATGTTTTATTCAGTGATAAAAACAATTGTCAAAATGCACAGCTAGCATTTGCTATTCGGGAACTACTGGAAATGGTTCACATTAGGCAAAATGAGTTGAAAGATCTTTTTTGGACTGCTATTTTCTTATATATTTCCGCTAAGTAGAACACAAGAAGTCAAGCTGCCAGTAGAAGGCTGACTGTTCTACTGATAGATAACCAGCGTACATATCAAACAGAGGGACGGGATGGTGCTGCTTGTCCTGGCGTGAAGTTGCTCAGACGAAGCATCTCTTAAAGTGTTGTGTGATCTGATTGTCCCTGGCATGGTTAATAAAGCATGATTAAGCTCTCGCTGCTCTTCTTCCATTGCCCCGGGCTGCTGGAGGCCAGTACTTTGTATGTCAGAATGGAGATTGCGTTTTCAGAGCTACGGCAAGACGGCCGGAGAATTCCGGTTGGTATTTTTGAGGAATATCGTGCCAGTAAGACTTTACAACTGCAGAATTCAATTGAGGCCATTGTCATTTGAACTGATGGACCATTCTTATAAGATGTGTTTTTTTTTTTAAATATAATATTTATCTTAAAAGGCATGTGTAAATTAAAGCCCAACTCCGGGTAAATAGAATGTTTTCCTTTAAGGGACAGTGTTTTTTTTAGTCTAGGGCTGTGGTCTCCAAACTGCAGCCTGAGGAATAGATGCTGCCCTTTGCTTGCTTTTATCTGGCCCTTGGGGCAATATTTAATCCTATAACACCAACAATAGGGCATAATGACCAACAATAGGGCATAATCCCCCCCCCCCCCCAGACCAACGAAGGGGCACAGTTCCTCCCAATGACATCACAATTCTTCCCAGTGACACCAACAATGGGGCATGATTCTTCCCATTAATGGCACAACTGATGGGGCACAATTCCTCTCACTGACACCAAAAACAATTTTCTTCTTCCAGTGGCCACAGTCCGGCCCTGTGAAGTCTGAGGGACCGTAAAATGGCCCTTTGTTTAGAAAGTTTGGAGGCCCCTGGTCTAGGGGAACCAAAAAATTATGATTTACTTGCCCAATGCTCCAATTCTCTTTGCAGCTAGTCCGGCACCCAAAGTGTCTGCACCCACATGCTTCACTGCTCTAGGGTCCAGACACCATCAAGAACAGAGCAGGGTCCAAAGATGGGGGACAATCCAACCCCAGATTGTGGGGGAGTGCCGTCTGGAGAGAGTGGAGGATCAGTTAAGTAAAACTGTTTCCTCTCTGCCCTAGACAAAACAAGCAATTAGCCCTTGTAACGTGGGCACAGCTTAATTGCAAGGGATCAATTTAATTTTCCCAGAATTGGGCTTTTTATGACATGTTGCCATTCAGGGTAAAGTGACAGATTCTCTTCATAATGCACCCCCCCACCAAATCACTGATGCCTACCTTGTCTACAGCTCCATCCATTTGTCAAAGCTGGCCATAGACTGATTTAGACTCACCTAGTTCAGCAGGGGCTGAGCGAATCTCGAAGTGTGTGACCATCCTTGCTTGACAGAAGGGGATTGTTTGATCAACTTCTGTCAAAGGGACATGCTCAAAAACTTTTGCTGATCAGTGTTTTCTGACAGCTGTGCATCCCACTGTCAGATTATAATATCCTGGCAGAAGGGGCTTTATTGAAAGAAAATACCAGTCCCCTGGAGCGCATTGCATGTTCGTTGGGAACCCAGTGCTAAATCATTCGTAGACGACCTGATCCTGGGTCAGGGTTTCATGAGTAGCAGAGCAGCTACAAAATAGTGGAGTAACCGCTCAACAATACCTAGTCCTGATGTATAAAGAAACAGTCCCAGAGGGTGCAGGCTCAATATGCAATCAGCAGGAATAATGGAAGAAAAGCTCTGGACGACCGCACTCCTTTTCAAATGCTTTATTGGTCACATATCCATGCGATACAAGGTGGAGAAAGGCTAATGCGTTTCATAGCTATGAGTAAGCGCCCTTAGGGGGGCGTGAAACGCGTTAGCCTTTCTCCACCTTAGCAGAGCAGCTACCTCGCTGTGATCCTTTGAGTCATCCCTTGAGCCAAGCTTTTGTCTTGGAAACGGATGAGCGCTGGTGGTTGCCTCCCTCACCCTTCAGCCGCGTCAGAGGGGCAAAAGAATAAAAAGAAAAAAGGAAAAAATACCAGTCTATGGCCAACTTAGGTGTGAGGTGATGGGCTGTAAAATGTTCCACTTTGCTGGAAAATGTATGTGTGGAAAAGAAATCACTTCTAAGAATTAGAAGTCTTACCATGCCACTACAAAGCACCGCTGTTGTAAGCCATGCTCTGATCTTCAGATTAACAATCATAGATTACCCATAGATGAACAGTCTTACCTTTATAGTTAGATCAGAATTGTCCAACTGGTGGATCATCCAATTGCCTTCTTGTAGCTATAGGTAAGAGGTGAAAAAGATTTGCAGGCATGATTCCATTGCCCTCAGGCATCTGCGGACACGCATAATCATATACGCTCAGCTAGACTACTTACGGTGAGGGAGAGGGGACAATAAGACCCTAAAGTGGCATTCTAATGGGGTTTATGCTGGTCATACATGCATAGATATTTTTCGTTCAGCTTGCGAGTTGATTAAAAGAAATCTAACCTATTCCTCCATCCATGTTAAACAGAGCAGATGGACAAATCTCCCCTGCAGGGGCTGTCAGAATACATGAACTGGTAGGAGCGAGAGTGTCATTTGAGTGAGAGCCCAGAGTCTGCTGGTACCATTGTCATCACATCCAAGATGTCATTGCCCAGCAGAAGTTCCAGACTTTTGGATGTTTACATGTACAGCAAAGGAAACATGCAAAAAATGTGTTAAATGCAGCTATAATCTTGCGTGAGGGCACTAAAATTAATGATCTGTCTCAAAAAAAACCCTGGTTTTACCTCGCCTATTGATTCCAATGCATTTAGTAAAAATGTATTTAAAAAAAAAAACAAAACAGTGAAGTGAAAGCCGAAGGTCTAGTAGGGAAAAGCCATGCTTATCCCTACTAGACAGCTACAGTCAGATCAAGCAACAAATCAATATCTGTAGGTGCTCCACAACCTTCATAGTAATCCTGCAAATTAGTTGGATTTAATTGTTTGATTGATTGAGGTAAATGGGAGCTGGGCATGCGTTTGAGTGTTACATACATGCACAATTGCCCTATGTTTGAAACATATAAACATAGAAAAGTGACGGCAGAAAAAGACTGAGTAGTCCATCGAGTCTGCCTCTTTTTATTTATTTATTTATTTTACACTTTTTTTTTTTTTTTCACATTAACCTTGTTGTCTGTCTATAGATTTATGTTTATCCCAAGCATGTTTGAATCCATTTACTGTTGACTGTCTCACAACCTCTGTTGGTAGTTTATTCCAATCATCAACCACCCTTTCAGTAAAATAATACTTTCTAAGATTAGTTTTGAACTTCCCCCCAGTTAGTTTGAGGTCATGTCCCCGTGTTCTTGATTTTGGTTTCATATTGAAAAGACTGCCCTCCTGAACCTTATTCACCCCCTTGATGTATTTAAAGGTTTCAATCATGTCTCCCCTCTCCCTTCTTTCCTCCAGACTGTACATATTAAGTTCCTGAAGTCGCTCTTGATATGTTTTATCCCCCAGACCTTTCACCATTTTTGTTGTTTGTAGCATGATTTAAATGCACTTTTATTTGTCGAATTGTTCTACCCAATGCAAATTGATGGGTCAACTGTTGGACCCAAAGACGTGAGATTGTTGATGGATCAAACAATTTCCCTATCTTTGGAGCATGATTTAAATGCTGTAGACACTTATTGTTCTGATTGTTCCACCCAAGTCCAAGTAATGGGTCAACCGCTGGACCAAAAAGAGTAAGATTGTTGATTGATGACACGATTGCCCTATGTTTGGAGCATGATTTAAATGCTGTAAACACTTTTATAGTTCTGATTGTTTCACCCAAGTCCAACTAATGGGTCAACTGCTGGACCTAAAGAGATTGATTGATCTGTTGAAAACCAGCCAGGTTAGGAGACTGTCATCTATCGGGCTCCCCAGGCTGCCGCCCTATGTTTGTAGCATGATTAAAAAAGCTGTACACACTTTTGTATCTGTCTGATAGTTCTACCCAAGTCCAATTGATTGGTCAACTGCTGGACCCAAAGATTTGAGATTGTTGAATGAACAATTCTCTATGTTTGTAGCATGATTAAATCATGTAGGCACTTTTATCTGTCTGATTGTTTTACCCACTCCAATTGATTGGTCATCTGCTAGACCTATAAAGGTTGTTGATTGATCTGTCAAAAACCAGCCAGGGCAGTAGACTGTCATCTATGGGGCTCCCTTGGGTTACCATCAGGGTCTTCAGGAGAGAAACATAAACCATGAGGGGGCTGTGTGTATGTGTTCTGCCAGTGAGTGATAAAAGGCAGAGCTGGTCCCTGTTCCCAGTCTACACCCGCACTTGGAAGAGCAGGGAGGGGTGGAGGAGGCAGGACTGGAATGGGAGGAGAGAATTCAGAGTATTGTAGAGAGGTTGGAGGAAATGAGACAACCTCTCGCTCTCCCTGACTTTTATTTTTTTCAAAGTCTATCAGACTCCAGGCTTTCTAGCAAATGTTTCTGCTTATAGACTTAGCTGGATTGTGTGTGTCTGGGATCACTTGTACTCTGAGAGTGTGCATGCATTGTAAGCCTTGGCTGCTGCCTCTGCGCTGCTCTGTTTTAATTTAAGCTGCTGCTCTCAAGTCTCATTCATTGCATTCATTGAGAGAATTCTAGGATAACTGTAGGAAAGCCCCAGGAATTCAGCAAGAGGTGAATGCCACTTTACCTGCTACAAGAAGAGAGCGCCTGGCTCGCTGTATAAGTCTTGTATCTATTGTTGGGGGATTCTAGTTGTCTGCTGGACCAACTTTGCAGAGTTTGGAGGAAGCAAAGGACAATCGGCTCTTACGGGGATAAAGGTAGGATATATTGAAGTGCTCAATGTCCTGGAATGATGTAAGGCTGCTGTCCAATGTGCAATTTTGATGCTAGAAACAAATTGCCAGCGATGGGATTGCTAAAAAGTCCCCGTGCGTGCCTATAATATCGCTTGCTTACGCTGGTCGGAGCGCTGCTGAATCGCTATTGCTAGCGATGGGAGCAATCTCTCGCTGCCTCAGCTACAGTGGGGGTGATTCCATAGGGACATACAAGCAGCCTCTTGGTGATCCTGCCTCTGGTAATTTCAACAAATTTCTAGCAACAGAAGTGTCAGTTGAAGTCAGCCTTCCTTTTCTTATTTACTTTGTTGCAAAATTATAGACCAAAACAGAGTACCTCTTTGGCTGTACAGCAGTGCTTGATGTTACCAAAGGGTTGCAAATCATTTTCAGTTACTATTCTTCTACGGAAAGCTGCCCATAGTCTTTGACCATCTCCTGTCGCGCGTTTAAAGGCTGCTGGCAAGCTACATGAGATGGTTAGAGACTGCAGGAATGCTTCAAGAGATGGTCAAAGACTTGGGCATGTTTAAAAGATGGTTAGAGACTATGGGCATGCTATAAGAGATGGTCAAAAACTATGGGCATGCTACAAGAGATGGTCAAAGACTATGAGCATGCTACAAGAGATGGTCAAAGACTATGAGCATGCTACAAGAGATGGTCAAAGACTATGAGCATGCTACAAGAGATGGTCAAGGCTATGAGCATGCTACAAGAGATGGTCAAAGACTATGGACATGCTACAAGAGATGGTCAATGAATATGGGTATGCTATAAGAGATGGTCAAAGACTATGAGCATGCTACAAGAGATGGTCAAAGATTATGAGCATGCTACACGAGATGGTCAAAGACTATGACCATGCTTCAAGAGATGGCCAAAGACTATGGTATGTTTAAAAGATGGTCAAATATTATGGGCAAGCTACAAGAGATGGTCAAAGACTTGGGCATGTTTAAAAGATGGTTAAAGACTCTGGGCATGCTACAAGAGATGGTCAAAGACTATGGGCATGCTACAAGAGATTGTTATGGGAATATGCTTCAGGAGACCATCACAGAGTGGAGACATGTTATATTAGACCAGTGTTTCTCAACTCCTGTCCTTGGGACCCACTAACAGGCCAGGTTTTCAGGATAACTGAAATGCATCACATGTGATATAATTTGCTGCTCAGTGATTGCAGTATTCTAGTCTGCATCTCCCCAAGGTAATACTTAAAATATGGCCTGTTGGTGGGTCGAGGACAGGAGTTGAGAACCACTGTATTAGACTTCTGAAGATCACTGCTCCAATGGCCTCAATTTATTCTCCCTACAAGCCCCTTAAAAGCTAGTATCACATTTGATATTTCTCTTCCATTGTAAAAATCAAAATGAAAAACACCCCCATAAAAGCAGGCAAGGGATGAACAGCACAAAGAATGTGAAAGAAATAAACCAAACCGAGTAACTATTAGATCCCAATCTACATATTTTTACTTTGCTGGCATGATAAAGAATTTGGGTAAAGGAATACACAGACTATTGACAGCAGTGATCAAAGGGGTGCATGCGACCCCTGAGCTGCAGATTAGGCACCTAAGATTTACAGGATTCATTGGGGTTGATTTACTAAAACTGGAGCACTCAAAATCTGGTGCAGCTGTGGATGGAAGCCAATCAGCTTCTTCAATTAAGCATTGGCAATAAAACCTGGAAGCTGATTGGTTTCTGTGCAGAGTGCACCATATTTTGCACTCTCCAGTTTTCGTAACCCCCACCCCATTGACTGTTAATACTTACCTTTTTAAACACTCTCTTTCTCCATACATGGAAAAAAGGCGCTATATCTGCTAAAAAAAAAAAAACTGGCTAACAGATGAGCCAATCGATTTGTAAATCCATTTCTTTTTGGTGACTTTCAGATTTGCTTGATTTGCTAAAATTCATGCAGCTTGCCAACTTATGCATTTATGATTTGTGAATTGTAGAATTCTTTCCATGGGGTAGACAAATGCACAGGAATGTATTCCCAAAGATCAGGAAGTTTTGCCTCTTTTCCCTGATTCGTAAATCCATTCACTCAACTCTTATTACATATTAGCCTTGGTAAAATACTTATGATCCAAGACGTAATAGCGGCCAGCATTGTGATATCTTTTCCAGGGACACTTTTCAATTGAGGCATCTAAACTTGGCACTTTTACAGAACCGCAGGGTGCTAGGAGCCAGCTGTGATGTGTTTATTTACTTGTAATGGAAGTACTTCCCCTGCATTTTAAATGCTGCCCCTTAAGAAAATATACAATTAAAAGGCTCAGAGAATATTAAAGGGTGAGAGAATACCATCCAACAATTGGGGCTCATTTACATTTTTGCATTGCATTAAGGCAGCACCCTAAAATGAACAAGTCTACAATGCACAAAAATATCCCAAAAAATGGTGCATGTCACACAATTTTACTTCCAGCTGTGTCTCTAGGACAGGATGTAAAGGGCAATCCCCTGAGGGGACGCAAATAAAAAATCACAGTGTTCTTAGCCATTCCCTAATCTATCCAAGCCCAAAAAAAAATGGCTTTCCATACTTTAATTTTGCTACAATTAACTGAGAAAAAGTTACGGTGAAACTTTATTGGTTGTGCGATTCATTTAGATGCATCAAACTGAAGATGCCGAAGACCTTTTTTACATGAGCACCTTCCGTTCCAGGATCTTAGACAGATACTCAGTATGATCAGAGCCAAAATGGATGACACACATGTGAAATTCATATCTGTTGTGTTTTTTTCTTCCATGTTGTTGCATAGAAAACACAAGCAAACCCATATAACCCCTATGGATGGCCAGGTTTAAAGTAATATTTCAGGCTAAATCTAAATACTGTAGTCTTGCTCCCTCTTCTCTCTGAACACCTATGCTGACTAACTTGTATAAGAAATGTGTATATACATATCTATTTTCAGGCCATTCCAGTCCAATCACATGATCCAGCTCCCCTGTGTCAGCCATCGGCGGCTGCAGGGGAGAGGTAGGAGCGCCAACAACTGATGGGCCATAGGAGCCCATGGGTGACCTCCCTTCTTCCAGCATTTCCAGCTGTTCCAGTTTTCTTTTTTTTTTGTGAAAATAAGAAACAGAAGGAGAAAGAGGGGGAAATGAAAGAAGGGGAAAAAAAGGGAGGGGGGGGGGATTGTAGGAAGGTGTAGGGAAGGTTTGAGGTGGCGAGGTAGTATATTTCAGGGGGAAATAGTCAGAGACTACTGCCAGGTAGCCAAATTATGGTTCAAAAAGAGCTTTCCCCTCTTCAGAGTATACAAACATATTCCACAACATCCAAGTTTTAGAATATTTTTCACGTTTGCGTTGCGCTGTAAGGATTAGGTCTTGCATTTTATTTATTTCTTCCACTTTACAGACAGTTACCAATGGTCGGTGACCGTGAGCTTTTCCAATTAATGGGAATACAAGACTTGGCTGCGTTCAGAAGGTCACGGACTATAGATTTTTTTTTTTTATAAATTTTTGCTGGAATGGCCAAGACATGTAGTAAAAAAAAAAAAAAAGCAGGATCGTCAGGAACCTCAATCAGTGAGTTTTTGGACAAGTTTGGGGCAGGACCAGAAGATATGGAGTAGGGGGTTCCTCATCCCTCCTGGCATCTCCAGCAGCGGTCAGTAGTGTTAGGAAAAAAAATATTTAGTAGAGAGGGAGTATAATACCACTATGTCATTATTTTAAAATTGGTTTCCTGGATCCTCGTACAAATGGAGGATTTAAAGGAAAATCGAATCATGTTTGTTGTTGGTCTGGAGTAAAAGCACGGTTCAGATCCGCTTCCCATTTCGTTATGCAAGATAGCTTGTATTCTGCAGGAGTGATCAATAGGTTGTAGGTTTTAGAATGAATGTGGGGTAGAGTGTCTGTATCAGAACAATATTCCTCAAAGGTGGTTAAATGACAACCAAAGCTTTGTGGTTCTGGCAGAGAATGTAAAAAAGGATGGAGCTGAATACTGCTCCAACAATTTAAACAAAATGGACATGAGGAATCCATTAAAGAGGTAACAGAAGGCTAATTACTTACTGTCAGAAATTGTGATACTTGATGGTGACCTGCATTACATAGGGCTCGGAAAGTGTTGTCGTGACGGCCCGGCGAAAATTGTGGGTTACCTAAGGCTGGGAATAATGGAGAATCTTGAGAGGAGAGAGAGGCAAGTGTGACTAGACAAGAACAAATACAAGTTGTCGGTCCCAACAAGGGGTGTGATTTCAAGTCATGAGGTAGTGCCTCGTAACACAATGGTGCCCCCGATAGAGGTATATTACTTTGAGCTTGTTCTATTTGTGGCCAAAGTTTGATGTCATAGTGGCGGTGCCAGTCTATAATTCTACCTAGATGGGTTGCTTGGTAGTATTTCTGGATATCTGGTACTGCTAGACCTCCATATTGGAAGCAAAAGTTGACAACGAGGGAGTCAAAGGCGTTTATTGGCCCAAAAAAAGTTGACAAATAAGGAGTGCACTTGTTTAAAGTAACGGGGGGGGTATCACTATCGGCAGGGCTTAGAAAAGATAGGAAATCTGGTAAAGCCTCGTACACACGATGCGACAATCGTATGAAAACGGTCGTATGACCGCTTGTTGTACGATCATCCAAACGTTAGCATGTGCGATTAGAACAGCCAACGTACGACGGTTGTACAACAGAAGTTGGATGAGCAGACTAGAAAACTTTGGTTGTACCAACGACCGTTGTACCGTGTGTACAGAGAAGTTGGTCCAACAAGTTGTACTGTGCAAAACACGCATGCTCAGAAGTCAGGAACACCCGGAAGTGTCTGTTCGTTCCTAATTCACAGATTACCTGAACTTCCTCTTTATGCGCTCGTAACACGTCACTACGTTCGGCTTGGTCGTACGATCTCTTAGTGCATGTCAGTACGCGAGATACAACAGCCAACATACGATTTGGGCCATTCGGTCGTACGATCGCCGCATCGTGTGTATGAGGCTTTAGATACACATTTTAATGAGATTACAGCGACCAAACCACAAGTGCAATCCACGCTGCCAAGTCTCTAATAGGATGTTTTACTCAGAAGTGGAGGGAAGTTTAGGTCAAAAGTGTGGGACAATCTGGAAGGGATATATGTGCCTAGATTTTTCAGAGCCGAGTCTGTCCATCCAAACTGGAAGTTTAATTTCAGAGTCTGTAAGACCAGAGGAGAGATATCAACCCCCATTGCCTCTGATTTGCCAAAAATGATTTTTAGATCGGAGAGTTGTTCGAATATTTCAAACTCATGGAGAAAGTTTGGGAGAGACACTGATGGGTTGGTAATTGAAAAGAGCATATTGTCAGCTTATGCTGACATTTAATGCTGAGCTCCTCCAACGTCCAGCCCCGTGATGTCCGAGTTTATATGGATTTTACACAAGAAGGGCTCGAGAGATAAGGCAAAGAGGAGGGGGGATTAGGGGGCACCCCTGTCTCGTCCCATTAGTAATAGGAACAGAATCAGAAAGGACTCAGTTGGCCTTAACTTGAGCTGTTGGATAGGAATATATTTTGGCAATTAATTTTAGCATGGTCTCCCCACTTCCAACATGTCTATAAGACCAATATCATAAACCTAAAGTTCACTACAATTCACATTAGTGACATGGATCAAGTTAAGGGCCTTAACCGCATTTACAGCTGTTAAGCGCTCTCTCCTACCTTCTTCAGCTGCCGCTGGCTGACACAAGGGGTTGCATGAATGGACCGAAGTGTGCTGAGAATAGGTATGTCAGCATAGGTGTTAGGAGGGGGAGGGAATATTTTTAAAACTAGTTATGGTTGGAACTGGAATTCTACTTTAGGCTGGGTTCACACCACATTTGCATGTGGCTAACAGCAGGGGGTCCGGTGTGTCCCTGTTCTCTGTTTTAGGGATGAATCAGGCCCAATTTTTTGCCTCAATTCAGACCTGAAGTGAAGCCAAAGACGCACAGGACTCCTGTGCAATTCACTCCACAGCTGCCACAGAGATGTGTGAACCGGTTCCATTGAGAGCCGGTCACAGTCTCCTGTCATGCGAACTGGATGCGGCAAAACCCACATCTAATTCGCACTATTGTGAACCCAGCCTTAAACGGACATGAGTCTACATAAATCTGCCATCCATTGGGTTACATTGCAGTCTACTTTTCTATCTATTTAATGATGGGTGAAAAACCATGACAGAACACCTCTGTGAAAGGGTTCTAATGCTGCCATAGATATCTGAAGGTGACCATTTGTGTTTAGCCTATGGAGTGGGGTGGGGAAGGTGTATGGCTGACACTTCATTCCTGACTTATTGAGGAAAACAAAAGTGATCAGATTGTTTCCTGACAAACCTCATCTGACACTGTCTGTTGTCGCCCCATAGACTTAAAGTGGGAGTAAACTCCCATGTATGATTTGTACCTGTAGGTAAGCCTATAATAAGGCTTACCTATAGGTACTGTAAATATCTCCTAAACGTGTACCATTTAGGAGATATTTACTTTAGATGCAGGCGGTGATGTCACGGCACATGCGCTCTGAAGGAACAGCATACCTGTGCCGTTCCTGCAAAGCCGTGCCGTAAGCGACTCCCACGCACATGTGCAGGAGTGACGTTATAGCTGGCTCAGCCAATCGGATAACCAAAGCTATCTAGCACGTGCATACTATTACATTATGACCTAAACTGTCCGGGGCTCGATTCTTCTCGCTTTTTTTTTTTTTTTTTTTCAGTGCGGTTTACTACTGCTGTAAGAGAAGTGCAGGTTTGGAAAGAAAACAAATACTAACTTGGGTGGATGCAGCATTGATCCAATCGCCTCTAAAGCCTAATGCACACACTGAGATTATCGGACGAGCGATCGTCCATTTTTTTCTTTTTTTTTTGGATGCTAGTCTCTATACCGAAAACGAATTGGTAACTAAACTATGAAAATTCTCGTACAACAGAATAATGATTCGGAAGCGATGTGTTACAGTGTATTTGTATTGTATTTTCAGAAGAAAACTGTACTGAGTAAATGAAAATTGTACAATCTAGTATAGTACGAGAAACATTTTCGTTTTTGTCCCTTGGGAAAATTTCGGACGACAGCTGTGTACTAACGATCAAATTATTGCATGATCGCTTCAAAAGCAGTATTTTCTGTGCGATATTCTGATTGTGTGTACAGGGCTTAAGACCACTAATTGCTCAGTTCCCGGTCTTCAGTGAGCAGAGAGCAGTGACTTTCAAGTCACTGACTCTCTGCTCTGCCCCTCCAGTGCTCACTTGAGCACCCGGCTCTGGGGTGGGGTGGGGATGAGGGTGGGAGCAGCTAGCTCAGGCTCTCAGCAGTGTGCTAAGCAGTTAAGCCAGCTGCCTGCCAGGCATCTGGGTGGATCCCGACATGATCCCTCTAGAGTCTGAACCAGCTGAGTCAGGTAAAGCCTGCTGCACTCCTGTGAACTACAGGAGAAGTAAGGCCAAAAGAGCATTGGCCGTACGTCTCCTTTAAGACCTTTTTGCAATCTATCCAGAACAAGAGCCTGTCATTAAGTACACATTTACATAAAAGCGATCCATTGCAGTGTGATAACATGTGCATTAATGTGCTGCATTAAGGAAGCCTGATTGTTATGAATGGGCCTGCAAATTACTACAATGCACAAGAAAAAGTGCATGACTCTCTCTTTAAATGCCAAGCATCAAAACACATGGTTTTCACATTGTGGTGCACGGCAGTGAGTTGTGCTTTGCACTTTTTCGTATAGTGCATTGGTATATAATTCACAAGGAGTGCCCCGTTCATAGAGCAGGTGCATTGGCATGTGTTATGGCAATACACAAAGGTGAGTGACCCCTAATGTATAGGGGGATCTCTCCTCTACTCATACCCTGCCTGGTTATCTTCTTACTTTTCTGCACTCATTCATTTCCCGAGGATTCTGGAAGAGATTGAGAGCCTGTGGAATGTATTGTGTTACTCGGGGTTTCATCTGGTGTTTGTACTGTAATCTCATTGAGGATGTCCAGACATCTAATACACTAGGCTGCTGTGTCTTAATCAGGAACAGAAGTCTGTCCACTTTCCTTCTATCACTAGACAGGCAAACCTTGGACAAGCAAAGTGGAAGCATGAGTGAGCTGGATTATGTATTGGGAAAGAAGTACGTTGAAGCGTAGTATTACTTTCTTAAAATAGAAGGTATCCCCATGTCATCACATCATCACAAATCCAAAAAATAAGGGATTCGTTCCCAATTTAAGGCGAGTGGGCGGGTCCATGTAAATTACTTTATTCCCTGGGGCCAGCTGTGCTTCCAGATCCCTGCCTTATAGCACAGATGTAGTCCAACATTGTAGAGCCATTTAATGCAAACTACATACAGCTGTTTCAGACGAGCTGGCCATGTGTTTAAAATAAGGCTAGTGTAGCTATCTTTCTCTATGTATTTATTTTTATTGCGGTCTGTGTCCTCATTGGGGAGATACGCCCCTCTATTTGTACAGGTGACCCCTGTCATCTGGAAAGAAAGAGGGGAAATCCAATATTTTAGAGTTAGGCCCCTTTCACACGGGCTTTCCGATCAGGTTCGCATGTCCGTTTTTCAGGCGGACCTGATCAGACACTCCATTCACCCCTATGGATCAGCAGATGTCAGCGGTGACATGTCCGTTGACACCCACTGCTATCCGATCTGATCCTCTCCGTGAAATCCAGATGAATGGAGACCCTATTTTCCATCTGTCCGGCGGATGGGATCGGATGAAAACGGACAGGCGGACCATTTTCATCTGATCTTCCCATAGAGGAGAGTGGGGCTCTGACAGGTCTGTCTCAGCACAGTGAGTGGAGACTGACCTGTCATCCGCCTGCTCAGCGTGGATCCCCTGGGAGTCCACTGGGCCGATCGCCCATGGGAGAGGACCCTTAGTGGTTTACAGGTAAGGGGAAATCTTCCAATACGGTAAACTTTCCAGGGACAACTGCCTAAAAGGGGAATTCCCTCGCTTTAGGAGATTTCCTCTCACTTCCTGTTGCACCACTGGGACAGGATAATAATGGAAATTTCCCCAATAATATCAAAACAGACATAAAAAAATAAACTGATGGGGGTTTAACCCTTTCATACTCTACCCAGAAAAAAAAGGTTCTAGCTATACATACATTTTAACTAGTGGAAAGAACTTTAGTTGGTAAAATGTTTTTTTTTTAATTAATGGTGACAATGCAGTTACACTGGGTGCAATTTATGTCAGTGTTATCTTGCTTGCTTCAGGACTACCTAAAACTTCCTGCACCATCGGAACGTCCCCTTGTGGAAATTGGGTATTTGTATATTTCACTGGCAGTTGTCCAAAAATGAAAGTAACTTAACTTTTTTTTTGTAGCGGAGATCTTTTGTAGTACGTTTTCTATGACGTTTCCCTTTTATGAGTGGACTATGCCTTGGTCTGTTCTGTGGAATTATCTCCTGTCTTTCATTTGTTTGTATTAATGGGTTGGCCTTTTAAGGCAAGTAGGAATATGAATGACTTTTTGTTCTACACCACGTGTAGTTATAGCTTAATAACCTTCAGGAGCTTACAGAGACCTTCGTAGAGTCCTAGGATTTGTTTAGAACGCCTTCTTAGGCTCCATGCACACTGGGCTTAAAAAACCTCTGTTCCCTTTGCAGAATAAAACGCTCATATAGAGCATATTTTGTACAGAATTTAGATGAGTTTAGGAGAGTTTTGCGGTTTTTTTTTCTGCCAGAAAGCTCCAATCAGAAACGCAAACCAGAAGGGTTTTTTTTTCTGCCTCTAAACGCTGAGCTCAAAATAGCTCAAAATAACATTGAGCTGCTTCTACAGGCAGAGCACAAACTCCTGTAGAAGCAGCAATATTTTTTTTTAAGCCAATGTGCATGGACCCTTAAGCTGGTCATAGATGCAAAGATTTTGCATTTAGGCTCGGTTCACACGGCTGCGATCTGTGTTGAGAGACCCCCAAGTCGCATGACATGTCAAATTCAATGTTTCCCTATGAGAGCCGTCTTAACTGATGCTACACCAGACACTCCAACTTTAGAAAGTTGCACTACTTTGGTATGACATGGGTGCGATTTCAGCCCTTGTACAGGCTCCTAAATAACATCCATTTTGTTTTTTTTCAATTACTGATCAGATTACTTGATGGGGGTAATTCACATAGGTGTATAAACATGAGTTTTCAGATCCATAAGGCCCCTTTCACACCAGTAGACTGCTCAGTTTCACCTGTACAGTTTTTCAGGTGGACCCCATGGGACCACCCATTGTTCTCTATGGAATGGCGGATGTCAGCGGACACCCGATCTGGTCCGATTAAAAAAAGACGGATGGTGATTAATCCCCCATACGTCCGGCAGATCAGATGGCAGTTGGATGGAAACAGACAGGCAGTCTGTTTCTTTGCAACCGCTCCATAGAGAACAGAGGGCTATGTCTGTGTCCAATCTGCATAGCCGAGCGGACACGGACCTGTCATCCACCTGCTTAGCGGGGATCAGCGGACAGATCCATTTGACGGAGTCCATCCTGTCTGCAAGGGGACTAACAGAATTCAAAAATATGCATCTAAGAACATGCGCTTTATGTGCGTATGCGCATATATTCAGGTTTGTAAGCATGTAATTTAAGTCTAAACAAAGAGGAAAAAATAAAATATCATAAAAACATTATGTACACATATGCATCTTTATGCATTTAAATGCATCTATACGTAAGTATTTTACTGATCATTATGGAGGAACTTTTCTCCTAGACAACATGTGTGAAAACATCAGTAAATTCTTTACGGTCGTGCAAATGAAGTCTTAGAATTTTGGTCAATTTCTGTGAATTGGCCAAAATTCTGAAAGTGTTTTGCGAACCATTCTGAAAGTACATAGAGACTTTTTTTCTCAGTGCCCAAACCAGCAGTACTGCACTCTATTGCTGCTTCTATCTAGTGGCTGAGTTTAGCAGCATTTCAAGTTTTGGCAAAAGGACTTCTATTGATAATAGGAAATGCATTTCAGCAACAAACTAGCATGTCTAACATGGCCATAAGGTCTCTCTAATGCTGCATGACCCTAAGCGAGTCTCTCTGATGTGACATGACCATAAGCAGGTCTCTCTAATTCCACATAGCTCATAACTGTTCCTCATTTGGAGAGACTTGTCATGCAATATTTCATTACCAAAAGGTATGAAAATTCTCATATTCATACTCATATTTTGTAGTTTCCAAGCATGCATGGTCTTGGTCTTCCAATTTTTTTCGGATGTACAAGAAAACATTTATGTGTTTGTTCCTTCGGATAATTTTGTATAAACTATCGTGATCGGATCTCAAAAGCTGTCTACTAATGATCAGACTATTGTACAGTGGCTTCAAAAGTGGTATTTTTTTGTCTGATTTTCTGATTGTGTGTACAAGGCTTAACACTAGCCTTTCGCAACCTATATAGCAGAGGAAGCCTTGAAATACTTTTTCAGGTTTTGGGGGAACCCCAGCTGAAATGATTTAATTGGTGGTCCGTGAGAAGAATACCCCCACTCCCCCCTCAGGGGTGAACAGTAGGAAGAATGCTCTCTTACAGTAGTGGTCAGAGTAGAATGACCCCCTTACAGTGGTAGTCAGAGAAGAATGCCCCCCTTACAGTGGTGGTCAGAGAAGAATGCCCCCTTGCAGTGGTGGTCAGAGAAGAATGCCCCCCTTACAGTGGTGGTCAGAGAAGAATGCCCCCTTACAGTGGTGGTCAGAGAAGAATGCCCCCCTTACAGTGGTGGTCAGAGAAGAATGCCCCCCTTACAGTGGTGGTCAGAGAAGAATGCCCCCTTATAGTGGTGGTCAGAGTAGAATGCCCCCCCTTACAGTGGTGGTAAGAGTAGAATGCCCCCCTTACAGTGTTGGTCAGAGTAGAATGTTCCCCTTACGGTGTTGGTCAGAGTAGAATGTTCCCCTTACGGTGTTGGTCAGAGTAGAATGTTCCCCTTACGGTGTTGGTCAGAATAGAATGTTCCCCTTACGGTGTTGGTCAGAGTAGAATGCTCCCCTTACAGTGGTGGTCAGAGGAGTATTCCCCCCTTACAGTGATGGTCAAAGAAGAATGCTCCTTACAGTGATAGAATGCCACCCTCACAGACAGCTAAAAGGACATTGGTGTCATGCTGTTGGTTTTGCTACGTGGCCCCAAAACTATGCAGTTACCATCTGACGTAAGGTCAGTCAGCCACAGCTCAAGGAACTCTTAGCAGCCCCTCGAGAAAGCCAATGGTTCCATGGCACCTTGGTTGAGAATAGCTGCACGACATTAATACACCGGCCACACCGATCCCAACATTGAAATCGTGCTACTTCACTTGAAGTAGCACGATTTCAAAGTAGCATTTCAGTGCTACTTCAGGTGAGACGTGCATAGACATCTGAGCATGAAGTCACAGATGTCTTTCAGTGCGACTTGTCATGCGATTTAAAACTGTCAAATCGCCTGACAAGTCGCACTGGTGTGACCGGTGGCCTAATCTTTCACACAAACCTTTTTATTATCACATTATTTTAAAACGCCACTATAAGCAAACATAGTGATGAAAGACACACTTGTGGGTTTGCCAATAATGTTCTGTCTATTAATTCTTCATGGTCCAGGTAACTGAGGACGTGGCGGGGAGGCATGTTCTTTGCCTACATTCTTTTTTGCTAAAAGGTGTCCCTCTTTCCAATCTCAGGAAGTTGGGAGCTGTTTAAACGCAGCACAGTTTTTAAGATGATAGTTTTTTTGGTCAGTTTTCTAAGAGAAAATCCCCTCTGGTGTATTGTAATGTTTACAGTGAATCCATATGTTAGATTAGAGCCGATCTGCTACAATGTTTACAAACCTCTGACATATGGTCCTTGCAGCCATCTTATGTAATGTAAACCCAGATTTGTAGGCCTGAGAAGAGATGGGGGTTTTCTGCTCTAAATTGGACTGCGGTTTGATTGCTCCAATCTGCCTGTCAGGGGGCCCTCCTGTTTCCTCCTTCCTCCCCCCCAGTATACCTCTCCCTATCAGGTTACATCAGGAATAGTTGGGAACTCCTGCTCTGCTTATGGAAGCCTCTTCCTTCCTATGTGGCCAGGACATATCCACTACTACAGCTCTTACACTATCTTTTGCAGGCTTTGAACCTCACAGAACTCCACTTGTCAGCTCATTGACAGTGATAAGGAAAGCTTCCTCTGATAGGAAATGACTGGGGCCCTTCTCTTGTTTAAACAACAGTTTAAAGAGGTCCTGTTCTACACATTGATAGCGGTTGTTGTAATGCATCGCAATGTCTGCTTTTTTCCATTGATAGCAGATGTTGCAATGAATAGCAGTATGCATTTTTCCTTAACTCTATTGATATGTCACAGTTTGACATCTCATTCAACTCTATGCACAAGAGAAATTTGCAACACGCCGCTATGTGCTATTGGGGTTTCACCTCTATCGATGCCAATCCTAAGCATTTGCACAAGTACTGCTCCGATACCTTGCCGGTGTGATTTGAGCCCATACAAAATGAATGGGATCAACTACCACTGCAAAGAATCGCATGTGATCTGAATAGCAATGCGGTGTGATGTGGTATTCCGTATTGCTCCTGTGTGAACCCAGGCTAGTCATAGTGACTTCAACTTGAGTTCACACAGGAGTGGTGGGAGAAAAAATCGCATGTGGTTCAGACAGAAATTGCACCACAGTCCTGTTCAAATCACATGGGATTCTTTGCAGTGCGATTTGAGCCCGTTCATTTTGTATGGGCCAAAAGCACTGCACTGCATGGTATCTGTAATTGGTATCTGCGAGTACTGGAACACAAGTATCAGTACTAGTACTCACTCCTAAAAAACAGGTATTGGTGAATCCTTCGTTATTATTATTATTATACAGGATTTATATAGCGCCAACAGTTTGAGCAGTGCTTTACAACGTTAGGGCAGAGAGTACAGTTACAATACAATTGAATACAGGAGGAATCAGAGGGCCCTGCTCGCTAGAGCTCACAATCTAAGGGAGGGACAAGACTTACAAAAGGTAATAACTGTGGGGGATGAGCTGATGGAAAAATGAAGTACAGTTGTTAGGTGGGGGCTAGGTAGGCCTCTCTGAAGAGAGGGGTTTTCAGGGATCATCTAAATGCAAACCGTGTAGGAGATAGTGGGATAGTTTGGAGTCAGGAGTTCCAGAGGTGGGGGGAGGCTCTGGAGAAGCCCAGGAGTGCACCGGAGGAGGTCTTCGGAGGAACAAAGAGAATGATTAGGTTGGCATCCTGAGACTAGGTTAGTGATGTACACTTGTAAATAAAGTGCAGCGCTAAGTGAGAAACAAGTGCAGTAAGTGCTAATGCAACTTAAATATAAACAAAGTGCAACGTGCACATTATGTAAACAATATTAGTGACAGTAATGTGCTGGAGGAAGAAGTGAAATTGGAGCAAGTGAAGTGCTGGAGGACAAGAGAAGATGTATATACAGAGCTGTATATAGTGGTCATGTACAAGTTTGCAACTAATTCAGTGGGCATCCCATAACACCCCTAATCCCCATCCAAGTTCAATCCCCTTATAAAACACACAAAAACAATATACCGGCCTGTTCTGTGACTCCGGGCGCTGTATGGGTGTGATTGAGGGCAGTGTGAGCAGATGGGCTACATATGCAATGTCATAAAAATGAATGTGCATATGGGACTATTACTTGTCATTGATTATTGTTTACACCATTTGCACTTTGATCATTTTTGTTTGCAAGTTCTTTTGCTATTGCGTATGGGATCATTACCTGTCACTAATATTGTCTACATTATGTGCACCTTGCACTTTGTTTATATTTAAGTTGTATTAGCACTTATTGCACTTGTTTTATACCTAGCACTGCACTTTATTTACAAGTGATCTTTTGCCTGGTATCTAGGTTTGGTGCACAGCTGCTTTTTTATCACTTATTATTTTCCTAGCGCAGATTTTTTCACATACATTTAGGTTAGTGGCATAGCTGGAGGCAGAGCTGTGGATGGCTTTGTAAGCTGTTAGACCCCTTTCACACTGAGGCGCTTTACAGGCGCTATTTAGCTTAAAATAGCGCCTGTAAAGCGCCCCAAAAATCCCTCCCCACCCACCCCAATGTGAAAGCCAGAGTGCTTTCACACTGGGGTGGTGCGCTTGCAGGACGTTACAAAAAGTCCTGCAAGCAGCATCTTTGGGGCGGTGCGGTGAGCAGTGATACACCGCTCCTCCACCGCCCCTGCCCATTGAAAACAATGGGCAATGCTTCCGAAGCGGCTGCACACCGCCTTGGTAGCGCGGTGCACTGGCACTTTTAACCCCGTTTTAATCCCTTGTGGGGGGTTAAAAGTGCCGCGCACCCGCCTGCATAGCGGCGCCGTAGCGCCGCTATAACAGCGCTAAATCCCCGCTGAGGCTAGCGGGGATTTACCGCCGGCCAGCACCAGTGTGAAAGGGGCCTTAGTATCTTGAATTTAATTTGTTGGGTGAGGGGAAGCCAATGGAGGGATTGACAGAGAGGGGTGGCAGACTTTGAACGGTTGGTAAGGTGGATGAGCCTAGCAGCAGCTTTCATGATAGACTGAAGGGAGGATAGCCTATGTAAAGGTAATCCAATGAGAAGGGAGATGCAGTAGTCGAGGTGAGAGATGACCAGGAAGTGAATTAGGAGCTTTGTGGTGACATGGGTTAGGAAGGGACATATTTTGGAGATATTTAGGAGGTTGAGGCGGCAAACTTTGGACAGTGAATGGATGTGGGGCCGAAAGGTTAGTTCAGAGTCCAGGATGACACCTAGCACCTTGGCATGCGGAGACAGGTTGATAGTTGAGCTGTCAATCTTGACAGGGAAGTCAGGAGAAGAGGCATGTGGGGGAGGAAATACTGTGGGGCTGATTTACTAAAGCTGGAGAGTGCAAAAACCGATGCAGCTTTGCATGATAGCCAATCAGCTTCTAAGCTCAGCTTGTTCAATCAATCTTTGACAATAAAACCTTGAAGCTGATTGGTTTCTGTGTGGAGCTGCACCAAAATGTGCACTTTCAAGCTTTAGTAAATCAACCCATGTGTTGCATATAAATGCACTGTATGGCATGAACAAAGCATAATAATTTTTGCTGTGCCCTTGTGTTATGCCTGCATTAGTCAATTCTGATCAATATATCTCAACAAACCTGGTATGAACGAGCCTTTAGCCGTCCTCCGCTTTCCAAAAAATAAAATCATTCAGCAGCTGTCTATGAAGGTTCTCGTTCATCCAGGTCATGGTATAGCTAGTAATAGTTGGTCACATTCAACTGGACTTGTTCTGTAATGTTGAAGACATTTTATAGCTTCTACAAGCCACTTCTTCAAATGATACTAAAGGTTTGGTTATTTATTTTTTTAAAATAACAAACATGTCATACTTCCCTCCTCTGTGCAGTTGGTTTTGCAGAGTGGCCCCAATCCTCCTCTTCTCGGGTTCCCCCAGCGGCGCTCCTGGCTCCTACTCTTCTCGAGTGCCCCGTCAGGGAAGCACATTCCCTGGGGGCACACGCACCGGCGCGCTCCCGAGACACAGACAGCAGGACTTAGCCCCGCGTCACTGGACTTGATTGACAGAAGGGGGAGCCGATGCTTCTGCTGCTATCAATCTAGCCAATGAGGACCGGAGCCCGCGGCTGGAGCTGCTAGGCTCGTCCCGGCGTGGGAATGATCGGGGTCAGGTAAGTAAAAAGGGGGATCTGGGGGGCTGCAAGAAGAAAAAGGGTTTTTCACCTTAAAGCGGAGTTCCACATGTTTTTTTGTATATTAAAAGTCAGCAGCTACAAAAAGTGTAGCTGCTGACTTATAATAAACAGTAGCTTACCTGTCTCCCAGTCCAGCAACGGCTGCTCCCGAAGCCTCGCTCGTCTCCCCCCTCCTCCCGACGGTTCCACCATTCCTAGTGTGGGCACCTGGCCCTGCTTCACGGCCGGGCACCCACTGCGCATTCCTAGTGGCCAGGCAATCTTCTGGGACCTGTGACGTGTCCCAGAAAATTGCCAGGAGGGAGGGGCCGCCTAGGAGGAGAGGAGAAGTCACCTAGGCGGCCCTGAGGCGGAAGGTGGAAGAGGGACAGGCAGTCCCTCTGAAACCTGGGGACACCCCCCCCCCAAAAAAAATTACATGCCAAATGTGGCATGTAAGGGGGTGAGGAGCGCTTAAAGCGGAAATTCCATTTTTGGGTGGAACTCCGCTTTAATGCATAGAATGCATTAAGGTGAAAAACCGCAAGGATTTACAACCCGTTTCAGTTCTGTCCTGACAAGGCAAATGCTGATAGTCCAAACATAGTATTCTGTGCTTGAACAATTAACATGTGCATTGACCTACGGTATTTCTTGGAAATAGGATTGAGGTATCTGTGTGGATTTAAATGGTAGGGTATCTTCCTGACATTCATTAGAACTGGTTTGGAGACACTATGGAAGGTCTTCATCATTACACAGCAAGTCCAGTTGAATGTGACCAACTACATCCAGCCATCAGCAAAGCACAGGTCCAGCTGGTGCCCCTCTGACAAAATAAGACACATTCAGTGTAAACACAAACTGCCATTACCCCCTGTGTCTGGGGAATAGGAGATTTGGGCTAGCCCTAGGTTCATTTATAGAAAAATACACAGAAAGCATTTGAGTTTCCTCTTGTTCACAGCTGTGCCAGCAGCGCGTGACGGAACATGCAGGAGCAAGCCGTCTAAAGCTTCTCACTCAACACGCAGCCTCACACACAGCAAGCCACTCATGTCACTTCACTTCTACCGTCTGCTTCTCTCTCCATGTTCTGTGTACCTGGAAAAGGCGAGGCTCTGGAATGAGAAGACTTCTTTTTGAATTCTGTATTTGATTTTGACACTATAAACGCTGTTATACAAAGCATCACACTTCATGGGAACCTGAGAGTAGGTGGTTTATTTTTTACTGTTCTCGATTTACAGAAACCGCCCATTTCTAAGACCTCATTTACACCAGCAATGATGTGTTTATAGGACAAGCAAAGCAAGGTCCATAAAGACATGGACGAGCGAGTTTGGGGTGGAGGAACTTGACTGGCCTGCACAGAGTCCTGACCTCAACCCGATAGAACACCTTTGGGATGAATTAGAGTGGAGACTGCAAGCCAGGCCTTCTCATCCACATCAGTGCCTGACCTCACAAATATGCTTCTGGAAGAATGGTCAAACATTCCCATAGACACTCCTAAACCTTATGGACAGCCTTCCTAGAGATGAAGCCGTTATAGCTGAAAAGGGTGGGCCAGCTCAATATTGAACCCTCCGGACTAAAGGCCCGTACACACAATGCGAAATTCCAGCGGGAATTGTCGTTCGACAGTGTTAGTATGCTCCTTTCGACAGCCGATTGACATTTTTTCGCCAGACAAAAACTGGATGTGCAGACCAGTAAATTTTTTTTTTGTACGTCAACGCCACGTCCGATTTTCATTCTATTAGTACGGTTTTCGCACGAAAAAAATTGTACGACCGAGACTATGCATGCTCAGATGGAAAAAAGGATGCAAAAAAATATGCAAAGCGCGATGTCACTTCTGACGTTGAGTTCAGTCGAACGAAAATTTTCAGATAGTCAGTATGCTTTACAAAATCATGGACACGCGCTTTTGACAAAAATCAGAAACACGGTCGTATGACAATCAAACCGTGTGTACGAAGCTTTAGAGTGTGATGCTATTAAGGTTCATGTGTGTATAAAGGCAGATGTCCCAATACTTTTGGTAATCTAGTGTATATCGTGACCCTGAGGCTTTGCTTCATGGTTGCAGCAGGAATTATACCCCCTTTTGCGTTTGGTGGACACTAACATCCTCCAAACCTGACCTATTCAAGTGAATGAGAGCCATGCTGCGACCTCTCCACAACCATGCGATGCATGGGAGCACGACAATTAGTCACCTCCTCACTGCCTGTCAAATGAGATCCGCGCTCAGCGGTCCTTGCCACTGGTGTAAATGAGCCCGTAGACAGCTGCCTGCTTCCTAGCAATGTATTTTGTTCAGATGCTCACTTTTATTTGGGATAGATAAATAAAGAACAAAAGATGGGCTGAAATACTTAACTTGCCTACCTTGAACACGAATCTGCTCCAGGTTCCTCACTATACTAGTCATGTGATCAAATCCTTGGCATTTAGTCACATGACCTTATGGGAGGGCCAGAGTGCAACAGGATGATGTTGGCCTATAAGGCTTGATTCACATCTATGCATGTTGCTTTTGAGCGTTTCTGCAGTGCTTTATGTTGTGCTTTCTGCGGTTTTTCTTTTACCGCGATTTTCCAGCGATTTATGTTTTTTTGGGGAAATTTTGTTGCTGGGCAGATTTAAGAATGCGAATCCCAGCAAAATTGCGGTAAAAACGGGTAAAAAACACAGGACTTGCGTTTTTATTGCATGCCCATTGAAGTCTATTACATGCAAAATGCTGCATTTTGCAGGGAAAAAAGTCACTGACCCTTTCCAAAAACACAGAGGCACAAAAATGCATTGATGTGAACATGTTCCATAGGAGCCCATGTTAAAAAAATTCCCTGCATTTCTGCAAAATGCATCAAAAAACACATTAGTGTGAATGGAGCCTTAGATAGGCTTTTGGTTTTGCAATCGGCACTAGAAGAAACTGAAAGCATCATTTACCCAAACAAAAAAGTAGGTATCTTAGATCTTCTTATTTACCCTCCCCAGTAAGACTGCTAACATAACTTTGTTAACATTTATTTATTTTATTATTTCAGGTACTTATATAGCGCTGCCAATTTACGCAGCGCTTTACATATTCATTGTACATTCACATCAGTCCTTATCCTCAAGGAGCTTACAATCTAAGGTCCCTAACTCACATTCATACACATACTAGGGCCTATTTAGACAGGATCTAATTTAGCTACCAGCATGTCTTTGGAGTGTGGGAAGAAACCGGAGTACCCGGAGGAAACCCACGCAGGCACAGGGAGAACATGCAAACTCCAGGTAGCTAGTGTCATGGTTGGCATTCGAACCAGAGACCATTTTGCTGCCAGGCGAAAGTGCTATCCACTACACCACTGTGCCGCCCGTTTAAAGGGCCTTTCCACTTTTGCAGTCATATTTAAGAAAACCCTTTACTATATGTTTGTTAAGTGTTCCCATTCACACAGTTAAGGCCTGTACACAAGATGCGAAATTTAGACGGGCATTTTCGTTCAACGGCCGATCGTCCAAAATTCTTACCGTTACTATGCTCCTTTCGACAGTCAATTTTGACTTTTCATAAGACAAAAGCCGGGTGTGCAGACTAGTAAATTTTTTTTCGTACGGTAGCTCAATGTCCGATTCCCGTGTCGTTAGTACGGTTTTCGTCCGAAAAAAATCGTACAATCACGACTATGCATGCTCAGAAATGAAAAAATACATACAAATCTATTCAACACATTACTTCACTTCTGACGTTGAATTCGGTCGTACGAGAATTTTCGTATTGTTAGTACGCACTTCGCTTTTGACATGAGACTAACATCCAACAAAAGACGGACGTTCTGTCATTTGAAATTCACATTGTGTGTACGAGGCTTATAGCTAGAAAAAAAAAAAAAATTCTTATTAAGGGGCTGATTCTAAAGCCTCGTACACACGGTCCGATTTTCGGACGACCGAGCGTCTGATTTTTGTCAGAAGTGCGTGTCCATGATTTTGTAAAGCGCACTGACTATTGAAATTTTTCGTCCGACAAAGGCTATCGTCATGATGTACTACAAGTGTATAAAGAGGAAGTTCATTTTAGTTGCGCAACCCTTTGGGCCGCTTACGCTAATTTCCCTATTAACCACTTGCCAACCGCCCGCCGTCCCCCAACGGCGGCAAAGTGGTTTGATATCGCAAACCGCTGTCACCTGACGGCAGCTGTAAATACGAGGGATCGTGAGTACGTGCCTCGGGAGGTGCGCTCGCACGCTCACTGTGGTCTGGGGGAGCCAGACTCGATATCCGCCGGCTACCCGCGATGGCTCCCCCGCAGTGAGAGAATGGAGGTCCGTGTAAGTAAACATGGATCTCCGTTCTGACAGAGGGGGAAGGGATGTGATCACATGCTCCCTGTGTATGAGAGCCGTGATCACTCCCCTCCCCCACTCAGCCCAGCCCCCACACAGTAAGTAAAACACACAGGGAACACAGTTAACCATTAGAGCGCCCCCTCCAGGTTAACCCCTTCCCTGCCAATGACATTTATACAGTAATCAGTACATTTTCATAGCACTGATCGCTGTATAAATGCCAATGGTCCCAAAAAAGTGTCAAAATGGTCCAACATATGCGCCGCAATATCGCAGTCCTGCTAAAAATCGCAGATTGAATCCATTACTAGTAAAAAAATAAAAACCCCAGAAATTAACTCTTATCATTCGTAAACATAGCCGCTTTTGCGCAAACCAATCAATATACGCCGATTTGTGATTTTTTTTTTTTTACCAAAAATATGAGGAAGAATATAAATCGCCCAAAACCGATGAAAAAATTGTTTTTTTTTATTTTTTTTGGATTTGCATTTTAGCAAAAAGTAAGAAATATTGGGGTTTTTTTGCAAAATTGTCACTTTTTTTTGTTTATAGCTGTGATCAGAAGTGACGCAGAGGTGATCAAATACCACCAAAAGAAAGCTCTATTTGTAGGAAAAAAAGGATGCAAATTTTGTTTGGGTACAACGTTGCACGACCGCGCAATTGTCAGTTAAAGCGGCGCAATGCCGAATCGCATAAAGTGCTCTGGTCCTAAAGGGGGAAATCCTTCCGGGGTTGAAGTGGTTAAAAAGAAATTAAAAAGATGATAATGTGCTCTGCATTTCGTGATTTCAATTGCCGCGTCACGAATGTTAATTCTGGATTACGATCGCCAGTTTACACAACTGAACTCTTCCGGGTCGTTCCTTGATTCCAATCATGCGTGTTTCCGACTTTTGAGTGACGATTTCTGTACTGACCATCCGAAAATTGGACGTTGAGCTGCCCTACGAAAAAAAAGTACCAGTCTGCACATCCAGCTTTTGTCTGACGAAAATCAAAATCCGCCATCTAAAAGAAAATACTAACGGTAAGGATTTCTGGCGACAGGCCGTTGAATGAACATTCCCGTCCAAAATTTGCATGGTGTGTACGGGATTTTAGTCTCAAGTGTCTTTGTCCCAACACATACTGAGGCAGGCCATAGACGATTAGAAAAACAAACGATCCGTGGAATGAAAATCAAAATTGTCGTTTGATTTTTCATACAATTGTGCCATCATTGTTTAGAAAATTTTCCCTTCAAAACGTTTTTTTTTTTCCTTCATCTGTGGAAGTGATGCAATGTATTTTGACCGATTTTTCTTTAAATACGGTAATAAGAACACTGGGTTTATCATGTTAAATAGCTTTGCTTCACACACTTCCAGCCCCATCTCTCTGGTTTCCTTATTGTGATTACAAGGCTGCAATACACAAAATGTTGAAATCGCTTGTCCTCTACAGCCAGCTCTGGGTGCAGGAAATGTATTTCCTACGCTAGAAAAACACGCACACTACAGGGATAAGCAATTAGCGGATCTCCAGCTGTTGCAAAACTACAAGTCCCATCATGCCTCTGCCTCTGGGTGTCATGCTTGTGGCTGTCAGAGTCATGCTATGCATCATGGGACTTGTAGTTCTGCAATAGCTGGAGGTCCGCTAATTGCATATCCCTGCACTACACTATGGTTATTGAAATGTGATACGGCAGAACGTCCTTTTTGCTCATGCGCATTTCAGTTTTGAATATTTTGCAAAGTTTTATCAGAATGAACGATTATCTAATAATTTATAAGCCATTTTCGATGGCTGTTACTTTGGACATATTAATGATTTGGAAGCCGAACAATTGTTCTTTTAACAACATTTCATTTGTTTTTTGACTCCTGTATGACCAGCTTAACCTCTTCAGGACCACCCCACGCAGATATACTGTAGGTGATTTCTAGTTCCGGGTCTGGGGCACTCACGCACTCACCCTAATTGGACAAAGCGGGAGCCAATCAGTGGGTCCTGTGGACCTGATGTACGCCGGTACCCTGCGATCGTTCCCGAGAGAGGCAGAACGGCAGTCTGCCTATGTAAACAAGGCGGATCGCTGTTCTGTCAGAGGGGAAGATGGAGATCTTGTGTTTCTGCTAAGCATGCATACAGTCAAAGCATCCCCCACACAGTTAGGCCCATTTGTCCCTGTGCCATGCCCATTTTTGCTCAGTGGGGATCGCTCCGCTGATCCCTGCTGAGCCGACGGATGACAGATCTATCTCTGCTCACCGTGCAGCGACGGATCTGTCAGAGCGCCGCTCTCCTCTATGGGAAATCGGATGTCAACGGATTGTCTGTCCGTTGTCATCCAATCCACTCCCCAGACGGATGGAAAAATAGGGTTTCCATCCGTTGGACTTTACGGACCACGGATCGGATCGGAGATGGATGGATGTCAGCGGACATGTCACCCTTGACATCCACCGCTCCATAGAGGAGAATGGAGCGTCCGTTCAGATCCGCCTGAAAAACGGATAGGTGGACCTGAATGGAACGCCCGTGTCAAAGGGGCCTTAGAAAGAACTCCCAGGGAACTCATTTAACCCTTTGATCGCCCCTGATGTTAACCCCTTCCCTGCCAGTGTCATTATTACAGTGGCAGTGCATGTATTTTTAGCACTGATCACTGTATTTATGTCACTGGTCCCCAAAAGTGTCACTTAGGGTGAGATTTGTCCGCTGCAATGTCGCAGTCCTGCTAAAAATCACTGATCACCACCATTACTAGTAAAAAAAATTAAAACAATAAAAAAAACACATAAACCTATCCCATAGTTTGTAGACGCTATAACTTTTGCGCAAACCAATCAATATGTGCTTATTGGGGTTTTTTTAAACAAAAATATGTTGCAGAATACATATTGTCCTAAATTGATGAAGAAATTAGATTTTTTTACATTTTTTATTGGATATGTTTTATAGCATAAAGTACAAAATGTTCTTTTTTTGTTTATGGAGCAAAAAATAAAAACCATATAATCTAATTTCTGTTTAAACTGAATGGGTTATCTTACATTGTGAGAGTTTACATATACTTTAACCTCTTCAGCCCTGGAAGGTTCACCCCCCTTCCTGACCAGGCCATTTTTTGCGATATGGCACTGCGTTGCTTTAACTGACAATTGTGCGGTCGTGTGACACTGTACCCAAATAAAATGTATGTCCCCCCCCCCCACACACACAAATAGAGCTTTCTTTTGGTGGTATTTGATCACCTCTGCGTTTTTATTTTTTATTTTTTGCGCTATAAACAAAAAAGACCAATGATTTTGAAAAAAAATACAACATTTTTTACTTTCTGCTATAAAACACACCCAATAAAGTGCAAAAAATCAAATTTCTTCATCAATTTAGGCCAACATGTATTCTGCTACATAATTTTGGTAAACAAAAATCCCAATGAGCGTATATTGATTGGTTTGCATAAAAGTTGAAGCATCTACAAAATATGGGATAGATTTATGGCATTTTTATTTATTTATTTTTTACTAGTAATGGCGGCGACCAGCGATGCACTGTCACTGTATAAATGACACTGGCAGGGAAGGGGTTAACATCGGGTTGTGATCAAAGGGTTAAATTGGGGAGTGTTTTTTAACTGTGGGGCGAGGTTTGAAGTGCTTTGACCGGGGGAAGACCGGGATCCGTGTTTTGCTTAGCAGAAACACAATATCTCTGTCTTCCCCTCTCACAGAACGGCGGTTTACATAGGCAGACTGTTGTTTTGCCTCTCCGGAGAACAATCAGTGCTGTGTCCAATCACAGTAGGAGTGGGTCGTCGCCGGTGTGCGCGTTCCCAAGACCCAGTGCACAAAATTATGTACAGGCACGTGATTTCGCTCAGGAGGGCCGCTCTGCCGCAGTATATCTGCGTGGAGTGGTCCATAACGGGTTAAGCAAGTAAAAAGCACCTAAAAAGGTAACCAGCATTTTTTTTTTTTTAAAGCAGAGTTCCACCCAAAAGTGGAACTTCCGCTTTAAAGACTCTTGACCCCCTGACATGCCACATTTGGCATGTCATTTTCTTTTGGGGGACGACCTTGTTTTTACAGGTACCCAGCTCCCACTTCCACTCAGAGCGGAAGCTCTCCTCCCCTCCCTCCCGGCAATCTTCTGGGACACGTCACAGGCCCAGAAGATTGCCTGGCCATGCAGGACAAGCAGCGTGACTTGCACATGTGCAGTGCGCACCTGGCTGTGAAGCCGCAAGCTGTCACAGCCGGGTGCCCACACTAGTGATGCCGGAGCTGCGGAGTCGAGAAAGAGATCGGAGTCTTCGGGTAGCCGCATCGCTGGACCGTGGGACAGGTAAGTGTCTGTTTATTAAAAGTCAACAGCTACACTTCTTGAAAACGTTTTAAAAAACGTCTGGAACACGGCTTTAAGGTACTTGTAGAGCAAAGGAAGTTGACCGCACACAGGTTAAGCTGAATACAATGACTGATTTATTGTAACTCCATCTAGTGATGAAAAATGATTACAGAAAAAGTGTGGACATCAAACAGCGGACTGGCAAGGATTGACGCGTTTCACAAACTACATATTCGCTTAATCATAACCTTAAAGGCTTTAAGGTATGCTACGTTAATGGGAATATGTGACAAATATACTAGGTGCTATCCCAATTTGGCTGCAAAAAGTGGAAATATCCTTTAAGTATAATGACTTTTGATATCCTATAGTCCCAGGTTCAGTAATCATTTCATAGGCATCTATAGATAATTACTGAGTCTCAAATAGCGAGTGAGAGGTAAGAACAGCAGAGTAGCAAAATTTACCAACTCCCCAGGATGCTCTCCTGTGAAATCGTATAGAAGTTGAAAGAACGCTTTGTAGAAAATTTAGGTTACATCCCCGTATGACATCCTTGTACAATGACATGAGCGCACATCAAAGAGCAGAAAAGGTTTTTATGTCAGTATCCAGTCTGTTCTGATTCCAATTTGCTGGCCGTCTTCCTGACATCAGTGAGTGTGTGGACATCCCAAGGCACATGGAAGCACGAGATGTCTGGGAATTGGGCAACGAACCGGTGTCTGATGAGCCTGGGGCTTGCATACTGCATGGAGATTGACCTCTATATTTAAGTTTAAATGTTACGCCCTGATTATCTATCACAACCAATTATTGTAACCCACAATGAGCAGCTCCCCAGAGCAATCAGGACAAGTAGAGTCTACCTTGTAAAAACCTGTAATTATAACTCCTGGTAACAGGTTATTACAATGAAGAAACATCGTGCTTGGTAAACATTGCTGCTGTAATTTGGCTGCCTTGTTCGCTTTGATCTTTCAAGCCAAGTTACTGATGTTATATACAAAACTATTGTACCTGTTTAAAGGAACCCTGATTCACACTAAGCATATGATAAACAAATGTATTATCAAAGGTCATGTTCCATTGGAATCACATGTGTAGTTGCCAAGTGTTCCAAATCCTGCGGGACAGTCCCCACGCTTTTGGCCACTATCCTAGGGCTGCCATTAGTCGACATGGAGCCATGGACAGCCTACCTGCCTTCCCCCATGCCCCCCCATAAAGATTAAGTGCCCACCATGCCTGGTGTCTCCTTATACATTGCAAAGGGCCAGAGGCTGGAATCTATTCCAGCTGCCTCCATGCACACAGCCCAGAAGCATCTTACTGTACCCTTCACAGCACAAAAACTGGTGCATTATGGGGTGAGATTTTACCAGAAACTGCAGAAAGCATCTTCAATATGCATCAGATGTCGAAGGGATAAGTCCCTCTCTATTTTGTTAGGGGTGGGGTGCTGACCATAGGTAAGGGTCACTTACCTATGGCCAGCACCCCATCCCTTTCTGCGGTTTCTGGTAAAATCTCACCCTATAATGCACCAGTTTTTGTGCTGTGAAGGGTACAGTAAGATGCTTCTGGGCACATACCTCCCTCTCCTCCGCTACCTATCCATCTTAACTCTTACATTGTGCTGGAATGATGCTGCACTGGGGCTACCCACAGGAAACCCGTCGGACCTCCTTCGGACCTGATGGGTTCCCCCAGGTATTCTTTATAGTGGCACAACTTTCCATCTCGCACCCTTGTGGCTGCATGGGAAGGGGGTACAGAGGTGGGAGACTGTGGCACAGTGATGGTTGCACAGGGTGAGGAGCAGGGAGGGCTTTGGCACTGTTCTCTAAAGACATGCTTGTTTTTTTGGCCATACTTCCAAACCCTTCAAATTATTCTACATTATATAATAAACTATGTAACGATTTGGAAATGGAGACTATAAACATGTCAAATGATTACTGAATCCAGAGCTTTGTCAGCTGCAATTATATGCAAATCTCAAATTTGCTTGGTATAAAAGGAAATAGTGAGCCATACACCAGTTGCCAACCCAATCACCATGTGTTGAAAAACAGCTTCAACTTGTCTCCTCCCAAGCCATTCCCCCTTTGATGCGTTTCACCCTTCCACGGACTTAGTCAGAGATGAAACGTGTCAGAAGGTGTGGCTTGGGAGGAGACATATTAAAATATTTCAACACATGGTAATTGGGTTGGCAACTGTTGTGCGTCTCCCTTTGCTCTTTTATACTAAAGCCTGGTACACACAGGCAGGTTTTTTTTTTTTTTCAACCCAGCAGGCTGAACTAGAGAAAAAACACACACACACAGAACACACAGGTCAGCCATTGGCTGTGAGTTGATCAGATGTTGATTGGCTGCTGGTTTTCTAGAATGCCGTTCGACAGAAATCAGTCTTGAGATGAGCTGCATACACGGGCCGAAAGTCAGCCTGGAGCAGCCAAACTGACCATTTTTGGCTGGTTTTTGGCCTGTGTGTACCTAGAATTAGTTTTGGCAAGCCCTGTTGGATGTCGGCACCCAGCAGCATTGAAGTTGTTGCATGTGCTTGAAGCCGAGTCCTTAATTTTTTCCTAAGGCCACTCTCATTTGCTTGGCTTCATCCTCCTAAACCTACCATTAATGGATAGAGTAGAGCTTTGATGGATAGGGTGGATATATTGGATGTATATGTTAATGGATAGGGTGGAGAACCAGTTGAAGGAGTGGCAAGTTTTAATGTTTGAGTTGAAAATTAGAGTTTTGCATATTATGTCAGCTACAGGCGGTCCCCTAGTTACAAACATCCGACTTACGAACGACTCCTACTTACAAATGGAGGGAGACAACAGGAAATGACAGGAAACCTACCCATAGGAAGGGAAATTCACTCCTGTAAGAGTTCTTATGGGAAAAAGGTGTCTCCACTGATGCTTTATCACCAATCCTTGTTTCCACAAGAACCCAAAATTTTCAAACTCCTATTATCATTGGGACAGGAAGTGAGGTGAAATCTTCTGAACAGAAACACAGGAAACAAACATTACATGGGTGTTAACCCTTCCCTATGCTATCCAAAAAGCTTAAAAATAGTTTTTTGGGATGAAGCTACACTTAAAAAAATGTTCCTATTCCGACAAATTCAACTTAAGAACAAACCTACAGACCCTATCTTGTTTGTAACCCGGGGATCGCCTGTACTTATTTCTCTGGATCTACCAAGAGGTTTGACATGTAGTGTAATTTTTTCATTGTATGCCCCTATTAAATCACTCAGATTTGGGCTACTATACTTCATAAAGATACCACAGATCTGCAACAGGAACCTTTCTTAGGTAGTCTGTATGAGTATCCTGGACCCTGGACACAGGACAGTCAGTTTGCATGTGTGTCAGCCTCCAGTAAAAAGATAAGCATTGCGGGGAGTGGGGGGCCTTCAGTTTCAGTTCTGTTAGTGGGGCCTTCATTTTCATATCTGTTAGTGGGGCCTTCAGTTTCAGTTCTGTTAGTGGGGACTTCAGTTTCAGTTCTGTTAGTGGGGCCTTCAATTTCAGTTCTGTTAGTGGGGCCTTCAATTTCAGTTCTGTTAGTGGGTATTTGCAGAAAGCATGTAGGCTGCTTTTAAAGTGAACCTTTGATTTGATGATGTAGGAAAATGCAACAGATTTACACGAATGCGCTTACCCCCCAATCCCACGTATACCATCCCCACTTATTTTCACCTTGATTTCAGCCCCCCGTTGCTCCATTGGGCCACCTTGAGCAAAGAGGAAATACATAGAACTTCTGGGCCTGGAGGAACATGTAACTCACTTCTCTTCCACTCACTATGCATTGTTGGGTACCTGAGTGGCCAATGAATAAGATAAGGAAGGGTTAGAACCTCTGTTAGGTCCCCATTGAGGAGCTTCAACTTCTCTAATACCCCTGATGACCACTGTTCCTAGGACAGGAAATTCAAAATGTATAGTTGTCACAAGAACAGGAATTGAAGGAAAATCTTCCAATGACATTTTGTTCCAGTAACAACAGTCCAAAGCCGGCCATAGACAATTGGAATCCTGTATGGGCAGGCTCATTGTGCTCAAATTGATCGATTAACTTGGGCACAACCAGCCTGTTGGATTTTTAATGTGATTGTCAGCGACTATCGTGTTCTACCAGCCAGGATGGCTCCCTGCACCCCACCCCTCTGCCAGGAGAACCCAATGGCTCCATAGGAGGAATATCGCTCCATGTGTGGCTAGCTTTAGACTTAGTTCGCACTGGCTAAGGGGCAGTAAAATCAGGCGGTAGAGCTGAGTTTTACCCCCCACCCCCAACCACCCACCTGAATGAGCTGCTGCTCAGGACTGTACACATGATGCTGCTGCAATGCTGTGCTTCATGGCCGGGGCAAAAACAAAACATGCCACATTCAGTGGCCATTGCTGCATTGAAAGCAACTAATGCAAGTTAATAAGGCTACGCCGCCACCGCCCCATAACCGCCCTGCAGCCGCATTGCTGAACCGTAATGTAGCATTTAAAGGGTTAAATCACATAGTGAGGAGGCGTCCTGTCAAATGTTGTCTGAAGAGCAATCCAGCATGGATCGCTCTCTAGAGGGCACTACTTGTATGAATGAGGCCTTCAGAGAGATCTTCTCTGTGTCTGGATAGAGGCAATAAAGGAAAATATCTTGAAAGGAACACTGACCACAAAAAAGGTGTTTTGACCATTTCTTGCTAATTTGAAAAAAGTTTTGGCTTTAGATATACTTTTTTTTCTTTAGTCTCTCCAGTCTGAGTATATACTGTACATATAATCTGCAGTGTCAGTTTACATTACATAATGTGATAAGCATTCACTTTTCTAATATGATAATTTCCAAGGCATATGGACTTTGTATATACATGTCATTTTGTGTTTTGTCACTTGAGGTCTGTTAATGGCTGACTGCTTGAAACACATACACTTACTAAGCCAATGTTCATGTCAATGCTGAATTGTTCAGAAGGTAAGAAAAATCAAATTACGTAAGTAAATAAGGTAATTTCTGGAACCATGATTGATATTTTATTCATAGCTTCTAGTAATTTTTCTCTACAGTGGATGGTTTGCAGATTATTGGTATAAAGCTTAACATTCTACCCTTTATATGTTAGAGCTCATTCATACTAGCAGTTGACAAGTGGTAAAAACCTGCTCTTGAGTCGAGTCGCACTTTTACCCCCCCCCCCCCAACTGCTACCCCACTGCAGGGGATGTACACATGCCGTGGCCTTGACGCTTTGCATCTCGGCAAGAATTATACCCCGTCACTTTTGGTGGGCACAGGGACCGCCAAACACAGCTGATTCAAGTAAATGGGGCAACCTGCAATCTCCAATTGGTCAAGCAAGACTCCATAGCCTAGAGGTAGCAGAGCCTGGTGTGCTTGGGGAAACATGTCCATGCTGGTGCAAGAAAAATTGTAAGAATCCATAGACTGTTATTGCAAAATGGAAAATTAAAGCTCCAGGAAGATATGAAAGACACTATTTAATGCAGCGTTGTAATCATTAACACATCACAGAGTTGGTATCAGCCTCTTGCAGTGCCTATGCAGCAGAGCTTAGACTGGGTCGGAGAAGTGGCATAATGAGACAATCAGTTGTGCTGCAGTGCTCATGTGCTAACAAGGGGTATGCAGATAGGGGGAGAGAGCAGAGTCACTGAAAGATGAACTTATCAGTATGCTGCTTCTCCTTTCACTGTCCAGTCAGAGGCTGGGGTAGTACAAGGGTTTTTTTTTCTGTGGGAATGTGGGGGAACACAGCACTGAATGTATTGATGGCAAGGGGTGCTGAGGTTGATATTGGCTGCTGGGGGATCTATTGTTACTGGGGAGGATCTGTGGCCGTTGTGGGGGTCTTAGTTGCTGGGGTGGTCAGTTGTTGCTGGAAGGATCTACTGTTGCTGGCTGCTGGGGGTTCTATTCATGCTGACTAGGAAGTAAATTGTTGCTGGGGGGGGGGGGGTCTAATTTACTGCTTTTCTTGTTATTAACCTTCCTGGCAGTATGTCAGATTTTTGCGTCTCAAAGCCTGTAATTCTTAGGAATAACTCACTTAAGACAAGAGTCTAGTAGACATCCTGGGTATGATAAAGTTTGAAATAACAAAATCATAAATTATAATATATATGAAAAAAAAATTATTATATAATAAATAACTATAAATAATTATCAAAAATAATAATAGTAAAATGTATTCAATAATGTAATCAAGTCAAAAACACTGAAATTTGCTCAGTTGCAGAATTGTCGCTGTCGTCACTTTCAGTGTCTGATGATAAATTTCCCCACATATCAGTATCACTCAATTCTGCAAATGATTCTTATTTACTATCTGTGTTTTCTAGCTGATCAAAAACCACTTTTGATGTAAAGGGATGCTTTTTGGATGCCATGAACATTCTCAAGTTTCCAGGCAGAAAGAATGGCACATAGAATCTAAAATTGCATGCAGGGTATTGGACAAAGCACTAGGGACAAAAGGAATGTGAAATTATTTGATACAGTAATGTAATCTTACAGATTACAGTGTACTCTATGTGCTATGTGAATTTCCCACCAGGCTCCACCCCCATACGACACAACACTCGCAGGGAACGGAGCCGGGCATCATACAGGCATCGGGTGGAGGACACAGCCCGCAGACACTGCGGGGGGGGGGGGGGGGGGGGG
>BLSH010435789.1:625655-643291 GCA_018402905.1 Glandirana rugosa
TCACGGCGGATAGTCGCGGTGGATAGTAACGGGAAGTCACGGTGGATAGTCACGTGTAATCACCGTTGGTAGTCACGGTGGAGAGTAACGGGTAGTCACGGCGAAGTAGTCACGGATAGTCACTGTGGACTGCTGGGTTTTTTTTTTTTGCTAAAAAAACTAAAAAAGACCGAAAATTTTGAAAAAAAAAAACAGTTTCATAGTTTGTTTATACATTTTTGAAAACTGGTCATTTTTCTCCTTCATTGATACGTACTGATGAGGCGGCACTGATAGGCTGCACTGATGGGCACTGATAGGCTGCACTAATGGGCACTGATAGGCTGCATGGATGGGCACTGATAAGGCGGCACTGGTAGGTGTCACTGATAGGCACTGATGAAGCGGCACTGATGGGCAATGAGAGGTGGCACTGATGGTTGCCACTAATGTGCACTGATAGGTGGCACTGAAGGGCAATGATAGGTGGCGCTGATAGGCGGCACTGGTAGGGGATACTGATAGGCAGCACTGATTGGTGGCACTGATGATGAGGCACTGATGGGCATTGATTGGCAGTATTGGTGGGCATTGATAGGTGGCCCTGCAGGGCAAATGTAGGTGGCACTGCTGGGCACTGATAGGTGGCACTGTGGGCACTTTTAGGTGGCACTGGTGGGAAATGATCAATGGCACTAGCAGGGGGCACTGGTGGGCAAAGACAGCCATCTGCGGCTCTCTGTGTGAGGGACTGATGTCCCTCTGACAAAAGCCATCAGTGATCGGCTTTTTTTCCCCCCTCAAGCTGTCAACATGGATGCGCAAACAGCGCATGCTCGGGAGGACATCTACTGACGGCCTCCCAGCAAAGTAGATCCACGCTGTAGCCGTCATTCGGCTATAGCGTGGATATAAAAGAGTTAAAGCACAACTACACTGCATCTGAGCATCACAAACCAAAAACACAATTTTATTACTTTTCATACTCAAAGCAAACTCCCCCATCCATCCATGTCTCCATGCTTTATTTTTGCTGAGAAATTACTTTGAAAAACACCCCCTAGCAATTCTGCCTGTGGCCATCTTGAGTAAGGGCAAATGATTCATGTAGCATTTACTTCCTGGAATCCACCTTTCCTTAGTTCAGACATGCAGGCAGAAGTTTGTGCTTAGCTGAGCAAACCCCTCCTCACCTGCTGAAAACTCCTGTGATGTATGACATCAGTTGCCATTTGTTTGCACTGTATCACATCTTTCGCCTAGGCCTGGAAACCAGGAAGTAACCAAAAACATTTTTTTTTTACATTCCCACTGGCCACTTGTGTGCATGCAGCAGCAATCACCGCATTGGCTGTGCAGTGAGCTGTGCTGGAAACTTGTCACTATAGTGAACAAGGCCAGCGGCCACACCTAGCTGCTGAGAGCCAGAGCAGGAATCTGATTTCTGCCGCTACTATTTGCGCTCTAATCGCCAGTGTAATGTAGCCTTACTAATGCCAGCAGCAGAAAGGTTAAAAATGGTTAACGTTGATTGAGAGAGTGAATTTCCACTCTAATACTGGCTGTTCTGCTTAAAGTGGAACTTCACTCTCTCATTCAACAGTGACTTTTTTAATCCTTATGCAGTTAACATTAGTAAATAGATAGGAAAGTATTTCATATTTACTTGTTTAAACTTTTTTTTTTTTCTTCAGTTACTTCCTGGTTTTCATGCTTAAGAAAATAATGTCATACATCCCAGGAGTCTTCAGGAGTGGAGGAGGGTTTTTTTTCAGCTAAGCACACCCTCCGCCTGCATTCCTGAGCTAAGGGCAAATGGATTCCAGGAGTTAAACGCTACATGAATCCTCTACCCTTACTCAAGATGGCCACAGCCAGAAATGCTAGCGGGTGTTTTTCAAAGTGATTTCTCAGAAAAATGAAGCACTGGGACATGAATGGATGGGACAGTTTGCTTTGAATATTACAAATGAATTAAATACCATTTTCGATTTATGGTGCTCAGATACAGTGTGGTTCCACTTTAACATCCGAGGTGCCAATTTTTAGAAAAACATCTCACATTTTGAATACTTGTAAGCCCACAAAAGAATAATAAATCATGTAAAAAAAAGAATATATTCTTTATTCTGTATGGCGTGTAACATCAGCACCCAACTGGTAAATGAAGGGAAGTAGAAGGAGTGTGTGGATCCCCCTGAGCTCTAGGGCCCAGGAACAGGTGTACCAACTCTAGTTACATCCTCGTCTTTAGTCTCCTACAAAAGAAGGCTGCCCCATACTTCTGTCATGTCACTGGCTCTTAAATGAATTAGTAGGCCAAATTATCTAACATTGCCCCATCTTAATTCCATTTCCCTGTATTATCGGATAGTTCATTTTGATCAGTGTTACTCCATGTTCACTCTAATTCACTTAACATGCTGCTATGAATAAGCTGAAAATAAGTTAAGATAACCCAATAATGCAATTTGATTTCTTGTATGTCTCTAGTCAGGATGAGGTTGGGGCTGTACAGCTGTGCCCGGGAGTGGAGGGTCCAGGCTCCCTGCCAGGTCCATTACTGTCTTTTCCTTATGGTGTTAGGATTTTTTTTTTCTGATTATTAGATCATTCACCATTCTTACAGAAGTATTCCTAATAAAGAACAGCAAAGTTAAAAGTGCTGATTAATAAAAAAGATCATTAAATGACTACACTGTATTAAAATTGAAAAAATCATCCTTGTCAGCCAAAAAAAAACTGATTTATGACCCCCTTCCTCTTCAATTCAGTTTCCCCTTTATGGAAGGGCTTGCCTTCTGTGATTAAAACCCAAACCAGACGCCATGCTTTTGATAGCTATACAGAACTAAAGCTGACCATATACACCAGCTGAATGGAGAAAATCTTGGATTCCTCCTTCCATGTTACACATCGGGGTGGACGAATCTCCCGCTGTGGCTGTTGTATTTTGACAGCCAGCCCCACCAGATGCATCCAATCAGATGCAGCCACTGTTTGGTGACAATCTTCCACCCGGTTCCATTAATTTTTCTATTGGAGGATGTTGGGTGGGAGGATGCGACAGGGCCACCCACTGAGCTCATCTTGGCTAGTTCCTGATGAACTTCCTGAAATTGTTTATGGCCAGATTTAGCTTTTTGTTCCCTTGTATATTACAGCTCCCATTGTATTACCCTCCTTTACCCTTCCCACCAGCATCAGCTCATGGCAGATACCAGTGAAGGTCATGTGTCATTGCTCCCATCTATATTTAGTCATGATATGCACCATCTATACTTAAAAGTATATCTCTTGAAAGGCACACAGACTATAAAAATAAACAATATGTTTTATTTTCTTTTTTTGTGCAACCACGCGGGTTGCACGATAAAACTGACAGCTCCAGTTGGAGCCGCTGTACTAACCATGCAAGATTAGTCCACCGATCTCCCCCATTGAGCTGTTGTGTTCTAACAGGAGGACGGCCCATGCCAGAACACTCCGATCAACGCTCTCTGCCATTGGCTGAGAGCGCTGATCGGGAGTTGGTTGGATGCTGGTTTTCCAGCATGCACGTCCGACAGAAGCCAGCTAAACAGACCAACATACACACAGGCCGCATGTCAGCTGTTTCTTTTTTTAACCCGCCATTGTTTCCCGACATTCAGCCCGTGTGTACGGGGCTTTACACTAAACAAAACAGTAGACACACTGGTTCTTCCCAACCCCCTTTGATCAAAGAGTGGCTCCGTAGAATACGCAAAATGGCAGAAATGGAAGAGCTGATCCATATAGCCAATGACACCCCAAACAAATTTAACCTAAAGTGGGCATGTTGGAATCACTTACTAACTACCCCTACCTACTCTCAACTAATCAATACATAAAGTACACCTAAGAGAATCCTTCCTTAAAGCTTCTATCATCATATACGCTATTAGTGCACCAACACAACCTTCCACTAGCTCACAATAAACACCTTCGTCAGCCCAATTGTTCTCAGACCCCTGTCAGAATCTGTGAATTTTGAAACACCCCCAGGAACAGGAGAGACTGTATCCTCTCCTCCTATCCCCCTCTCCCCAACTTCACCTCTCTTTCTCCCCCCACCCCCCCTGTCCTTCCCCCAGAAGATGAGTCCCCCAGTCCCCCCATCTAACCCAGTTTTAAATATACAGAGGGCTTGCAAAACGAGCGTTGAAAATATAACTTTTCTTTTCTATGCCTCTCTTTAACTCCACCATGTCCTAAGAGTTGCCTTAATAGCTAACCAAGACCGAACTAACAACACCAACCCCATATGAACAGACACCCAACCTTAATTATACTTGTGTAGGCCTTAGACTGCATAGCTCGTCACTCTAGGATCTCTTGCACTAGGTCCTGATCTCAGCAGACGCCCATCATTGAGACCTTAGACTTAGCTACAGCGCTAATGCGTGTTAGTGAGCGTTTTGCCGGCTCATCGTCAAAAACGCTCTAGCGCTGCAGCTTAAGAATGCACTGACCATGGGTTTTGCTTTCAGCTCACAAACACCCATGCTATCTAAAGCTCAAAAACATCAGTGTGTGTATGGGGCCATTGAATAACATAGAGATGAGTTTTTAAGCTGCAAAAAACTTGGCTGTAAAAACGTCCGTGTATATGAGGCCTTACGGATGCACACCTTTGTAACCAGATATGCTGTTCTCTTTCCTCTCTGTTGATTCTCTTCAAGAGATTGTATTGTATTTCTTGTATGCTGTATTACCCTTTCTCTAATAAAAATACTTTGGAAAAAAGAAAAAAGAAAAAAAAACAGTAAAAAGTTGTAGCTTTTAATATACATTACCACACCCGTAATGCCCTTCCTGAACTGTAAGCCATTTAACTATAGGTACCTCCCCCTCCCAGTCATTAGCAGAGTTGCCATTCCCATTGTAAGCTTGATTGCAGCTACTGTGTAATAGCTCAATACAAAGACTGGGGAATTACTCTAGTCTAGATGATGTTAAAAATGTAAGACTTTAGGGGCCTATTCACACCTGCCTACAAATGTACCACAGTGCATGTGTTTTCACGTGTTGCGTCTTGTTAGACACATATTTAGACACGTGCCTTTCGTTTTCTTACGAATCAAAATTCAAATGAAGTTTTCATTATTGGGAGATTCAGATATATCTGAATCTCTGAATCACAATAGTAACTAATTTTAATGAATCAGAAAATAATTATAACAAAACCATGCATTTGTTTGTTTTATTCAGATCTGAAATAACATAATGAATGATCAGAACTGATTCAGATCCATTTTGTTTTTATGTTGCATAAACATTTTTCATTATTATAAAAAAAAAAATGCTCTACATATGAAATGAAAGCACTTTGCAATAAATACAATAAGGCATAAAAGTGAAATAAGATGATGATTCCTACTTATTGTGCTTGAGTTGGATGAAGGTGGGTCCATCACCAAATCATAACATACCAAATGAATCAGAAATCAATTTTGTTCCATTTGTTATGTTATGATTCAGAGATTTTGATGGATCCGCCTCCATCCAACCAAAATAGAATGCTTAAAGCGGAGCTCCAGTCCCCATAATAGATTTTTTTTAAAAGTTCCCCCTGTGATTGTTCTTATTTTTATATTTATATTAGACTACATTTCGGCTGCATTCACACAGGGGCGAAGCGACTCTACCAGGCAACTTGCAGGCAACTTCAAGCTTGACTATGCCAGGCGACTTTGCCTGTGGCCAATCAGAGAAGGGAGAGAGGGGGTTGCCCTGGATAAAATCTTTTCTTTTCACTGTAAAAGTCGCTTCCATTTAGATGGGGGATCCGACTTGGAGGCGACTTCTATATAATTCTATGGTCATAAGTTGGATAGAAGTCGCTTAGAAGTAGTACAGGAACCTTTTCTGACTTCAGTAGCGTACATTAAGACGGCTCCCATTCATTTCTATGAGATTTCAAATGTCAAGCGACTTTGGGCAACATGAGGCGACTCAAGTCGGATCGCAAGTTGCCCCTGTTGAATGGGCACTTATAACTGTATTTATTTAGGTTATTGCTAAATCTTTAAAAATTGACCTAATCTCAGAAGCAGGCAGGGGGCATCTGAAGCTCACCTGGCTACCCAGCATGGACCTCCTGACCTTGCCCCTGCATAGTAATGACACTGTGTGGTGCAGTTTGTCCAAAACAGCTTGCCATAGCAATGGCAGCAGTGGCGGAAGTACCTGCCCTGTTATGGCAATCAACTTGTCAATCACATTCCAACCCGGAAAATGGCTCCCACCTTCGCCTAGCATCACATTATTTCCGGTTTTGAAATAACACTATTCCAGAAGCAGAGGATTCCCATTGACTCCTGGGATTGATTACACTGGTATCCCAGGAGCCATTGGGAAAATGGAAACTACGTACTTCGCCGCGACGAGGATGGGTGGAAAAGTGGAACAATTTTACCCAACAAAAAGTACTACATATAAAACAAAAAATGACACTATCCAAAAAAAGGCAAAGGCATCGGCAACAAATGCGGACATAGATGTAAATTTGGGTGGAACTTCGCTTTAAGCAGCTTCCCGAAATAACAAAGAACATTGGAGAATTAGAACTAATGAACTTTATAGGCATACTCTTAAAAAAGTTCACAATTTTTATTTATGAAAAATATTAAAGACATAGACCAATTAAAGAACATGTAAGTCTGTGACAGTGACTAAAAAGTATCTCAATGACCAAACAACGGCATTCAATAGACTAGGTTAAAGTGGTAGTAAACCATCCTATCATTTTCAGCCAAGGAAGCTGCCATCTTTGCCTCTTTTTAATCTACAACTGCCATGATGCTGCACATGTGATCAGCTATGACACCAGCCATTGGATGGTTTGACAGTTTCGTTTAGAGCACAATCAATGGAAGTGTTACATTTCCGGCACGTGCCGGAAATGTAACTGGTTTTTAAACTGTTAAATGGATGGGTTTACTACTACTTTAATGGGCCAAAAAAATCCTAAATATGACAATTACCCCAAAGAAATAACATATACAATAACATGAATAAGTACAACCCTACAATAATTGATGAGGGGTCAACAAAGCCAGTTCAGGAGATATCGAGTCTGCTCTTCAAAGGTTCAAGAGGCTTGCTCGACTAGTTTCGCGCTTAAATAGTGCTTCTTCTGGAGCTAAATAGATCTAGTGGAGATGCAGAAAAAAGAGACTAACCAAATTGTATAGTTACACAGGCAGAGAAAAAAAAATTCTCCCTAATTATTACATAAGTTTGAAGAGACACACACACATGTTCCAAAATAGCTTCCGAAATATGAGTTATATGAGTCAATTCAGGACAAGGGATATATATATACGAAACAAAGTGCAAAAAACAATTATTCTAACCTAAAGAATATGATGAAACAAAATGATGAACCTAACGAATTATTCCGAAACTAAACACATTTTTCTGTTGTGTTTCAATAAACTATTTAGGTGCTGCAAATTTTTTTTCCTGCACAAATCATCAATTGTGGTGCTATTCACAGTGATGTGCAACAAGCACACATGTGGTGCACATGTAACACAGAAACTCATGCATTTACGCAGCGCAGGTTGTGTGCCCACGTACACAAGAAATATGCAGTCCAAAGTGAACCAAATTAATGTTTTGAATGCATCTTAATGTATGTACTATTGTAGCAGTGCAAGAATACAGCTGTATGGAGGCCAGAATGAAATCACGCACGTGCAGGCCGCTAGTCAGCGATACGCACCGATCGCAGTCCTGTGTGTGAATATGTTGACATAATGCTGTTTGCTTTACAGCCTGGGAGCAGCCAGCTCTAGGGAATTATAACAACAATGCTGGCTCCAACAGCATTCTTCTACTGTTGGAGGGAGATAAGAGTCACTACACAGCGAGGAAAACCTGGCTCCATTCACTAATGCAATTATGTCATGTTTGTAATTGTTACTACACATTGGGAGGATTAACAGCTGCGTAAATTGGCCTCTCGATATCCTCCATCTTCATAGCCGAGAAAATGTTATCAAACATGGATCTGCTATTTATGACAAAGCACAATGCGCAATGACCGCAACCAATCAGAATTCGTCATTCACTGAACTGTGTACTCTGGATTACTGCACTTTCCCCATTTATAGAAGAGCTTCAGGCACACAAATTCTTATATATGAATGGAGAAAACTATTTGTATCTTGTGGGTGATACATGCAAACTCACCAGATAAATCATTCTGGAGGGATGGAATTTTTTTTTATCAGATGAGCCTTTTTAAAATCTATTTACTTTCAGATAATGAAATATTTATTTAAAATATTCACATGCACTTCTTGTATCTGTAAGCACTGGTTCTCCATAATCTGGTACCCTCAAATGTATAATTTTAATATGAAAATCGCTGCTTATTGTGGAATAGTCTTTTTTTTGTAAGGCTGACTTCACACCTATGAGTTGCGCTTTTTACCACAACACATGACACTTTACAAGGTGCCGTTCATGATTGACACCCTAGTGCATACGTACTAATATAGCGTCCAAGTGCCTAGAAGACCCTGCAAGTAAAAACACCTTTTAATTAATATAAGAGTAAAATTGCACCTAAAATTTAGTATCTTGAGTAGGACCTATCGCTAGGGAGAAACCTCTTCAATGGGGAACTAGGTCACTTAGACCGATGCTGAGAACATTTTTGCTATAGGTAGCTGAAAGGTCCCAAAGTGTGGTAGGAGGGCCAGACTGAAACCTTGGATCTATGGAGTACCTCTACTAATGTGGGGGCATGGTCCTGAAACATGTAAGTGAAGGCAATCTATATATCCAGGGTTGCAGTCTGGCAAGGAGCTTCAATTGTCCCAGTTGCTTATAATCCCCTCTGAGATGAGAGGCAAAGCCTATTCTAACATTTGTTAGGTTGGAAGCCTTATACATCTTAGACCAGGGGATCTTAACCATTTCAATACCAGGCATTTTCACCCCCCTTCCTGCCCAGGCTAATTTTCAGCTTTCAGCACTGTCACATTTTGAATGACAATTACTCAGTCATGTACCCATATGATTTTTTTTTTGTTTTTGTTTTAATGGAGACAGAGAGCTTTCTTTTATTGGTATTTAATCACCACTGGGGTTATTATTTTTTGCTAAAAAAAAAAATGAAGGGCACTGATGGACACTGTTTGGGCACTGATGGACACTGTTTTTTTCTTCTCTTCAGCATTCTTACTCTTGTCTTCTTACAGGCTGGAGCTCCCTTCCCCTATTCTTTCCATCCCCCGATCTTACTCACCTGACTTATGGGATTCTTCCCAGCTAATTTTTAAAATATGAGATATTTCTCTGAACATTACATGCCAATCGTTCTCTTATTATATGTTACTGATCTTTTATTATTTCGAATGCCATAGTGTTCTGTATGACTATAGTATGTGATGTGACCAGCTGCCCTGGTACATGTTAAAGAAATAGAGCACAAAGCTTATTTAGATCGTTCTGCACTCTTGTGACCCATTTTCAGCTGACAGTGGGCTAAAGTCCACTATTGGCTGACGTCACTCAGCCGGTCAAGGCACAGGAAAGATCCAGACCATATGATCACTATCTGTCCAGAAGCCTGGACCAGCACCTGGCTCAGCCTCTTAGAAATCTGCTGAGAGCCTAAGCCAGCCCCTCCTGCCCCCTTCACAGCCTAGCACTCCAGTGAATGCTAGAGGGGAGAGCAGAGAGCCACTGACTGACAATCGTGGCTCTCTGCTCAGAGTGCAGGAGGAGAACTGAGTGATCAGCGGTGTTTGATCACTCAATTCTCACCACAGAGCCGGCGGGGGCGAGATAGTATAAATGGTTGTTTTTTCTTAAACCGAAAACTTCTATTAACTGTACAAGGCAAACTTTTGTCAATTTGGCTCTTCAACGTACAGTATATTATGTAATTGACAATGGTTCTTTTTGTTCTGGTGAAGCTCTCATCTAAATAAAAAATGTTTAAAAAAAGGAAAAGATCACTTCTGTGTAGTTATATAAGCTGCTAAATAAATGAGTGGAGCAGTCTGTTATGGATCCCCTCATTTAATTGGCCCTGGGGCATTTGCGCCCTCTGTGCCCTCAGGTACGACAACTGTCCTGATAAAATATATTTGTGTTTTCAGATATTTACTTATTTATTTATTATATCTAATAGGAGGTCTAGATTTATGGCTGTGTAATCTGTGTCCAAATGTATTTTTCACAGAACCACAAACTGTACTTAAATCATATCTGTATGGCAGTGATTTTGTGAGAGAGAACAAGATTGGACTATGTAATTGCATATTGGAAGTTTCCTGGAAAATTTAGATATTATTGATGCATAGTATTAAACCTAAAAAGACAAAAAATACTTTTATTAAAAAAGGAGGACATTTTTTTATGTGAGAATATGGTCCTTGCATATGACTTCCATACGTTCTCCGCTGTAGGGAAAGTTGAGCTGCCATAACAATGTCTCAGTCCACGAACACGGGTGACAAAATGGGCTACCAGAAAAGTATTTTTCTGTCTCCATACACATGAAAGAATCTGAATTGTTAGCTTAACCTTGTACTTGGCATCCAAGTTAATTTGGGTTCCAAAGTCTGATCAAACCGACTTCTCAATAGCTTCCCATAGTGCTGCCACCAACTCTCTGGTCAGGTACTGAATGTGGGTCACATCAAGCACCATCTCTGGGTGAACAGTAACAGCTGATACATACTTGTACACATGCTTGAGCCTGGGTTCACACTGGCCACGACTTCTGCACAACTTTGAAGTCAGACCCCAGCGCAACTTCGACATGACATGCACGCGACTTCTTTAACAGAAGTCAATGCAAGTCATACCAAGGTTGGACCAAAAGTAGTGCAGGAACCTTTTTCTCAACTCAAGTCGCACCAATTAGAACGGTTCCATTGCACAGAATGGGATCCAACTGGGGTCCATCTTCTGAAGTCCAAAGTTGGAGCTTTTGTGTGTGAACTGGGCCCAAAGCTGCTATGTCAATCTCTTTGTAAGCTCCATGTTGGTTGGTATTGGAACTTACACAGGCTTTATGACGTCTTCCTCATCAGGTGATAGCAGTAATTGTCCACTTCGGCCTGAGTACTGCATCCTAGGATGAGGCCACGTTTTCTATACCTTGATGCCGAGGGTATTGGCAATGGCTGTGGCCATTGTGTCGCAAAGTAAGATATATGTTGGTCGTGGACTGAGCCAGCAAGAAACTGTCACTTTGCCTTGATTAGGTGTAATTTTACAAAGAAATGGGAAAGGAAAAATATTATTTTTGCCTTATCAACCAATCGGCATACATTAAAGATAAAATTCAGTGGACTTGGGCACATTTGCAGATTACTTTATTTGATGCCTGGAGTTTCCCTTTAATTACTCATTGAAGTATCTAAATGTGTTTACATAATAAGCAAGAGCTAATTGCAGCATTAACATTTAAATGGCCATTCAGGGATTACACCCTCTTCCTGTCGTTCCTGTCACTCACCCGTGCTTAATTGTTAAAAGCAAATGATTTTTTAATGACCGCTAAAGTGTTTGTGCTTGGCGGGTGCTAGATAATAATTACTGCGGCACTACAAAGGGATCACATACTATTGCCATCTAATTATCCTAAACAACTGAACGGAGTGTTTTAGGAGCCTGTACTGAAGTGTTAATACCACGCCTAACCTTGTTACAAGGTAAGTGATCATTACAGCTTTCTGGGAAAACAGTGACAGTTTTCACTCTCTGCACTGCATCTGTCCAAAGTAGATTAAACTGGCCATACACGTTTAGATTTTTTCTGATTAGCCTGTAGGCTGAATGAAACAAATTGAACAGATTCCTCCAGTCTACATGGACGAATCTCTTGCTGCGGCTATTGTATTCTGACAGCTGGCTATTCATATACTCAAACAGTGCCTATATCTGATTAGCTACAGGCGCTGTTCAGCCAAAAATTTGCTGCTCCTTCAATTTTTTTAATCAAAGGTTAACAGAAAGGGTGGTGCCATCTGAACCCCCCTCATACTGAATTTTTAGTGGTTCATTAGGAACTGGACGACAACTTTCTCAGTGTATGGCAAACTTGAGAGTGGAACTAAATTATTCTGGGAACCCAAGAGCTGTTATCATAATGTACAAGTATGCACAGCATATTTGGACCTTATAGCCCACTTACCTAGTATAATGCCCCCCTCCAGTGATCTCTACGCTTCCCTGTTGATTTGTCACCACTGCTGCTGCTCACCCTTTGATTTTTCACTGCTGTCTTTTTTTTTTCTGCCAGTAAATACCTTATACAGCCCACTTCCTGTTTCCTGTCTGGTCTAGGCTTATGACATCATGCACAACTCTCTCTCTCACTCTTGCCAATGAAAGCTGCAGAGCTGGAGGTGTGCCTCTGTGTGTCGGTGTAAATCCAGGAAGTGAACAGGCAGCAGCTTCAGCTGCCCACAGTTAAAGCAGAGTTCCACCCAAAAGTTGAACTTCCACTCATTTGTCTCCCCCCCCCTCCGGTGCCACATTTGGCACCTTTTGGGGGGGGGGATATCTGTCTTCAACAGGTACCCTGTCCCCACTTCTGGGAGACTTGGCCACGGCGAATTACGTCAGCAGCTCGGCTCCCTCCTCCTTCCCCTGATGGGCCAGTAGGAGAGAGCAGCGGAGCCTCGCACATGAGCAGTAGGGGCCGTAATGCTTCACTGCCGGGTTCTCTTACTGACAATGGTGATGGCAGCACCCGACAGCTGATGGAAACATCAGCTGCGGTGATGACATTGCTGGACCCAGGACAGGTAAGTGTACTAATATTAAAAGTCAGCAGCTACAGTATGTGTAGCTGCTGGCTTTTAATTTTTGCAGGGGTGAGCAGACCTCCGCTTTAAAATGGCTGCAGCATATTTGGTAAGCACAGAATCACAGTATACAGTATATAAAAGAATATGCAAAATGGTTGGAGGGAAGCTTCAGAAAGGCAAAGATGTTTTTATTACAAATTATGTGAGCAGACTGCAGTTCCTCTTTAATTGGCTTGGCTAGGATGATTTAACTCCTGCGCATGCACATTTTACAGATGCCAGGATTGTACACTGTGCTGCACATGAACTTCTCTTAGTGTAGATCTGTAAAACACAAGCAGGCAGGAGAATAAATTATACGGCAGAAGAGACATACATCATTTCTTCTGCCATATATACATTATCTACTAGCACTTTAAGTATTGACTTTAGTTCCCACTATAGGGCTCATTAACATGGACGTCTAAAACACTGCATTTAAATGCATACAGGAGGAACCATGGGGTTCCATGGCACCCTGGTTAGGAAAGGCTGCTTCAGAAACTGTATTTAAAGTGGTTGTAAAGCTAGAAGGTTTTTCTCCTTATTCTATGCATTAAGGTAAAAACCTGTGCTCTGCTCTCCTCCCAGCCCCCTTATACTTACCTGAGCCCATTCTCGATCCAGCGCTGTGCATGAGAGCAGCAACTCACTTAGCCCTTTCCCTCCAGGCTAAGAGAGAGCAGTGGGAGCCATTGGTTCCTGCTGCCATCAATCACAGCCTATGGGGAGAGTGTGGGAGGGTGGGGAGGGTGGTGCTGAGCCACGCTCTGTTTATCACTGGACACAGAGCCTGCACTAGTGCCCCATAACAAGCATCTTGCTATGGGGGCCCTCTGCATGGTGGAGGAACCAGGTGAAGAAGAGAAAGATTGGGGCTGCTCTGTGCAAAACTATTGCACAGAGCATGTAACTGTGACCTGTTTATTATTTTTTTAAAAATTGTAGGTTTACAATCACTTTAATTATAATCAGTTAGCGTGATCTAACTGCTGAGATAAAAATCGAATTCACATAGGAACTTAGAGTAAATTATAAAATTTCACTTGATTCGACGTTACTGAAATTTTGTTTTGCTACACTATTATTTTGGGATAAAGCCATGAAAGTGCATTTTCAGCAAAGTCAGTTAAAGTAACGTAAAAAAACAGGAGTAGTGATGATTGAAATAATTAGCAGATTTCAAAGCAGTTTTTTTTTAAGTGTGTTAGGGCTCATTTACACTTGCTTCGGCTTCAACACACATTAATGGCTAGTTTACACTTGCTTCAAAACAAGGCTTCAGACACGCTTTGAGAGCACTAGTCAAAGCTCTTGTCACTAAATAAAATGGTTGGCTTACAGTTTTGCTTTGCTTTGCTTCGGCTTCGCTTCAAAAATTATACCGTATGTAGCTTTAGTTGTGCTTCAAAGCGTCTTCAAAGCCTCCATAGAAGTCTATGGCAAAGCTCGCTTGAAGCCTCACCGAAGCTTCATTGAAGCCCCACCAAAGCATCATCGAAGCCCTATCGAAACTCCACCAAAGCCTCATCAAAGCCCCACTGAAGCCTCATTGAAGCACCAAGCAAAAGTAGGCATAAACAGGACTGTAAGCTAACCATTTTATTTAGTGACATGGGCTTTGACTGGCATTCAGATAGCTTTAACAAAGCCTGTCCGAAGCCATGTTTTGAAGCAAGTGTAATGTGTAAACTAGCCCTAACTGTTAAGTAACTAACGGCTTATAAAATGAACTGACTAATCACAAGTTCAAATCAAGCTCCCAATGATTGTTTGTCATTAATGGAAAATGGAAAGCATTCCAAGCAGTTTTTCTATTTTAAATCTAGGATTTGTTTAAGGGATCTTTTTACATATTGGTTTATTAAAAAGAACTCCCCAGCATCTACATTAGTTTTGAGTAGAGTGACCCTTTACCTGTAGAGCAGATGTCAGCCCTGGTAGTCACAGTCTCTGCGTCTTGTAAGTTACGCTACTCACCGTGAGGTCAACATTTCTGAGGCTTTTGTTCATTCTTCTCTTTGTCGCCAAACATCGTGTCAGATTACAAATTCCAGTCTGTCATCTCGTCTTATGCCTAGCAGCTTATTTCCTCCCGCAGAAAATGACATTGAAATGTTCCTTTCCTGGAGGGTCTGACACTCCTGTGTTTTCTACCTTGCTACCTATTTTCTATTGTATAGAAGTTCAGGAGAACATTCCGGAAACAAGAAAATTGTATGTATAGTATATCTCACTTCCCTAACAAGTTCAGTAATAAGGAGTTTATTCCTCAATATAGAATAGTGGGCCTTGCAAATCATTCCTTTATACTACCCAGGCCAATTATTCATATAGAACCACTGGTTTACAACAGACACCGCATTATATTATAGAACCATCTATTCTAGAATGCCTACAGCTGTTTTGTGCCGGTGTTAACCACCATCAGAGAAGTTTATGGTGACCATGGCTAAAATGAAGTAGGGCTTGAGGACCAACATAGTGTAACCAGACAGGTTAGAGCGAGACAGGGCCGGCCCTACCATGGGTCCCAGTGGGTCCATTGGACCCAGGCAGCACTTTGAGAGGGGCAGCAAATTGAACCTTGTCTGCCTCTCCTCCTCTATTTACCCAGGAAAATTTATGACCAAGATTTTTTTTCCAGCAGTTTTGTGTGTCATGACAACTGCCCCACGGGCCGCCCTGTCTGCACCTATACTGCCCTAGCCTGTCCATATACTACCCTAGCATGTCCATATTATATAGACAGGCTAGGGTAGTATATGGACAGGCTAGGGTAGTATATGATATACTACTCTAGCCTGTCCATATACTACCCTAGCCTGTCCATATACTACCCTAGCCTGTCCATATACATCCTAGCCTGTCCATATACTACCCTAGCCTGTCCATATACTACTCTAGCCTGTCCATATACTACTCTAGCCTGTCCGTATACTACCCTAGCCTGTCCATATACTACTCTAGCCTGTCCATATACTACCCTAGCCTGTCCATATACTACCCTAGCCTGTCCCTATACTGCCCTAGCCCATCCCTATACATTCCCCTTGGAATTGAAGATAATGGTATGTCATATAATTTTGCATATAGACAAGGCATTGTTGCATGTTAATCTGACTTCCTGATAAATTTAATTTTAGTTTTAATTATCTTGATATAAAATAATTGATGAGGGGGCGTTTTGGTGGACGTGATTTTTTTTTTTGGGGGGGGGGGGGAAGCAGCATTTCATTCTTGGACCTAAGCAGCACAATGTCTTGGGCCAGCCCTGGAGCGAGATATAGTCTGTGACTGTTTGCTAAACTGAATTTGGCCATAAAATCCTTTGCAATAAGGAGGAGAGTAAATACACCTTTCCTGCTGTCCATGCCACCGAACATCCCACTGATGAAAAGAAATTTCCCACTGAAGGCTCTTAAGAAACCAACACTGGTCCCACTGTCCTCTGCCTACATCTCTACTACAGCCTTTCTCAACCTTTTTATCCTTGGGTAACCCTTAAAATAATTTTCAGATATCTGCTAAAATCAATTTATTTTTCTTCTGTGAGAAAAATACCCTTTACATTGATGATTAGTGGGAAGAATGTGCTCCCCTTACCATGGTGGTCAAAATTGCATCCGTCCAGAAAGCTAAAAAGCTATGCTGGCCTGACACCATCAGATACGAGGTCAATCCACTGCAGCTCAAGGAACCTCCGGAGAATCCCTAGGGGTCCACAGAACCCTGGTTGAGAATAGATGCTCTGTGTCTTGTAGTGATGTAGCGGGTCAGCAGGAAGAACCACTAAGCACCAGGAGACCAGGAGATTGTCCAGTGAAGTCACTTCAGAAACCAACACCTCTGGCAGTGGTAGTTTCTCTGCATTACAGCAGGGTTTGGAGACATGGACAGCAGGAGAAGTATTCATTATCTTCGTTATAGGGAAGTCCTTTTAAACACTTTTTACTTCATTTTAGCAGCAGAGTCACTTTAAAGGAAATTAGAAGGCCTCCACTAATCCAGTGTGAAGCACAGTAGAATTTTCTTTTAAAAGTAGGCTGTACTGCACTTACTGGATTGGCCCATTTAGGACTTTCCTCGCTCATTAGGGGGTCTATCAATAAAATGGCATTATGACTGCATTTTTTAGCTGATAGCAGATAGTGATTTCCATTCTCTGTTATAAAGAGAGCTCAACACTGTAAGATATCTCTTGTACAGCCTCACTGGCTGAACAAGAGAAATCAATCGATTTTCCTATCCATGCTAAACAGGGTGGATGGAGGAATCTCCCTGTCAGCTATTGTATTTAGACAGCCAACACTCATGACTGTCAGAACACCCAAACAGCAGTTACATCTGATTGGTTGCAGCCAGTGTTTGGTCTACAGTAGAGTTGAGCGAACACCTGGAAGTTCGGGTTCTGCTGGTCCGTCCGAACTTCGTGACAAAGTCCGGGTCCGGGTCCGGACGGAACCCGAACGATCGCACGGACAACGAACCCCATTGAAATCAATGGGGACCCGAACTTTTAGGCACAAAAATGGCTGTAGGAAAGTCCTGGAAAGCCCCAGAGGGCTGCAAAAGGAAGTAAAATGGGGGTAAGGGTAGGGCAAGTGCCCTACAAAAAAATGGGGACAGGGAAATAACTGTAAATATTTTTAAAAAAATAAAAACATAAAAAAAGCAAAAATGGAGGTGAATGTGGATCATCTTCAAACTGTGTCTGAAAAGTATTAATTAACGGTAGAAGCCATATAACTGTTCTAAAATCATCTTCAAACTAGGGCAAGTGCCCTACAAATAAATGGGGATAGGGAAAAT
>BLSH010435789.1:669139-688921 GCA_018402905.1 Glandirana rugosa
GGTGGGACTGTGTCCGGGGCGAACCGACGAAAGAGTAAAGAAATTGGAGGAGCGCGGCGGCGATATCGGCTTACTGCCGATGTCGCGCCGAGATTTTACGGCCCTCCTGCAGTTATCTGCAGGAGGGTAAGCCGAGCACGACCCGCGCGAGGGCGCCCGCGCTCGCCGTGCACGTGCGCGGCGTGCGCGGGCGCCCTCGCACGGGCGCCCAGTCCGCCTGGGCTACAGGCGCCCAGCACGAGCCGAATGGGAGGACGTCTATTGACGTCCTCCCGGCATTTTAGAGCCGCGCTGTAGCCGTCATTCGGCTATAGCGGCGGCGCGAGGAGGTTAAAGAAATGAGAAAGCAGCCAAGCGGGGCCTGTGTCAGGGTGGTTCACCGTGCATATTGTGCATGCCCACTTCAAGCCTGCTCATGTATAAGTAGATATAAATTCTAACTGGATAACATTTCATTAGCAAAAGTAATGTGCTTTATAAACTGTTGCCATGTGATTTTTTTTTTCTTTTTAGAACAGGGGTGCTCAACCTTTTGGAAGAGCAAGGGCCACTTAAGTGATTTGGTAACTGGTCGCGGGCCACAATGAAATAAAATGGTTAGAATTTTTTTATTTTGAATAGCATAATGAACATTTTCCTCCTGCAGTTGCTGAATGATGGGGGGAGGGAGAGGAGGAGAAGCCGGCTTTCAGCGGTTGCAGGAGGAAAATTAAGGGGATCGGTTCCTGTATATGCGCCCCCCCCCACCACCGCCACCCTTCCTATCCAAGTGTAAAACAGAATGTAACAGGAAGGCCCCATGGGTCCCCTGGAGCATGGGGCGGGGTCACCATTGCGACCCCTGATGCTACACCAGTGATTGGAGGGTGTGGTAAAAAACACGTCTCAACTTTGGAATTTTACTGCCCCCCAAATTGCGAATGTAAACAAGCCCTTACTGTCCAGAGCCTCCTATAAAGCTGCTTTCACACTGCTCTGCAGTTTACCCCCTTCCGCGGGTGCAGCGCAGTGCACTTGCGACTTTCCTGCTGGTTAGCTACGCTTTGCCATAGACTTCTATTGTGTCTTGTGGGTGTGGTGCACTTCCTGAAAGTGCACTAAAACTCCTGCATTCAATAGTTTTGGTGTGCTTTCAGAGAGTGCACCAAACCCGTAGGGGCACATCAAAGGGCTCCAAAGGCCACAGGTTGAACACTCCTATTTTAGAACATACTTTCACCTTTCTTCCTCATTTGAGCATTTCATTCTCACATCTGGGTGCTGCTGCAGGAACAGGACTTTTATAGCAGGATCACCTGGTATTATTTTAATAAAGTTTGCAGATGTAAAAAAAAAAATTAAATGGCTTTTGAAAAGACATTAAAGCTTGTGTGAGATATTGGTGATTGGATATAAAGTACATATGACTTGTAGAGACTGGGCAGTGGAAAATCCTTTGAAAGGGTAAATACATTTTAATTTTGGATATTTGGTTGCCTTTGGTGGACATGGATTTTTAGCTGCAACACTACTATAAAGTAGCACCAGTCCTGAGAAGACTTAAAGAGGAAGTAAACCTAGATTGGGTTTACTTCCTCTACATTCCCCTGTAAACTAGAAGCATAATGGGCTACTATGCATCGCAAACGGAGCCTGCGACGTCCAGCGATGTCCCCTGTGCTGGCGGCGTCCATCTTTAGCCCCTCTTCCTTCTGGGGGCTGCGACTCCGGCGCTGTGACTGGCCGGAGTTGTGTGACGTCACCCACGCGCACATGTCACAGCATGATCACAGTGGAGAAACGGCACAGGGGCCGTTTCTTTACTGCGCATGTGCCGAAATGATGTTGGCACAGCACATACACTGCATATCTCCTGAACCGTGCAGGTTTAGGAGATATGCAGTGCATCTACAGGTAAGCCTTATCATAGGCTTACCTGTAGGCTAAAGTGGTTGTCACGAGTTGACAACCACTTTAAGCCCCATATACTTTTATCTTCAGATTTACCAAAACCATATAATATGAGGTCAAACGTTAAGAGTTTCAATTTGCATGCAATCATAATTTAAAAGATGGGGCAGACCAAATTTTCTTTTCTTGTATATAACTTTTCTGGAGGTCTGTAGTTCTCAGGAATGTTTCTGCTACAGTAAAACCCCACTGTATCATCCCCGGTTTCTATATCTGTGGAGCGTATTTTATTCTTGGAGGTCAGACTATTTCCTGCTCCTTGGGTCATTGAGGACATTACTAGGCAAGTAAGATTTTGTCACAGTCAGGACGTACAATGGGAAGGAACAGTGTGACTGAGGATATCCATAAAGATCCATCTGTCATGGTGTCACTCAGGGTGCATAAGGTCCTTGTGAAGGACAAAGCTCTGCGGAAACTCTTGGAATTCATAAGTTGGTCTTAAGGATGGTTCAGTTGCCGGAGGCTTCAAACAATTGTGTCATTGTAAACGGGGGAACACTTAGCAAAGAACTTAATGATGACACAGCAATGAGCTGGTGAATTGAACAATTTTGTAACATTTTTAAAAATTTTCCTGGGGTGCTACTGCGTTTTATTTTACAATATAATAATAATAATAATAGCAACAAGAACATTTTTTGAAAAGAGTAAAGTACTGATACTGTACCTGGATTTTAAAAGGAACCTATAGGCTAAAAGCATATATGATAATTTTAGAGAATTTGTAATACATGTATAAAATATAAGGAGAATAGCTGCATGTAAATCGGATCTGTATCCTAGTTCTTTTGAATTGTAGGGCCATAGACTTCAGATGACTGTTGAAACTGCAGACAATATTGCAAAGACGTCTTTTTTCTGCCTGTTTTTGCTCACAAATATGCATATTAGAATGATATAATTATACCATAGAAGTGGAAATGGTAGGGGAAAGGCCATGGGTGCAGTGCAAAATGCTTATCTCATATCTATGACCAGCACTACAAGCTGGACAATGCTGGATCACCTTGGGTCCACCTTGGGCGGCACAGTGGTGTAGTGGTTAGCACTTTCGCCTAGCAGCAAAAGGGTCACTGGTTCAAATCCCACCCAAGACACTACCTGCCTGGAGTTTGTATGTTCTCCCTGTGCCTATGTGGGTTTCCTCCCACACTCCAAAGACATGCTGGTAGGTTAATTATATCCTGTCTAAATTGGCCCTAGTATATATATGAATGTGAGTTGGGGACCTTAGTTTGTAAGCTCCTTGAGGGTAGGGACTGATGTGAATGTACAATATATATGTAAAGAGCTGTGTAAATTGACGACGCTATATAAGTACCTGAAATAATATTTAAAAAAATAAATAAAATACTATAGCATTAGTAAACCCAAGACCCTGCATTTCTGGTCTCCCACAGCACACAAAACATGGAAATGCAATTATTTAAGTAAATATAAACTGCTAAATACCTTTTCTCGTCAGCAGTATTTAGCAGTTTTGTGACTTCTATCAGTGTCTAGTTATAGCTTGTAGGAGGAGTTCATTCTCCTCTGACTGTCCTTGGAGGTTGCAGGACCTCTGACCCTCTGCTGGACAGTGCTGATTGGCCCTGTGTTAAAGCAGAGTTCTACCCAAAAGTGGAACTTGCGCTTTAAGGGAAGGTTACCCCCTGACATGCCACAATTGGCATGTCATATTTGTGGGGGTGAGGGCTGGGGGGGCGGAGACCCTGTTTTCACAGGGTCCCAGGTCCCACTTCCTCTCCTAGCTCCACGGAGCCGGAAGGAAGTTTACCCCCCCTCTCAACGGGCGATCTTCTGGGACACGTCACAGGTCCCAAAAGATACACCGCCCATTCATATGGCACAGCGCGGCTCGCGCAGTCCGCACCCGGCTTTGGCTTCTGGCACCGCACGAAGGAGGGGTAGAAAAACGACGCTGCGGGTGGCTACATCGCTGGAGCCTGGGAGAGGTGAGTGTCCGATTTCACTTTTTGTAGCTCCTGACTTTTAAAAGGGTGGAACTCCGATTTAATTACATGCATGTTTCACCCTCTTTATTTGTCTTGGTAACCATCATCAACACAACAAAAGTAGTGGGGAATCCAAAATTTACAGTTGTCAACGGAAAGAGATATGATGGCGAACACCTGTTCCGGTGACCAATGTTTAAAGTGGTTGTAAAGGCACTACAACCACTTCAACCTACAGGTAAGCCTATTTTAAGGCTTACCTGTAGGTACCCTGCATATCTCCTAAACCTGCACGGTTCAGGAGATATGCAGTGTTCTGCATGTGCCGACGTCATTTCAGCACATGCGCAGTGAAGAAACGGCCTCCATGCTGTTTCTCCACTGAGACCGTGCCGGGACTGGCGGTTCCCGCGTGCATGCGTGGGAGTGACGTCACGCGGCTCCGGCCAATCACAGCGCCGGAGTCCGCTGCACCCGGAAGGAAGAGACACAGGCATGGACGTGGCCTGGAACGAGAACATTGCTGGATTCCTCTGCTGGTAAGTGGCACATAATGGACTAGTATGCGATGCATACTAGTCCATTATGCTTTTACATTGCAGGCACTATGCAGGAACTAAAGAGGAAGTAAAACTCATCAGGGTTCACTTCCTCTTTAAGAGAGGCTTTTGTCTCACTTTAGACACTTTATTACCACTCACTTCTTGTTGTGTTGTCAGGACAGGAAGCACATGGAAATCTCCCTAGCAGTGTACAGTGAACAGCAAAATAAAAGAAAAAAATTATTTAAAAAAACTGACGGGTGTTATTCATTTTTATTATTGTATGCAAAACTATAAAGACACTTTTGGCTATATGTGCATTTTAAAAGGAACTCCCAAGCCCCCTTTCCCTCTTTTCCCCAGGGTTAACCGTGTCTGCTGGGCAAAGGTGAAATAACATCATCACCTGACCAGCAATTCCAGTTCTGTCCTGCCGGCTGTAATCCACCAAAAGCCACTGCACTTTGGCTCCTGCACCATCATCATCATCATCATCATCATCTTTGCTGATATCATTCCTGCTGTCTCTTCTGGGTCTTAGGAGCTGGCCACCTGATGATGCTTCAGTGCACATGCATGTGTTCTACATAGCCCAAAGCCTTCTGGGACATGTGATGTGGGGTATCCCAGGAGGTTTTCAGGTGGGGAGGCATCATTCTTGCCTAGGTGAGAAAGGCAGATGGATATACAAATCCATGCCAAGCAAAATCAAATGTGTCTACATAGAGAAAAATGGCAAAGCTATATTTTATGAACTTCCAATTAAAATGTCAAGAGCTTAAAATCGTATCAGAGGGCAAGGGTTGCATATTAGGAGACCTTGTTCTCCAACTAAAAAGCCAGTCACTCTGCAGGTTCATTGATTATTGGTCTAACGTGATAGCCAGACAAAACAATGTCAGGAATCCTGATTATCAATTGCTGCCCATGAATAATGAGCAGAAGTGTGATCTGAGGTTTTTTAAAACATGGTAATGGCTCTCCATCACTGACAGTGATATATTACTTCATGGGGAACTGGGAGGAAAGGGTCATCTTAAGGGAAGGCTCTTGTTAGGTGCTAACAAGTTAGATTTGATTCCTAGTGACCTTACTTGCTCTCGGTCTCCAGAATGATCAATCAGCAATATTCTTTTTTAAACTAGTTTCTTTTCATCTATGTTGTAATTAAAGTAATCCATTTTGTTCTTTTAGGATTCTAGGTGATCTTGAGTAATTTGGATTTGTAAGCTGCCATGGCTTTTGTACATCACCAGAGCTGATTGTTCTTCTTTTGCTCAAGCTCATCTTTGGCAGCTGGAATTTGTATTTAGCTGTCCTTGCTATCTGTTTCCTAATACAGTATCTGTAGACTAATCTTCCAGTCCACCTGTGGCAAGACTCTGAACAGTTTGATTGTCAAGAATAAAGGACCACCAGTGGATAATTCACACATTAACTTATTATATAAAATATCTCAGAATTGGATGGTGCAAGGGGCAGCACAGCAAGATCACACAGATGATCGCACATGGACACTTAGCAGCTCCTGTGTGCTGAGATGTAACCTCCTGGCACTCCCTGGTACCTGATGAGCTGCAGATTCAGCGTACAGCCACCAATACAATTGAATGGTTGTACATAGTCATGCTTGGGTAGATGCTGATGACCTCTTCATGAACATTTCCCCATGCATGTGCATACAGTGCTTCTTCCTAAACGCACCACTTTCATGAAGTGCTGTACACGTATGCGCCGGTAATTGCCAATACAGTAGCCATCAGCTTTTTCCCAAGCACAAGTTCAAACCAATATTCCCAACGCACATGTTCCTGTAAAAGTAAGTGGATCCTGCAGCAACCATCGGCTGGAAACCAAAGACATTCAAGGGAGAAGTATGTCGCCAGCACACCCAGGATCTCCAGAATGGGTCCAACGGTTTTTTCAGCGATAACATCTTAGTTAGCCAGGGGTCGCATAACTAGTTACATGTCCCCCAGCTAACTATGATAGGATTGCTGAATAAAGCTTTGGACCCATTCTGGAGATCCATGGTGTGCTGGTGACTTACTTCTCACGTTTCCTCAGCATGGGCACATACAGCTATGCACTTGTATTGGTAGCTGTATGTGGCACGTGTGGTTTCCAGGATCCAAGAGCCGGGGATTTTATAGCCTAACACACAGGAGCTGATAAGCGTCCATGTGCATGAGGTCTAATAACTGTGACAGCTGGAAACGGCAGAGGTTTGTGTACCAATAAACCTCATGTGATTACATGCTATGGTGATCACATGTTTAGGAACCACTCTGATTGGCTCCGGATCCTCAGTTGAGCCTTTTGAACTGGATATTGTAGGCTTTTTTCTCAACTTAAAGTTGGATCAGCTGTTTCCAAGAAAAGAAATATGGCTGAAAATAAACTTTTCGCACGTATAAAAAAAGTCTTACCGTGCACTCAAAGTGATTAAAGGAAAATGTGTTAAATTTCAGGACCTTATTAAAACACAAAGAGGTTCCTACCTCAAAAAACAGCTAAAAAACCAACACTGGGCACCTTTAGTTTTTCAAACTGTAACGGGGGGATCTTTAAATACATTACAAAGCAAGTTATAGGTTACTCGTTATTCTGATGAAAAGATGGCTTTTCTGAATATGCACTGTACACGCTTTAATTATGGTAAGCAGAAGCTGGCTTCCTCTCTGCCTTTGTAATGTTCAACATATGTGACATTGGTGGTTCATTTCTTAAAGACTGGAGAGCTTGTGTTTATAAGCAGGAATATACTATTTTTATATACTGTAGCATGGACCTTTTCCCAGACATTTGTGTATGTTGCAGGCGGTGGAGCTGTTTGTCAGCGCCTTGTTTCTGATACCACAGCTTAATGAGACTCCATCTAGCAGGACCTTGGTGAGACATTTGGGTGGTTTTTATACCATATCTAACGAGCAGCTCTGTAGGTGGTCTGCGGTATGGTGTAGGGATAATCATGCCATCATAAGAAGTTTATCACATATGAAAGGAAGAAACGGGGGTGCATGGTGTTGTTTTCTGTGGTGGGAAAAGAGATGCAAAGACCACACAAGATGCTCATGCTCCTACAGTGGAACCACATATGAGACATGAAAAAATGCTGCATGGCCCATATCTCCCAAGCGTCCTTCATTTGGAGGGATAGTCCCTCTTTTGAACCTAATACCTCCATATTTCCACCTCAGTTGTACCTCTTTTCAGCCTGATGTATTATTAACATGTTTTGTTTAACTATCAAGAGAGTAGTACTGTGCAAAGCCTTTTATCCAATCTTTATATTATTGCATTCATTATTGTTAAAGATGAATTACAGATATGTTTTTTATTTTTGCATAGTTGCATTGGTCTAGCTTGAAACAACATAAATATTCATGTTGTATTCCTAGCTCATCGCTATAGAAGCAGAGAATTACTATAGTAGCTGCCACTACTACACTACTATATAGTGATCCTCACTGTCTTCTGGGCTCTGGACCAAGTGACTGCTCTGCAGCATAGAAAGCACTGGGATTTGCCCATTCAGCATGGGTGGAATTCAGAGAGCACCTTTCATTTTTCTTAATGAATTCAAGGCATTCTCTGATTGGACAAGGTGGAGATAGTGATGTCACCACTTGCCTCTCCACCTCATCCCTCGAGAATGCTTTGCATTGAGAAAAATGTAAAAATTCAGAGAAAAGACGTTCTCTGAATGGTGCCTGTGCCCAATGAGCAATCTCCTGTGGTTAATATGCAGCAAGGCGGCCAATTGGCACGGAACATGGAAGACAGGCGAAGGCTACTACAGTGATTCTCCACTGAGGCTACTACAGTGATTCTCCACCATTCCGCAGGGATCAACTGGATTGGTCTGAAATAGATCAATGTAACTATGCAAAAAAAAAAAAACATACCTGGAAAGCTTTTATGAAGGATTAGTCCCAGGAAAAAGCACTTTTGTGCTTATTATGCATCTATTAATTTATTAATGCAATGCATATTATGAATGGAGTCCTAAAGCCTGTGTTAAATGTATCAATGCAGTGGGGTAATCATGGGTTAAATCCAAATTTTGCTAGGAGAGAAAGGAATTGGTACCAGCACTTAATTCCTCACTTCTACAGTCTCCTCCTCTCTGCGTGACTGGTCCCCAAACGCTGCCTTACTTTTCCCAAGAGGTCACAATTAGTTGATGTCATCACATGCAAGGGGGAATGATGGAATAATGTAGGTGTTTAAACTTATTCCTTTCCCCCTAGGCAAATGAGCATTTTACCTATGTGGTATGAGGGGGATGCTACTGCAATGGTAAATTTAACAGCTCGGAGTTGGTCTTTAATATACACATACACATGCCATGTGTGTGTTTTTATTTTTGCTCTCTGTGTCCCATTGGGGTGATCTACCTTCACTTCCTGTATTGAAGACATAGGGCATATAATACATTTGTGCACCTACATTGTTGAGTCCATTGCATGATGCCCACTATATGACTATGGAGATTTGGTGTATGTATTTGCACACAACTACGTACACCTTTTTTACGCGCACATCCTATGGTGATTCTTCCTCTCACCCATCGTTCTGGCTCCCCTGATGCAGCAGAAATAACTTTCTAACATAAGCCTTGAATAAAAATGTACGGTCTGCTTATCGCTTAAAAAAAAATAAATAAATAAATGCTTACCTTGAACCCAGACTTCCAGCTATTTTTTGTAGGCATCACTGGGCCCCAAATCCTGCCCCTGCCCCAAATCCTGCGAGAATGCACTTAAAGCTGGCCATACACTAGTAGAATTTCATTATAAAATTTTCTTTTTAAGAAAGTTTGTTTGATTTTTTAATCACTAGTGGGGTCAAATCAAGGTTCATTTTCAACCACAGTTTTGAGAAAATTTGCAGGAGATGAATGACATTTTACCCTGAATAAACAAACAAAAAACAGTGAATGTGGATTTCATTCGAGGAAAGTCCATTCACTGCAAAATGCAAAATGTAATTTTTGAGGTACTTTTGCACAATATTCATCAAGTTATCGAATGTATTGACAATGTTTGAATGCTAATGCTTGATGGACTACAGCTAGAATAGAGAAAGACTAGATGGATTGCCAGTGGGCTGACTGAAAAAAAACAAATGGGTTTTCCCCATCTACACAAGCAAGGTGGATGGAGGATCTGTCCCACTGTGCAATTTGCGGACAGCGTAAACTCCTCTACTGTAAACTGTCCTCTACTGATCAGTGCTGCAGCTGCTGATCAAATCAAAATTTTTCAACATTGTTAGACCTCTGTTGAGCGGGAATGCCATAGGTGGATCAGAATTTGACCAGTCCCTGCTGAACCAGATGAATTTTGATCCATCTATGGACAGCTTTATTTAACAAGAATAACTATTTTTCCTTCAGACACACCATGATAATCAAGCCCGTCCATCAAGGTATGATCTGATAACCTTTAATTAGAAGATTAAGGCTACACTCCTTCCTGTATGACCTTGGTAACAGATGGGTGGTCGTAGTGACTGTACCAGATGACGCTTCATAAACCACAGTGAAATGACATGTATCAAGGCCATGCAGGGTCCCTTCCTTAGGGCGACAGTGACCCTTTGTCACCTTGTGGATAGGACCCTACATGGCCCCGGAACGTTGGCTTACTTGATTGTTTTGACTTTGCACCAATGAGAGTGTATAGGCTTGTAATGGAGTGCTGGTGACATTTTATCATTTTAAGATCTGATAGACTAACCTGCTGCATCGGCCATGGGGCTTCATTTCTCAAAGAGTCTAAAATTGTAATGGAACGTGATAAAAACTAATCACATAGAGACCTGCAATGGAAAAAGATAAGTGGAAAATAAAAGGCTTTAATAAATTTGCTTGAGTGGCGTGATGCAGACATTTGATATAGAGCCTATTTCACTTAAGAGGCCTAGTCTGTGACATTACCCCTGAAGGATAACCTGCTACATAAACTCCATAACCGTTGTGTGTATCATTCCTAGACAAATAGTAGGTTGTGTAGTGATTCAAAGAAAAATGGCTGCACTTTGGTTGTTGTAGTTATGTGACTCACCCACCGTGAAATACAAGAAAATGAGAATAAAAAGAAATTGCCATTATCATTACTCTACATTCTCAAATTTTCTTAAAATAAAATTATTATTTTTTTTTTTTTACTGTGTTCAGGCAATTCAAGTAATTATACGATTGTGATAGTTTCTATAAAGAGTCATTGTGGATTGTGCCCTCTCCAAACACCACAATGTGAGTCAAAGCAAATTGCTTTTTGGAACCGGTTGTGTAATCACCAAAAGGAGTTTATTTAGTCTGAATACAAAGGGAGCATTGTCTGGCATCCCCATAAACTGGTGCGGCAGACGTTTCCAAGGAAAGGGGGTCAAGAACCACACAGACTGTGGAAGGAAATCTGATTTCTAAAAAAAAAAAAAATTTAGATGTTAAGATCCTGAAAAGTAAAGACTAAGCAGTTTTCCAATTTTCTTTCTACGTAAAATGCTTGTGCATAATAACATTTTGGCATATTTAAAATATATGTCATGCCAAAAATGTTCTTTCTAGTTTTGAATAGAGTAGTAAAGGATTATGGGGTTGATTTACTAAAACTGGAGATTGCAAAATCCGGTGCAGCTGTGAATGATAGTCAATCAGCTTCTAACTTGTTCAGTTAAAGTGGTAGTAAACCCTGCTATCATTTTCAGCCAAGGAAGCTGCCATCTTGGCCTCTGTTTAATCTACAACTGCCATAGGGCGGCACAGTGGTGTAGTGAATAGCACTTTCGCCTGGCAACAAAAGGGTTGCTGGTTCAAATCCCAACCACGACACTACCTGCCTGGAGTTTGCATGTTCTCCCTGTGCCTGCGTGGGATTCCTCCGGGTACTCCGGTTTCCTCCCACACTCCAAAGACATGCTGGTAGGTAAATTGGCCCTAGTATGTATATGAATGTGAGTTAGGGACCTTAGATTGTAAGCTCCTTGAGGGTAGGGACTGATGTGAATGTACAATGTATATGTAAAGCGCTGCGTAAATTGACAGTGCTATATAAGTACCTGAAATAATTAAATAAAATAAATGATTCTGCACATGTGATCAGCTATGACACCAGCCATTGGATGGTTTAACAGTTTGGTGTAGAGCACATCCAATGTAACTGGATTTTAAAATGTTAAATTGATGGGTTTACTACCGCTTTAAGCTTTGACCAAAAAAAATGATTTTCTATGTAGAGCTGAACCAGATTTTGCACTCTCCATTAGACAGGGAATGAAGGAAAATTTTAAAGGGAAACTTTACCATCGCCTACAAAAATCCTGTTAATGTGTCACGTTCCTTTCTCATTTTTTTATACTTCATAAACATACTTGCAACCTCAGCTGATCCAGCGTTGTCCTCCTCTCCTGCACCACTCTCCTCCTACAGCTCCTGTGCCATTCTGCCATTTTCCTTTTATCTGTCATGGGTGGAGGGGGGGCTGTCTCTTCTGTCCTCCTCTTCAGTCTTTCATATGGCCACCAGAACTGTAAAACAGCAGCCGGCCAGGGCCGGGGAGTTTGACAAGCAGCACAGCTTTTCAAACTTGCCCATTGAGTTCAACAGGGCCATACCGCAGCTACATGCAATGCACAGGAGGGGATATATGACGCCTCACCCCCTGTCAAATTCTCTCTAAAACCCGATCTGAATGCAGAACGCTCTTCATAGGGCATCCATCGTATTCCTCAGTCCCTTATTTCCTACATCATTGGGAGTCAGCTGTGCATCCCGTCCCCTGATGATACTCTCTGTGCATGGATATCTGTTCTAAATTGCCCCAAAGCCACCTGGGATGCCTAACATAGGTACCTTAGAAGACTGCGAGTAAGTCCCCTTTCAAACGATCGGCCTGATCGGATCTGCCTGTCTGTTTTTTAGATGGATCCGAGCGGGCCACCCATTAACTTCTGTGGGCAGGCGGATGTCAGTGGATATGTATTCACTAACACCTGCCTGTCATCTGATCCAAACAAGATCCACTGAAAATAGACAGATGGCAATAGGATCGGATGAAAACGGACAGGCTGTCCGTTTTCATCCGATCTCCCCATAGAGGAGAGTGGGGCTCTGACCGTCTCGGCACAGTGAACGGAGACTGACCTGTCATCCACCTGCTCAGTGGGGATCAACGGAGCAATCCCGCGCTAAGCAAAGCGCAATCCATCCAACGGATCCGCCCTGTGTGAAAATGTTGCAATTGTGTGAAAGGAGGTGGGAGGAAGCAATATTATATAATCTAGAAAAAGCAAGTAAAGGTTTGCTTTAACAGAGACCTATTTAGGAATAAAAACACAGGAGTTCTAGCCTCCCTTTACTCTAACACAGACAAATCTAAAATCATTTTCTTTAGTAATGTTGGGGAGTTCCCCTCACTTCCTGTCTGGTAAACTGTTGTCAGCAGGATAGGAAGTCAGGTTAAATCTCTCTAACAGAACCCTGAATAGCAAGAAAAACGGGGTTTATTTTATTCTTCCCCACTCTATCCAAAACAAAAAAAAAAAACAAGTTTTGGGTGGGCATACACTTTAAAAGAAAAAACTATCTATTAACATTTACATATCCTATATATTCCCCCAGCATTTTGTAATTTAATGTGAACCTGTGCATTGTCACTGCAAGGCAAAGCAACAGGTTTCCTTAATAGTTGCATTGATTAACTGTAGTAGAAAAAGTAAGGCCACCAACCTGCCTGACTAGGCTGTGCATGACTCAGGGCAGAAATAACATTTTTTGGCAGGTAAAACAGCTTCTCTATATGTATTTCAACTGTGCATTTAGCTGTCTGGAGTTCCGCTTGTGTCATCCAAAGTACAACTTGATTTGTTTTGGCAGTCAGAACAAATTAATTACTGAAATGTCAAGACATGCATATGGCAATAATAACGAGACCTAATCAAAAGATTGCAATAAAGAATTATGACTAAGTAATAGCTGTAACATATGTGACCAGTATTATTTGTAGCTCCTATGGCATATACATGAGTTGCCGATGACTAGACAGATGCTGCACTCTTGATGTCTCACAAATGGAATTTAATCTAATGTAACAAAAATAAACGAAGTTTTAGATTAATGGTCCATAATATTAGGACTTTATGGACTAGATACTTAAACTGCTTTTAATGATTTTTTTTTCTTGTTTCCTTTCAGTCCCAAAGAAACTGCTGTATGAAACTCAGCCAAAGTCAACAAATTACCACGGAGTGCGGCAAACCCGCTTCCCAGAGCGTCCTGGACTTTACGATCGCAATGTGATTGGGGATGGGGCCTTCTTCCCAGACCCTGCCTTCATAACTGAACACGTTCTACCAGGTACACCACCATTCAGCTTACAAACAAAAACAAATGTATATTCAAAGCTTGTTTCATTTAATCTTGGGTTCAGCAGAATGAAGCAAACATGTTAGTCAAATTGTCCCACAATGAACAGAGCTGATCTGCAGTTGTTGAACCCATGCACCAGGATGGTCAGTCTGAAATCCGGGTAGTTGACAACCAAGCCAAATTCTGGACTGTGGATGACCATCATGGTTCCATAATGACCACATAAATCTATCTATGCACTTATTACACACCCACATTGACCATCTTGGTTATTGAATATCCGAGCAGATAGCTAATAGATTCTTTCCTGAAGACAAAATCAATATGTTTATTACATTTTAGAGTGGGGGAGTTAGATTCTCTGGGGTGTTTCTAAAAATTGCATTTGTGTGCCTCTTGGGGTAATTTCTCCCAACTCTTTTTGTCAGGTCCTTGAGAAGTGTTATTATTATCAATAAGTGCCAGCAAGTTGATGTTGATTACTGGTTGATCGCATGGATAGTGTCTTCTGTTTTAAGTCTTCGCTAAGTGTTCATCATTTTTGTGATTATATCCATCCACCTTATTGGTGTAAAATCCGACAGGCTGGTTGTCCCCAAGTTGATCGATCGACTTGGGTACATTCAGCCTGCCTATACATGGTTCGAATCTCGGCCGGTTCCTGCTGAACCCACTGAAATTCTAATCATTTATGTCCAGCATAAGGCTGCATTTAGACTGCGGTTGGGGAGTTTTAAAAATGTGTTTTTTTAGATTATGCCCTTACACTTTTATACCTTTGTATAAAACACTTTTTTATATGTAAAACTCAATAAACAATTATTGAGGAAAAAAAACACGTTTTTTAGCACCTCCCCCTTGAGTTGCAATGGCAGCAAATGGGGGTGTTCGCAAGCCATTGTCACGATGCTTTGCGGCCGCAGAAAAGACAATCTTAACATATTAAGATCCTGCCGAAAGCAACTTGCTCAAGCAAATGGGGAAGCGCCACTAACACCTTGCACATGTTTGTGGCGTGTTTGTTAGACACAAATGGGCTTAAAACAGGCAGTAATGAGCTGTCACATAGCTTCCTCACCTCCTATCAATCGCATCTGAAAAGTGATCCAAACATGGAGCAGTGGGTTTAGACACACATCTAAACCTAGCTAAGGGCGTGTGTGCTTGCACTCATGAACATACCCGGTCATTGTCATGGCAGGTTATTAGCGATGTTGATCTGCACTCTGGTGTGGTAAACACACCTGGCTACTTCATGGTAAGCCTCCAAAGTCGGCTGCCCACACTTGTGATGCTGGCACCGTACGGAGGAGGGGGAGAAGAGCGACGCTGTGGGCGGCTGCATCGCTGGAGCCTGGGACAGGTGAGTGTCCGATTTATTAAAAGTCAGCAGCTACACTTTTTGTAGCTGCTGACTTTTAATAGGGTGGAACTCTGCTTTAAAGCATATGTAAACAAAATCACTAAAATATGACCTAGTAATGTGATTTCAAATGTAATTTTGCAGTAATCATCAGCTTTAAATAAAATAATACCTAGTAATCCTGCCATGAATGTCTCGTTCAGGCTCTTCCTGAGAACTCTGTTCCCTTGTGTCCCAAGAAATTCCATGCAGCTGTTGGTGAAGTACATGTAGACCGGAAGCACCTGCAAAGAGGATGCTTGTCAGGAACCATGAATAAGACGGAGACATAAAATGCAGTAAAAATCACACCTTTTAATATAGTAGTAAAAATGTTACAAATAGTAAACATAGTCAAAACATAGCCAGGGTACGGTAAACAAAGCGGGTAGTCAGTGAAAGCCAGTAAATCAGAAAGCCACAGATCAGCGTAGTCGGAGACAGCAAACAGAAATAGGATCCAAAAGGGACGTCAGCCAGGCAAGTCTTTAACAGGAACACAGCAGAAAATCTTCAGATATGTTGACCAAGGCGAAGGCATGGAAGAAATAAACCAGGCAGTTTAAATAGCCAGAAGGGGCTGGCTGGCGAGCAGGAAATGATCACCAGGTCACTGTGGAACGATGAGTGTTAGAAATTAACCAACAGGTGAGCACTGAGAAGGGAGGGCTGAGCCTAGCCCTGAAACTACTGGAGATCAGCAGCACTGAGATGCAAAAAAAGAATAAGGGTAAAACATATTTTATTAAAAGAAGAAAAAATGGCAAATGTTTGACACATAGGGGTTGATTTACTAAAGCTTGAAAGTGCAAAATTTGGGGCAGCTCCACACAGAAACCAATCAGCTTCAAGGTTTTATTGTCAAAGCTTAATTGAACAAGCTGAGGTTAGAAGCTGATTGGCTAGCATGCAAAGCTGCACCAGTTTTTGCACTCTTCAGCTTTAGTAAATCAACCCCAGTGTGCTTTAGCAAACCTTACATGACAAGTCTATCATGCAGCTCTGGGGCCCTGGGTGTAGTGTGCTAATTTTTTCCAGGGATTGGATGTTAACTAATTACATAGTTTGTCAAGGTGAAACAAGACATAGGTCCACTGAGTTTAATCAAGATTTAAAATTACATAAATTAAAAAAATCTGCATCTTCAAAACCTAAAACTTGCAGTTGAGCACATTTTTTACTGGCACCTTGCAAAATAACAGAACTCCTATGAAAAACTAAGACAATTGATATTTAAACACAACATGGAAACACTGACAATACCCATATCAAATAATTTGCCTGGTTTACACTTAAAAAATCAGCACAGCATGACAAATTATCAGACCGTGATATTTATAGACAGTTGTAAAAATCACTGATTTTTACAAACTGTCAGTAAATTTACTGACGGTTGGCAACCCTGCCTCCCTGTCTGTAGTGAATTGTTTATTTTGAACAGGGCTCTATTCCGAGAACTAGCAGAACAATGTTCTATGGGGTAATTGCTGAATGAAAAAGCATAATCTAACCTAAAATACTAATGTTCTTTCCCCTGACTTACTAGATCTCAGACGGAAATAGTGCTTTGCCTAAATTTAATAAGCATAAACAAGAGGAAATGATTAATAGGTCTGTCTGCGGCTTAATTGGCTCCTGATACAGAGCAGGGTTGTGTAACAGGAGCAGATGCAGTGGCCTCAGTGCAGGACAGAGTCATAAAAATTACATGTGAATATGTCAAAACGGCTCTATAGCTAGATTACTGCAGAGTATGGGGATGGACAAGAGGTGTACGATATAACGTCCCCTTTAGGAGCCGCTGATTAGAATTGGTCCTCTGTTCTTGGCCTCTACTTTTTCCAAAAACCTCAGCCCTTCTAACGCACCAAGCTGAGTGTACAATTATACAATATTACAGGAAATCATTTAAAGTAGTACTTCGTACCCAACAGTAGCGCTATATCAAACAACCACCAGGTCGTAAAGGCAAAGTTAATATCTCAGAAAATTAGATTATTGTGAAAAAGTTCAATATTGTAGACTCATGGTGTCACACTCTAATTAGCTAATTAACTCAAAACACCTGTAAAGGTTTCCTGAGCCTTTAAGTGATCTCTCAGTCTTGTTCAGTAGGTTACACAATCATGGGGAACACTGCTGACTTGACAGTTGTCCAGAAGACAGTCATTGACACCCTCCACAAAGAGGGTAAGTAACATTGCTAAAGAAGCTGGCTGTTCAGAGTGCTGTATCCAAGCATATTAATGGTAAGTTGAGTGGATGCAAAAATGTGGTAGAAAAAGGTGCACAAGCAACAAGGATAACCACAGCCTTGAGAGGATTGTGAAGCAAAGGCCATTCAAGAAATTGGGGGAGATTCACAAGGAGTGGACTACAGCTGGTGTCAGTGCTTCAAGAGCCACCACACATAGACTTATCCAGGACATGGGCTGCATCTGTCGTATTCCTTGTGTCAAGCCACTCCTGAACCAGAGACAATGCTAGAACTGTCTTAGCTTGGCTAAGGAAAAAAAGAACTGGACTGTTGCTCAGTGGTCCAAAGTCCTCTTTTTGAAAGAAAGTAAATTTTGCATTTCATTTGGAAATGAAGGTCCCAGAGTCTGGAGGAAGAGTGGAGAGGCACAGAATCCAAGTTGCATAAGGTCCAGTGTGAAGTTTCCACAGTCAGTTATGATTTGGGGAGCCATTGCTGGTGTTGGTCCACTGTGTTTTATCAAGTCCAAAGTCAGGGCAGCCCTCTACCAGGAAATTCTAGAGCACTTCATGCTTCCCTCTTCTGACCAGCTTTATGGAGATGCTGATTTCATTGTCCATCAGGACTTGGCACATGCCCACACTGCCAAAAGTGCCAATACCTGATTTAATGATCATGGTATCACTGTGCTTGATTGGCCAGCAAACTTTCCTAACCTAAACCCCATAGAGTATCTGCGGGGTATTGTCAAGAGGAAGATGAGAGACACCAGACTTAACAATTCAGACGAGCTGAAGGCCATTATCAAAAGCAACCAGGGCTTCCATAACACCTCAGCAGTGCCACAGGCTGATCACCTCCATGCCACGCTGCATTGAAGCAGTAATTCATGCAAAAGGAGCCCGAATCAAGTATTGAGTGCATACTATACTGCACATGGACATACTTTTCAGCAAGCCAACATTTCTGTATTAACCCCTTCCTTACCGGCGCATAGTAATTAAATGTCGGCAAGGTGCACTCCCCATCCTAAGTGGACGTCATATGACGTCCACTTGTTTTCGCCGCTTTGCGGGCCCCCAGGGGCCTGCATCGTGGCGATCGGGGACTGGCCGTGTCCCTCGGGACTCTGGCCTTCCATGATCGGGGTAAAGAGCCAATAAAATTGGCTCTTTACCACGTGACTGTCTGTGTCCTATCACAGCCGGTCACTTCCGACAACAATACACAGCAGCGTGCATGCCGCTCGTGCGCGCCCCCGGGGACGCACAGTGCGGCGATCGGGGTGCGGGCTTGTCCCTCGGCCAAAGCCCAACCCCGATCATGGTAAAGAGCCAATGATATTGGCTCTTTACCACATGACCGGCTGTGTCCAATCACAGCCGGTCACAGAATGATGAGAATCCGCAGTAACGAGCTGTTCCTGGGTTCTCCTCTTTACACACCGATCGTGTGTGAGGAGGAGATAGCAGTAACAGCTCGTTACCGCTTACTGTCAGCACCAATCACACTAATTCCCCCCCAATAAAGAGTACCTGTCGCCGCCCCATCAAAGTACCTGTCACAGCCCATCAGAGTACCTGTCACCTGCCCATCAGAGTGCCCGAGTACCTGCCACCTGCCCATCAGAGTACCCGAGTACCTGTCACCTGCCCATCAGTTCCCGAATACCTGTCACCTGCCCATCAGAGTACCCGAGTACCTGTCATCTGCCCATCAAAGTACCCGAGTACCTGTCACCAGACCATCAGAGTAACCGAGTACCTGTCACCAGCCCATCTAAGTACCCGAGTACCTGTCACCTGCCCATCAGAGTACCCAAGTACCTGTCACCTGCCCATCAGAGTACCCGAGTACCTGTCACCAACTCATCTGAGTACCCGAGTACCTGTCACCAACCCATCTGAGTACCCGAGTACCTGTCACCAACCCATCTGAGTACCCAAGTACCTGTCACCAGCCCATCAAAGTACCCAAGTACCTGTCACCAGCCCATCAAAGTACCCGAGTACTTGTCACCAGCCTATAAGAGTACCTGAGTACTTGTCACCAGCCCATCAGAGTACCCGAGCACCTGTCATCAACCCATCTGAGTACCTGTCACCAGCCCATCACAGTACCCGAGTACCTGTCATCAACCCATCTGAGTACCCGAATACCTGTCAACAGCCCATGAGAGTACCTGAGTACCTGTCACCAGCCCATTGAAGTACCCGAGTACCTGTCACCAGCCCATCACAGTACCCGAGTACCTGTCACCAGCCCATCACAGTACCCGAGTACCTGTCACCATCCCATGAGAGTACCCGAGTACTTGTCACCAGCCCATCAGAGTACCCGAGTACCTGTCGCCAATC
>BLSH010435789.1:688931-702012 GCA_018402905.1 Glandirana rugosa
GAACCCATGAGACTACCTAACCGCTGTCCATGAGATCAGAGTACCCGAGTACCTGTCGCCAATCCATCAGAGTACCCAAGCACCTGTCACCAACCCATCAGAGTACCCGAGCATCTGTCACCATCTCATCAGAGTACCCGAGTACTTGTCACCAGCCCATCTGAGTACCAAACACCTGTCACCAGACCATCAGAGTACCTGAGTACCTTTCGCCAACCCATCAGATTACCCGTGTACCTGTCACCAACCCATCACAGTACCCAAGTACCTGTCACCAGCCCATCAGAGTACCCATGTACCTGTCACCAACCCATCAGAGTACCCGAGCACATGTCACCAGCCCATCAGAGTACCCGAGTACCTGTCACCAACTCTTCTAAGTACCCTAGTACCTGTCACCAGCTCATCAGAGTACCCGAGTACCGGTCACCAGTCCATCTGAGTACCTGTCACTAGCCCATCTGAGTACCCTAGTAACTGTCACTAGCCCATCTGAGTACCCGAGTACCTGTCACTAGCCCATCTAAGTACTCTAGTACCTGTCACTAGCCCATCTGAATACCCGAGTGCCTGTCACTAGCCCATCTGACTACCCAAGTACCTGGCACCAGACCATCTGAGTACCAGAGTACCTGTCACCAGCCAATCATACCCAAGAACTTTATACCAGCCCATCAGAGTACCCGAGTACCTTTTACCAGCCCATCAGAGTACCCAAGTACCTGTTACTAATTCATCAGAGTACCCTAGTACCTATATGCAGCCCATAAGAGTTCCCGAGTACGTATCTGCAGCCCATGCCTCATAAAATATACATTGGGGTGTTTGCTTTCCAAAATGGGGTAATTTTATGGGTAATTGCACTGTCCTTGTGCTCCAGGACCTTCAAAAGTGTGATAAGTAGGAATGAAATTAGATGTGTAATTTATGCTCCTAGAACACCTGAAGGTACTACTTCAATGCTGGACCTTTCTATGTGGCCGGGCTGTGTAAAAGTCTCACACATGTGGTATCGCCATACTTGGAACGAGTAGTAGAATATATTTTGAGGGGTCATTTTTGCTATGTACATGCTATGTGTTAGAAATATCATATAAATTGACAACTTTGTGTAAAAAAAAATAAGTTTTCATTTTCTTTCCACGTTTTCCGAAGACTTGTGGAATAAAATGAACCGTACAAAAGACTCATAATGCCTCATGGAATATATACGTTGGGGTGTTTGCTTTTCAAAACGGGGTCATTTTGTGGGTAATTCCACTGTCCTGGTGCTCCAGGACCTTCAAAAGTGTAATAGGTCATTAGGATATTTTATGTGTAATTTATGCTCCTAGAACGCATGATGGGGCTCCCTGCATGTTTAACCTCTCTATGTGGCCAGGCTGTGTAAAAGTCTCACACATGTGTTATCACCATACTCGGGACGAACAGCAGAATGTATTTTGGGGTGTAATTTTTGCTATGTAAATGCTATGTGTTAGAAATATCTTATAAATTGACCACTTTGTGTAAAAAATAAGAGTTTTTATCTTCTTTCCGTGTTTTTCAAAGACTTAACCATACAAAATATACCTTGGGGTGTTTGCTTTCCAAAATGGGGTCATTTTGTGGGCAATTACATTGTCCTGGTGCTCCAGGGACTTCAAAAGTGTAATAGGTGGTTGAGAAATGTGATGTGTAATTTATGCTCGTAGAACGCCTAAAGGTGCTACTTCAATGTTGGGCTTGTGTATGTGGCCAGGCTGTGTAAAAGTCTCAGACATGTGGTATTGCCATACTCAGGAGGAGTAGCAGAATGTATTTTGGGGTGTCATTTTTGCTATGTACATGCTATGTGTTGTAAATATCATATAAATGGTCAACTTTGTGTTTAAAAAAATGCATTTTCATTTTTTTCCCACATTTCCCAACAACGCCTGGAAAAAAATGAACCGTTCAAAAGACTCATTATGCCTCATAGATTATACGTTAGGGTGTTTGCTTTCCAAAATGGGGTCATTTTGTGGGCAATTCCATTGTCCTGGTGTTCCAGGGCCTTCAAAAGTATAATAGGTGGCTGAGAAATGAGATGTGTAATTTATGCTCGTAGAACACCTGAAGGTGCTACTTCAATGTTAGGCCTTTGTATGTGGCCAGGCTGTGTAAAAACCTCACACATGGGGTATAGCCATACTCAGGAGGAGTGGCAGAATGTATTTTGGGGTGTCATTGCAAGTATGCATATGCTGTGTGTGAGAAATAACTTGTTGTTTAACAATTTTGTGTAAAAAAAAAACATTCTTCATTTTGCAAAGAATTGTGGGAAAAAATTACAACTTCAAAAAACTCACCATGCCCCTTACTAAATACCTTGGAATGTCTACTTTCCAAAAAGGGGTCATTTGGGGGGTATTTGTACTTTCCTGGCTTGTTAGGGTCTCAAGAAATTAAATAGGTGGTCAGTACATCAGGTGTGATCAATTTTCAATGATTTGCACCATAGCTTGTAGACTCTATAACTTTCACAGAGAATAAATAATATCCACTAATTTGGGTTATTTTTTACCAAAGATATGTAGCAATATAAATTATGTCCCAAATTTATGAAGAAAAATGACTTTTTTGCTAAATTTTTCAATACAAACTAAAAAAAAGTGGGTTTTTTTTTCACAATTTTCACTACTTTTTCGCTTATATTGAAAAAAATAAAAAACCCAGCAGTGATTATACACCACCAAAAGAAAGCTCTATTTGTGAGAAAAAGATGATAACAATTTTGTTTGGGTACAGTGTAGCATGACTGAGTAATTGTCATTTAAATTCTGAGAGCCCTGAGAGCTGAAAAATGGTCTGGGAAGGAAGGGGGTGTAAGTGTCCTGTATGAAAGTGGTTAAAAATCCTTTTTTTTATTGGTCTTATGTAATATTATAATTCTCTGAGATGCAGAATTTTGGGTTTACCACTAGCTGTAAGCCATAATCATCAAAATTAAAAGAAAGAAATGATTGAAATATATCACTCTGTGTGTAATGAATGAATCTATATACTATATAAGAGTTCAACTTTTTGAATTGAATTACTGAAATTAACTTTTTTGCTATTCTAATTTTTGAGATGCACCTGTATTGTCACCCAATACAGTTGGTAACTAGTGAAGTATAATATGGATTAACAATGGTAATAACACAATTTAGCATACAAAGTGATTAACAGTAAGGACTAGGCTTAAGATGACATTTGTCATCCAGATCAGCATAACTGGTATTAAGGCCACCTCAAGTGCAGCAGTGAGCAGTAGTAAAGTTTAATCTACCAAGTGCTGGAACTATACTGCCACAGAGCATTTATGGTCCTCCTCCTAGACCGACACTGTCCAAAAGAAAAGGAGGATGATAGCAGAGGGGGCAGGGGAACAAAGGGGGCTTGTAGAATAATTATTACGGGAAGGACAGTCCTTTTGAGATGTTCTTCCAGCTATCGTTGGGGCCCTTTTAGAGCATTGCTGCACTTAACGACAGTCCCAGTTAACATGCATGCAGTATAGTTACGGAATAGTCTCAGCACAGGTGCAAGGTAGATGTGGTTCAGGTGGGATAAAGGTTCGGTATAATGCAGTATAGTATTGGTATAGGTGCAGTCTATGTTTAGAATAAGAGAAGTATGGATTGGATACTCTTGGTGTTCTGCTCTCAGTGGCTCAGTCCCTGTTAGCAGTATCAGAAATGGATGAGTAGCCCTTCCTCCAGTCCCCAGGATGCTGCACTGACCTCTCACTGTAGAAGTGGGGCCCCTCAATATCTCATCAAAAGCCTTTGGTGATCAGTGGTGGGAAGCAGAGGGTGAGTGGACGTTCCACTTCCCTCCCTTTCTTTCTCCCTCCTTCCATTCCTCCCTTTCTTCCTCCCTTCTTTCTTCCCTCCCGTCTTTCTCCTATTGTTCTTTGCCTGAAAACCAAATAATTGTTATAAATTAAAAGAAAAAAAAGGCATATGTAACCAGTGAACTTTCCCCCAGCTGATCATTTGTCTTTAAGTAAGGTACCCTTAAATATGAAATAAGTCTTTTGACCCCTGTTCGCCTCACTGGTCGTTCACTGTTTAGGAGTGGGGCCATTTAGGTGGATTCAAGCTGAAGTTTAGCTAAAAACAAATACCTACAGCTTTAGTTACATTACTTACATTACTTAATGAAGTATGTCTCATGTTGTGCAGGCAGCTGGATCCTGGAGAAATCTTCACTGCAGGGATGCCCTATACTCTTTCTGTATCTGACGTTTTGGCACTGAGATGGTTAACTGCTTTCGGTCTTCAGGCAAACAGCAGTACAGATAGTCGAACACACCTCCTCCTGCCTGAAGACCCAAAGCTGTTGACCATTGTGGCACCAGAAGTGCAGAGACAGGAAGAGTATGGAGCATTCCTACAGTGAAGATAGCTCCAGGATCCAGCTGATTTCACGACATCCTTCATTGCTGTAGGTATTTTTTTTTTTTAAACTAAACTTCAGCTTTAATGGAACTTTGATTGCTTTTGCCCCCAGTCACAATTATTGTGGTCTACATTTGGGAATAGGGATGTCCACACCTCCATATTGTTATTTCAGTGTGTTTGGCTGACTTGGCAAGAATGTGTGAGCACACCAATCTTGTTTTTAACTGCTTGCTGACCTGCTCATGCAGATACACTGCGGCAGGTTGGCTCCCCTGCGCGGACTGACGTACCCATACGTCAGCTCATGCAGGCACAGTTGTGGACGAGAGCACGCCGGAGGCGTGCGCTCGCGGCCGCTGCACACTGCATGAGCGTGCCCACGGGTCGGGCGGACTTGATGTCCACTGGCAACCCGCGGTCACCTTCTAGAGAGGCAGAACGGGGAACCGCCATGTAAACATGGCGGTTCCCTGTTCTGACAGGTGGCATGACCAAGATCTTCTGATCCCTGTAATCGGGATCAGTTAGATCTGTCATGCCCCTGGATATGTATTATAGCAAAAAGTAAAAAATATATATTTTTTTCAAAATTGTCGCTCTTTTTTGTTTATAGCAGTGATCAGAAGTGATGTAGAGGTGATCAAATACCACCAAAAGAAGGCTCTATTTGTGGGAAAAAAAGGACTTCAATTTAGTTTTGGGTACAACGTTGCACGAACACGCAATTGTCAGTTAAAGCGACGCAGTGCCGAATCGCAAAAAGTGCTCTGGTCAGGAAGGGGGTAAATCCTTCCGGGGCAGAAGTGGTTAAAAAGACCCTTCCAGGAACTTAAAAAAAAAAATCTTGCAGATAAAAACTGAAAACTCAAGTATTTTTTTCCTTTCCATAAAAAATGTTTTATTTACTCGCAATGTGCCTTTGAATTTGCTAGGGAATTCAACCACTTCAAGAAAAGTCAATTTCTCGGAACAGCTGCAGTTCCCCTTCCCTCGTGCCGTGTCATAGCCTGCTCTTCTTTTTGAAGTGCCTACTTACTGTCTGTGCTGGCCCACCTCCTCTGCCCCTCCCCTCAACTCCCTTCATATCCTTTTATGGAACTGACAGGGGAAGAGAGAAGAGGAATACTATAGTGTGTCACTTCAGTGATAGCGCTGGGGCTGCTGGCATCACATCCAAGATGATGGTGCCCAGCAGCAATCTCGTGGCTTTTGATGTCTACACTAGGGAAATAACAGTTTTTTTGTTGAAATGAATGATCTAGTACAGGGTCTCATTTTTTTCTTGTGCAGTTTTGAGTGTGAACATACACATCTCATATGTTATTGACCGTAGTGGTTGTTCTTCACCATTACCAATATCTTCTCACATTTTATATTAACAGACAGGAAGAAAGGATTGGCAGCAGCATTCTATCCGGTGGATGATAACCTTTCTATGGGAGAAACAGAACACGCTATCTTCAATCAAACCATGGCACCAACGGGGCACAGTAACACTGAGATGGCACTGATCAGCAATATGCTGGCTGCATATTCTTTCATCACAGGTATATAGTACTCTACATTATGTTGTAAAGCTCTGCGTAAACTGTTGGCGCTATATAAATCCTGTATTATAATAATAATAATAATAATTATGGATAACACTTCTCCTTCTCTCTAAATAGAATAGCCTTGTGTCTGGATACAACCTATCTGGTGTCTGTCCCCAACAGTAGGTCAGTGGGAACTTACAGCATAGTCATTTGCGCCTCACCCAACCAGGGTCAGTTCTGTTAAAGCAGATCTAAATCCATTCATTAAAATTGAATATAATTTATATGGTTGATGTAAGTCTTAATGTCAGTTCAGAAGGTATTTTCTTTCTTTTTAAAGCTGTATTCTGTATTCACAAAGACATCCTAATTTTTTTTAAAAAAAGAAAAAGCCTTGTAAGTACCTGCTCAGACTGGGTGGGGAGGAAGCAGAACAAGCAGCTATTAAGTTGTGCTGCAGTGCAAGGAACATGTTGATTAGAGTTGTGCCGAACACCCCAGAGCTCTTGAACATCGCAAATGTTTGTATCCGAGCCGCAAACTCTATTAAAGTCTATGGGTCCCAAACATGAAAAATCAAGTCTCCATTTTGAAGGCTTATATGCAAGTTATTGGCCAAAAAAGGGGTATGTGAGCCCGGGTACTGCACTGGGGGGGACATGTATCAATGCAAAATGTTTTTTTTTATGCTTAAAGTGAGACAAAAATGAAATTTTTCTTTAACTATAGTGCCTGGAGGGCCCCTTAGTCTGCCTATAAAGTGGAGCAACTGTACCATGTATAGAACCTGCTACAGCAAAACTGACATATATAAAGAAAAAAAGACATTTAAATGCCATTGCCGGCAATACAAAAAAAAAAAAAAAATAAGAGAAAAAAAAAAAACAGCGTGGGGTCCCCCCAGGCCAAAATGTATAAAAAAAAGAAAGGGGGGGGCAAGCGAGCACCCTCTCTCCTCCTGAATCATACCAGGCCACATGTCCTCAACATGGGTGAGTGATTTGGGGTAGGGGGGGCATGAGGGTACTGTCAGGCGGAGGAGCAGGCATTCAGCGGTTAGCATTCGTCACGGGCGAAGCATTTTTTTTCCGGCGTACGGTGGCGGTGGGCGTTCTGATTGATGATGGAGTTACATCAGGGGACATTGTTTTTTTTTTTTTTAATAAAGGAATTGGCAAAAACTGTACCCTTACTCATTCGCCAAAAAAAGTGTTAAAAATTATGACAGGATGCTGTTTTTGACAATTTATTTATTTGTTTTTCCTTTATTAAAAAAATCAATAAACAATGCCCCCCCCAATGTAGATCCATCATCAGTCATGATGCCCACTGTGATGAAGGCTGCTCCTCCATCTGACAGTACCCTTATGCCACCCATGCCCCAGATCACCCCCTCATGTTGAGGGCATGTGGCCTGGTTTAGTTCAGGAGGGGTGGTGCTCGCTGGTCCCCCCTCTTTCCTGGCCTGCCAGGTTGTATGCTCAGATAAGGGTCTGGTGTAGGTTTGGGGTGGAACCCCACGCCAATTTTTTTTAAAAACATGCTCAGATAAGGGCCTGGTATGGATTGGAGGGGACCCCCAAGCCATTTTTTTTTTAATTTTCTATTTCTGGCAAATCCTTCAATTTTTTTTTCAGTCAGCTGTCGACAGCTGATGACTGATCTGCTTCCCAGCCCCGCTCCTTAACAACCTATTGACTGTGTCAACTGCACGCCCATCCCTATTTGTGGACCACTAAGAAGCAGCAAAAGAGGAGGTGGATGAACCACAGATCCACAGAATAAATAAAGCAGAAGTGAGATGCTTGCACTGCATGTCCTCAGGTGCAGCTTCCTCCCCAGCAAGGAGAACATTAAGTAGCACAGTATAGACATCACCAAATCTCTTTCCAAATCTCCTTATGGGACTTAGGCCAGCCATATGTGGTTTGAATCTCGGCCGGTTCAGCAAGAACCTGTGGTTGTAGGAAAGAAATTTGCACCGTGTATGGCTGGCCTAATAGTCAGAGGCTGAAGGACCATGGATGATCTCACACTTCAGATACGCAGCTACTGTATGAGGATGAATTCAGGGCAAAAGTATACTGCTTGGGCACAGTTAACATTTATTAGGTCGGGTCCCTTTATAGTTCCTTTTTAGAGCAATTTACTTTTTAAATTCAAGTCCATTATTACATGTCCTGTCTTTTCAATTTACAAGGCTGGGTGTATGTAGATCCTCATGGTGGTCTACAAGATTTCTCATCTGTGGCTGACCTCACTACACATCAGCCAGAATCCAGAACAGCAGCAAAGGGCTTGATCTCCCAATGTGCTGCATCCACAAGCTGTAATCTCTCTAGTGTTATTGGAAGATTTCTAGTTTTTTTTCCCCAAGATGAAAGCAAAGATATTTTTTTTTCTCGGATGTCTCTAATAGCTTTTGTTTGCAGATGAGTAATGTCTCCTGGCTTCAACTCCGCTCCAAAGGGTTTCTTTTTCCAAATATAACTGCTAGTAAAACAAACACAGTTTTACATATTTGGAAATATTTAGTTCCTGAGACGGCAGTTTAATGGACGAGGCATTATTCACAACACAAACTGATTATCTTCTGTAGGGCCAGCGGGGACAGCCGCTGCTGAGTTCAATACAGAGATTGGTAAAGGAAAGATAAAAAGACAGGAAATTGCGTTATGCTGCTCTGCGTTCTTTGTTTTTCCTTGCTTTTTTAAATCCTATAAGATTTTATTTCATAAACAACTTGAATTGTCTAATTAGTGGCAGGTGTGTATGAACAGATGGCAGTTATTTCAGATCTAATATAAAATAAGGCTGCGCTGCCCATCATAGATCACCATGACGGTATGAGAAATGGAAGTCCATATAACATGAGGTGAAATAATAGTTCATAAAAATTCATCTCCACACGGTTCTGGGTCACCACATTGATATTCAACAATCCGTATATTCAAGACTGCACCAGTGATACCACCACCGTTTGAAAAACGTGTCCCCTTATCAGAAAGGGTGGACCTCTTGATTATAGGAACAAGAAGAAGAAGGCGCCTCTAGGTGCAGATGTTAACAAATTTATTATACAAGGTAGAGCTTAACAACTCACATCTATGAAGAAAATGACAAGCATGTCTGCAGGGAGATAAATCAGGCAGCAAAGTCCGTGGTGTAGCGTAGTCTCTGTAGTGCTGGTCCATATACCATAAGGTGGTATTCCGGAAGAGCCGAAGTGACGGCCGGCCGTTGTCAACATCTGCTCAGATGCCTGAGGAAAGAGCGCGCCTGTTGTTCCCATCACAGGCTGCACGCTCAGAAACGCTTGGCATTCTGGTGACGTAGGACGCTGTTTATGCTGTCTCCCTGTACTCCGGACTTCTCACAAACGAGCGGATGTTGACAACGGCCGGCCGTCACTTCGGCTCTTCCGGAATACCACCTTGTGGACCAGCACTACAGAGACTATGCTACACCACGGACTTTGCTGCCTGATTTATCTCCCTGCAGACATGCTTGTCATTTTCTTCATACATGTGAGTTGTTAAGCTCTACCTTGTATAATAAATTTGTTAACATCTGCACCTAGAGGCGCCTTCTTCTTCTTGTTCTTTCAGTCTTTTGGATACGGCTCCTCCATAGGAGTGCTGCCCAGCTGCAGACTCGCCCCTACTTCTCCAGTTATACAGACTCAGTGCCTGCCCTTGCGCCTATCCCCTTGTTAAAATCTCTTGATTATAGGAGGTCAGCAACGCCAGTGGCCTCACAACCCAGCCAAGGTATACACAGCTTAAGTTTTTAGGTCCTCCGCTGTCTCCTGAGTCCCATAGGCATCTCATCTCAGAAAAGGGGAACCGACTCCCATGGTGTAAATCCACATACAAAAGTATTTTATAAAAAATAGTTAAAATTGCTTACAGTTAAAATTGCGTTACAGCCCCAAGCATAAAACAGTACCGTTGGCCAGCGTATAAAAATGCCCGTCCTTCTGGGGTGCGGTCGCTGGTGGTGAGTTATTTCAGATCTATTTTAATATTAAAGCATAAAATACTACTATTATTATTTCTAATAATAATAATACTTTTTTTGTTCAAGCAACCCTGCCTCTACAACATTCAATTTCAATAACCTATCCATAGAAGGTTGTGTCTGCTGACTTTACATGATGTATATTCCCTTCCCAGAAAGGTTTATGTAGACCTAGTCATCCACCTATCCATGGAAAGTTGTGTCTGCTGACCTTACATGATGTATATTGTCTTCCTGAAAAGGCAGTAGACCCAGTCATTCACCTGTCCATGGAATGTTGTGTCTAGTCACCCATGAACTGAAACCTATTGTGGGCCCTAAGCTCCATTCTTGTTTAGAATTCTGAGCAAATAAGTCATGTGACCCTTAAGCTCAACATTTGTGTAATCGAGATCTTCAGGGCGCCCAGGGTGCCTGCATATCATCTCATCTCTACATTCAGTTTGCTACATTAATTTAAAAAGCAGGTTTAGTTAAAGCCAAACCCTGGGAAAATACCTCCTGAACTGCAAGGGACAAATGCTCATTATGTCTAGGAGTAGAGGAACAGGCAGTAGCACATATCCTGATTCCCCATTTCAGCAAGCTCCAGTGTTGTCCTCTCCTTCCCAGAGTTCCAGGCTGTGGGCAGTCCCTCGGCATCATTATGCACAAAACAGGGCTAATGACCCTGCATAGTGTGAGGTGGGGTGAGCATGCAACCGCGTGCGGTTTAGAGAGGCAGCTACAGAGTCCCAGTTGTACAGCTAGAGGAAGCCTGTGGGAGCGAGGAATAAGGTAAATATTACTCCATATCCCTGTTCTCCTGTGGGCTGAACAAAGTCTGACCCACCTTAAATAGCTATACACCTAAAGTATAACTACTGTATGCAGTTATGTGTAGCTAGAAAGAATAAATCAGATTTAAAGTGGTATTAAAGGTTTGACTGAAAAAAAAAAAAGTCATGCTTACCTGCTCTGCACAATGGGTTTGCACAGAGCAGCCCCGATCCTCTTCTTCTCGGGTCCCCCGCTGGCACTCCTGGCTCATCCTTGACCAGTGCCCCCAAAAGCAAGCTGCTTGCTATGGGGGCACTGGTGTGTGCTCACTTCCAAGCCCTGCTCTATGCAACCATAAGACACGTAGAGCCACATCTTGGCCCTGCATCTCTTCATTGGCTCACTGGGAGTCCCTGGACAGCCGAGGCTCTCTTGCACATTGCTGGATCGAGATGGGGCTCAAGTGAGTATTAGGGGACTGTGGGGGGAGCTACACACTGAAGGTTTTTTTTACCTTCATGCATAGAATGCATGAAAGTAAAAAACTTCAGCCTTTACAACCACTGTAAAAGCCAGTTGAACTTTCATTTACATCAGCTAAATCCTTTCCAGGTATATCAAAATAAAAGGTGTTCAAAATCATACAGTTTGTTTTCTATAGAAATTTAGCTGATTGCAGGGGCGTTGCTAGGTCTACAAAAGATCTAGGGCTAGAGCCCATAGCAGTGAAGTGAAGAAAGTCATACTCTTGAGCGGGCATACACATGTATATAATATACACGTGTGTATATATATATATGTATATGTATATATATATATATATACATTTTGTTACATATCTGAGTGCAGATCCTCCTTACATCAGGGTCCCCAGAGAGCCCCTTTCTTACATCAGGGTCCCCAGAAAGCCCCTTCCTTACATCAGGGTCCCCAAAGAGCCCCTTACTTACTTCAGGGTCCCCAGAGAGCCCCCCTATACATCAAGGTCCCCAGAGAGCTTCTCCGTACATCAGGGTCCCCAGAGAGCCCCCCATACATCAGGGTCCCCAGAGAGCCCCCCATACATCAGGGTCCCCAGAGAGCCTCCCCATACATCAGGGTCCCCAGAGAGCCTCCCCATACATCAGGACATCAGGGTCCCCAGAGAGCCTCCCCATACATCAGGGTCCCCACAGAGCCTCCCCATACATCAGGGTCCCCACAGAGCCTCCCCATACATCAGGGTCCCCAGAGAGCCTCCCCATAAATCGGGGTCCCCAGAGAGCCTCCCCATACATCAGGGTCCCCAGAGAGCCTCCCCACACATCAGAGAAAGGGGGGGTGGATGAGAGGGGATGAAAGTGAGACCCCCATAGCCCTGCCTGCAGTCCCTACTGTCCCAGCCTCTGTGTGAGTAGGTGTGTGTGCTCCACCTACCTCCCACCCGTCCTCGGTCAGCCTTTATTCTTCCTGTTCCATGACAGTCACAGCGAACTAGGAGAGGAGCTTGGAGAAGGAGTGCAGGCTCTGGGAGGCAACGGGTATGCCACTCAGGGTGGCGGTGAGGCCTCGTCTTCTCTCTCTCACTCCCTCCTGGGCTCTTCCCGGCTGTTCAGGCTTCCCCCTCCCTATTTGAAGATGCCACTGCCCTGCACCCCACCGCCACCGGACCAGCAGTGTCTGCTCCAGTCCAGGACCATGACAAGGGGCTGGGCTCAACAATTTAGGCCCCACAAGAACTAGCGCAGAGGAGGAGGAAGTGGAACCCTCCTCTGCTTTAAATGCTGGGCAGGGAGGGAGTCGCAGCCATGATGTCACTGGTTGCTAGACACTAGGCGGCTCTAGCAACTAGTGACCAGAAGTAGAGTCAGGAGGAGGCGAGGGCGGAGCTGGAGCCAGTGCTACCATGGCTCAGTCTGCCCCTGCCTCCTGCTGGACCGGGACATACCTGCTAATTGCAGAACTGCATCCACTCTGTAAGAGACTCGGGGCTATGGGCCCCAGACTCGGGGCTATAGCCCCAATAGCCACCCCCTAGCAAAGCCCCTGGCTGATTGCATCTTGGAAGGAAAAATCTTCCACTTTTGCCCTTGTATTTTCCACTTTTACCATTGTATTTTGACCTTCGGCTGTCAAACTACCAGAGCAGGTCCTGCATCTGATTGGATGCAGATGCTGTTCAGCCAATAATTTTCCACCCAGCTCCTTGATTTTTCATTCATGGGATGTAGTGACAGGGGTGCTGACAAGGCCACTCACTGAGCACATTTTTACTGGTTCATCAGAAACCGGGATGAAATTTGTATGGCCAGCTTTGGATTGAACAAGCATTAACCCTTGCAGTGGGGGGGGGGGGGGGGCACTGTAACATTATTTTTT
>BLSH010435789.1:705431-729134 GCA_018402905.1 Glandirana rugosa
CATGCAGCAAACTGCCGCCATGAAACTTCACCTTATGGCAACAATACCATCGTCTATCGACAGAATCGCCGGCTGTAAAAAAAGATACCGGGGTTATGGTAGCTATCTGCTACCATAACAACGGTATTCCACTTCAAAGTACCGCCGTCAAACGACGTACGGCGGTCCGGATGTGTGCATCACATGAGTTAGAACAAGGTGGCAAAATTTCTTGTCTAGGGACTTCAAAATTCCATGACTCCTCTAATGCTTGTGTGATCTCTAATTTTGAGCAGGAAGTATAAAAGAAATGTACTTCCCAAAGAGCGATTGCACAGAGTTTTGGTAACCTATGCCTATCTATGAATGTTCTATTTGTGTTTTGCAATCCAAAGCCAAATGTCAAATGTTTAAATTCATTCGTAGCTCTTTTACAGAATCTAGAGCTGACTCCAATCAGATTATAAAAATTATGTTTTTGAGGCAAGGCTCTAATGTTCATTTAGTCTAGGGGCATGTTATAGATAAGAATTACTTTCTTAATTTCTCAGTCCCTTAGGATTCCTCCCCTCTAGTTTTGGCATTCATGACCAGTACCACAAAGTCACTCCTAGGGAAGAGGAATAAGGTAAGTATTCCTATGTGTTACATCACACTAGACTAAATGGGCATTAGAACTTTGCTATACTGGAGACTTCTAAAACCATACATTTTAGAACTTAGCCGAAGTTCAGCTTCAAATTTTCATTTGTTGTTTAGTCCTAATGCGATAAATAATGAAGATGACACAACCCAAATTTTACTCTGAAGTACTTCTGAAACGGTTTGCTGGCCAGTTTTACGCTACATAAAACACATCTGTGTTTACTTACATCTCTCTATAAACCCTTCTAAAGGCTCATCACGTTCTGCTGAACTTCAGTCTGCTGTCTTCTCTTATGCCTCGTACACACGGTTCGACGATCGCATACAACAGGTTGTACGAACGACTGTTGTATGCTAATCCAACCGTTAGTACGCGCAATTAGAACAGCCGAGCATACAACAGGAGTTGTATGAGCAGACTAGAAAACGTGATAGAACCATCAAGTTTGTACCGTGTGTACAGAGAAGTTGGTCCAGCAAGTTGTATTGTCCAAAACACGCATGCTCAGAAGTCAGGAATTGCCGGACGCTAATTACTTGCACCTGAACTTTCTCTTTATACGTTCATAACACGTCACTACGCTCGGCTTGGTCGTACAATCGCTTAGTGCATGTCAGTATGCAAGATACAACAACCAACATACGATTTGGTCCGTTCAGTCATATGACCGTCGACCCGTGTGTACGAGGCTTTAGAGATAGAAAAAATCCTTGGTTGGTTTCATGAAAGCCATATTTCACATCTTTTGTTGTAGAAATAAGTATAGTCTTTTGCCTGTTTGACCCTTAATGCATCTCAAAATGGGTTCTCTTGAAAGTCATCATTCAGTTTATTTATTACCTTGGACCAAAAAGAACACATAGCTAAAATTACAGACACACAAGAGTATTTTAGCCTATTTTACCACGGTCTTATGTTGTGCAAACCAATGGCAAAAGGTGAGTCTAAGACGCAGAGCTTGGTAAGGCAACATATAAAACAACTGTTTTCTATGCAGAGTTCCCAGTGAGGTCCCCAATGATCTCAATTTGAGCTAGAAGTGGGAACATGCATGTAGCAATTTTCTTGTGGATCTCTTATCTCCACTTTGCCTAAAATGACCAGCTGCTGTTCAACATTAATTACTCTATAGTTCCTCTATTGTTCTTCATGCTGTACTGCTGGGTACTGTGTCCTTGGCCAGTCTATACTTTACTCTATAAACAGCCATATCAGTGGGTCTTGGGATGCATGAGATCATAGGTGTGGTTTGATATCATGGTGCCATGGTGAGGAAAATCGTTTGTGATCATGTGATGGTTTCCATCCCCATCAAACATGAAAGCAATTATTTTACCGTGCACAAGGATGCACAGCTTTCATAATAATTTACACCTTTCTCATGTCTCTTTCTAACCCAGATCCCACCATAGATGGAAACTTATACTAATTTATTACCCTTCTGTTATGAGGGAAACACTGAAGATTCAAATCACTGAAGACCTTTTTTTAAAAAAAAATACTCTTCTGGCTATCATGCTGACCAGTTTGCTTGAATACTTTCAGTAACTGTCTTGGAACACGTATGCTGTATACGGTCAATATTTTTGTTCTGTGGTTAGTGATTCTCTATTTAAAGCACAAATGAAAGCCTTTTTTTTTATCTGTATTGTGGCTGCATAACAAGTAAAGAATGTGCTGGGTTTTTTTTTTATGAAGTGCTTTAGGCAAATATCAAACTGTAGCAGCCTGGAGACCTGGACTGCTGCTCTTGCACAGAACATAGTGATCCAGATCTCCAGAGGTTCACCATACCCTCTGCACAGTGCTCCAAGCAACAGTGGCTCTCAAGGTGATTAAGTGTTGTTTATTTGAACACTGGGCAGAGGGCATGTTGGACCATCGGAGATCTGGACTACCCTGTCTGAGAGCAGCAGTCAGGATTTCCAGGATGCTGCTAGCACAGAACAGCTTGATTTCGTTTTATAAGCTGACTGAATTCTAATGGTATCTCTGGGTCTACCCAAGCAATTGGGAACCAATCTGCATGGGTCCTGACTAGAGTTGAGTGGACACCTGGATGTTCGGGTTTTCGTGGAAAAGTTTGGGTTCGGGTTTGGTCCGAACTTGACCCCGGACCCCGAACCCCATTGAAATCAATGGGGACCCGAACTTTTGGGCACAAAAATGGCTGTAAAAAAGTCCTGGAAAGTGCTAGAGGGCTGCAAAAGGAAGAAAAGTGGGGGTAAGAGTAGGACAAGTGCCCTACAAAGAAATGGGGATAGGGAAGTAACAATAATCTGTCCCTTTCGGCAACAGCAGGAACCTGACCCTATAGAACTAGGAGATGATTTTAGAACAATAATCTGTCCCTTACAGCAACAGCAGGAACCTGACCCTATAGAACTAGGAAATGATTTTAGAACAATAATCTGTCCCTCTAAGCAGTAGACTCTACCTAGTTCACAATTAGATTGTTCTGTAATGCAGGATGAGATGTTATTAGATCTGCAATCTGTCCCTCACAGCACCAGCAGCATCCTCTCCCTACACTAGCCTGAGAGCATGTGACATGCAGCACTACGTGACTTCAGCTCATACAAAGGCTGGGTCACATGATGCACTGGCCAATCACAGCCATGACATTAGTAGGCATGGCTGTGATGGCTTCTAAGGGCAAACCAGTGAAACGTTTGTTGATTGACTGCCCTGCAGCTATTCAACAAGCGGGAAAAAAATACCAGAACCCAAACCCGAACTTTTTTTCAAAAGTTCGGGTCTCGATCACCGCAAAGTTCGGTATGAACCCGAACTTTACAGTTCGGGTTCGCTCAACTCTAGTCCTGACTATTAAATCGCTATGACAGCTATAATATGGTTGAATATTTGGACTATTTTTTGAAGATTTTGGTATTTATAGATTACACATGTTTGATTTAAGGATAAAATAAAGGTTGGATTAGTGTTAAGCGCCTGATTTTATATGTATGGAACTAGCTATGATCTGGTGATCACTTGGGTTTGTTTACAAAGTTAAAAAAAACTGAAGCCTCATGATGTCATAGTGCTCTGCACTAAGAACACATGAACAGGATGGGTCTCAAGCCTTAAAAAAGCCAAGAAAAAATAATTATTCTAAGCAAATGTAAGTTATTCTCGGTTCTCACTTCTAAATTTGGTCTAGGCTGCTATGCTTCAGTGACTTCTATTAAAAAATAGGTAAAACTGAACTCTAGACAGATATATGGGCTCAGTCACAACAGCTCTCACACAAAAACACAATGGGCTTGTGTCTGTTGTATAGGGGTGGTAAAGAGCAGTGCAAATCATTACACAAATTGTATCTTATTTTATTTTTACTTTATTAGATAATTCATGTATATGCAGTGAGGTGATCTAGTGAGTTGTAGTGAATAAAAATGCATTATGTCTGCATTTTTGTGCAGGGCACCGCAACGCAGCATTGCGGTATTAACATTGCACATAGAAAACAATTGTTTTCTGTGTGCCTTAACACTGAGTCTTTGTTGATCTGTATTATTGTACAGGATTTATATAGCCCCCTTGTTATTGCAGAGCTTTATAAAATGATGGCAGACCGTATAGTTACAATTCAATTAAATCCAGGAGGAATCATATTGTAAGCTCTAATGAGCAGGGCCCTCTAAGAGGGAGTGTCAAGTGAAACAAAAGGTGATTGTGGAGGATGAGCTGATGGAAAAAGTAAAAAGACAGTGTATTAGAAGCTGAATAGGCTTCTCTAAAGAGATGGGTTTTCAGGAATCAAGGGATAGAGTAGGAGATAGTCAGACAGACTGGGGTAAGGATTTCCAGAGGATGGAGAGGCTCTGGAGAAGTCCTAGTGGTAAGCATGGGAGGAGGTGATGGAGCTAGAGAGCAGGGGGTCTTGTGAGGACCGAAGAGAGAAGTTTGGTTGGTATTTTGAGACAAGGTTAGTGATGTAGCTGGAAATCAGTGCTCATGGTGTGAACAAGCCCTTGACTGCAGTTTTTTTTTTCAGCTCTGTGTTTATTTTAACACCTCAAACTGGATGGACAGAAACACAAATCCGTTGGCAGATAAAACTGATTTCATTTATGTATTTCAAAAAGAGATTTCAAAAGCCCAACTCTCTTGCAACTTTTCTTACAGTAAGACAACATTGCAAACGCTCTGCACAAAAGTAATAAAATAAATGGAGATGAAGTATTAAAAAAAAGAATGAAATTCAATGCAGTAAAAAAAAAAAAAAAAAGGCAAACCGAAGATTGACCCTTTATAAATTGGGCCCCCAGAACATTAAATTTTTTTGTCCCAGATCTAATAGCAAGTTGTAAAATAAGGATTTCTTAAATTTCTAATACAGAGCAAGAGAAACATAGGAAACAATTGTCCCTGTTATTTTTTGTTTACACGTCTTCCTATGGGGTCTGTATTCCATTTTACTCCTAGTTTTAATATTACACGACAGGACGTTGTTCTGTACTGAAGTTCACTTTATGAAGTTCCCAAGTGCTCTATTTGTCGTCTAATCTGTTCTCAGGCTGTTTGCCAGACGGCTGCAGCACAGGAAAGGCTAGATCATTGAGATGCCGTAGAGAAAAGCGAGGAACACAGTAAAATGTAAATGATAAATCAAACCTTGATCGCACTGGAATTAATTTTTGGTGGTCTGGGCAGGGAGCCAGCGTGGTTCCTCTAAGCGACTGTATGTTGTGCAGGGATTAAGTTTCATTCTTTGGAATGGATGGGATGCAAGTGACACAATCAGATACGTCAAATACCAAGACAAAACCGGTTGAGGCTATATTTTTTCCAGGCTTTTAGAAGAGACTTTTGCATTTTCAACTGAATTGTTGTAAATCTAGAACTCTGAGTCTCTGGGGACTGCTTGGCACCATTCCCAAAGTAGTAACACTATTTTCTTTGTAGGCACAAGTTTTGAAGAGATCCTGTAACCCATGCAATGTAAATTTTTAAAGTATAACCACAACAAATATAGAAAGCTTTGGTTTTAGATCGAGTAGAGAAGGGATGAAACCCATTTCAGTTTTTTTTTAATTTAGCTCTGTGTCCCATTGGGGGGATTTCCTTTCACTTCCTGCCCCAAAGACAAAACAGGAAGTGAGAAAATTCCTCCAAAATTTGGAGAAATCCAGATAGTTGTCCCTGGAAAAATTGTCCTGTTTAGCAATAGGGAAATGGACAACAACCAAGATTCAATCCAATGCTAATTAAAAAAAGTTTCCACTTTAGATAGACTCTTGTGCTGCTCTATTTGGCAGTGGAAATCCAAACCAGTTGGAGGTTATGGACACTTTCCCCAGACTCAGGGTAGTGAGTCACGTACACACTCGTACCTGGAAGTGCCAGGTATTTTTACCTTTGTCCTGGAGCCCAAACTGAGTGGCAAGGGAGTGGGGAAAGTTGAGTACATATTGCTTTGGGGTTGAGTTGGGGTGAGGATGGCTAAAGCATATCAACTCAAAAAACAATATATATTGCAGCTTAGCGGTCCTTAGATGTGGTGGCTTTCTTTAAGGCTTTTGTTCCTTTATTTTCATCTGGTAAACTTGCTTGTAAACCTTTTCCGGTCTTCGGATGACACTGCTCACTCACCACACTGTGTATATAGAGGAGCAAAGTTGTCCCCCCTGGGGTGCTCTCCTGAACTGGACTAAAAACACCACCACTTCTCATTTTCTTTGCCATAGGTAGTTTGTTTTTTTTAATTTACAGAAGATAATGTGGAAAGCTGATAACATTTCAGTTCAGCACACAGGAAGTTACTAGGATTTCCATCAGGATCAGCAGGTGTTTTTATGCACTTGCAGAAAATGTACTTCGCCTGAAAAAAAGAAAACTAATATAGCCACGAAATCTATAAAAAATGGTAAACTGCAATGCATTACATTTTATTCTTGGGTTGAGATGTAGTTTACATGGCTCCTTGACTTTGCTCTACATGGGCAATGGAAAACAAGTCCACATTTTATGTATTTGTGTTCTGTATTCATATTTTGCTTTTTAAGTGCTTATTCTTTCTGTGACACATTCTTTCTATTTGTTTGCAGAAAACCCAGAAAGAGCAGCTTTGTATTTTGTATCTGGAGTGTGCATTGGTCTCATTTTGACACTCGTGGCTCTAGTAATGAGGATATCCTGTCAGACCGACTGTAAAAGGTCCACGGTGAAGAAGACGCCCAGGAAGCAGGAGAGTGACAGTGACAGCAGCGATAGCGACGATGACTCGGACACCACATCTGACCTGTCTGCCAGAAGACATCGGCGCTTTGAGAGGACTTTAAACATGAATGTTTTCACCTCTGCCGAGGAACTGGAGAGAGCACAAAGGCTGGAAGAGAGGGAACGTATTATCCGGGAGATCTGGATGAACGGGCAGCCGGACATCCCGGGAACAAGGAGCCTGAACCGCTATTATTAGGAAGACTTTTGTGCCAACTGCACAGTTTGGTGAACAATGAGAAGCTTGTGTTTATGAGATACTTTGTCAGGAAGTGCACGGAAATTCATTATTTATGAACTTTGCAGTTCCCCAGTACCCTGACCCTCAGGATATGAGAACGAGGGCAACCTTACTCCTTGCTGTTAGCTAGCAGCAGTCATAAACACTTTGTGAAATTCTTCTCTGAGACTGTAATGATGATGCTTGAGGCTGGTCCTTGATGACACTCCGAGGTTCTGAGACACAGCAACAGACTTGGAAAACTCAACCAGCATGGACAGTGTAACAATGCAATGCAAGAGCTACTTGCTACCATATGGGCATTTTTTGGGGATGGGGCGGGGGGGGGTATAGAAGGACGCTTTGTTTCCTACAGACAGAATCATCATGGTGATTATCTGTGCTATTTAATAGGTGTTTGAAATCTTCCTTTGTTTGGCAGCATTTACAACTGACACCTCAGGGATGAAATCCTTCAGTAGTTTGGCTCAGAAGTGGCAGGTGTGGGAGGCACTTCACCCTTTGGCTCTTCAGGGGCTACAAGACTGAGAAAGCCCTGTCAGTTAACAGGACTTGTAGTTTCACATTAGCCGAAGGAACTGTATGGTGTTATGAGCAGAACTGGTTTTACACTGTTGGGACTGTATTATAGGTACACTTACAGAGCACTCCCAACCTAGCTGACTGGTAATTAGCGATGAGTATATTATGTGTTCAACCTGTCCTACTGTATTGGGGCTCAGGGAAACACGCAAACCAGGTGCAGGGAGGAACCTTATGGGACTTGATGGGCAGCATAGTGGAAGGCCTTCACTTTCCTGATGAACATCTATGATTACTCTGTAGAAGAACCATACTCTGGTATGATTGGTTAAAGGTCATCCCCACTGAAACCACAAAACTCATATTTCAACTGTGGGTAGGCACTTCAACCACTTGCTGATTTCCTATAACTCTTGGAGACTTCAGTGGCTAGTGACTTGGCCATAATGAATGTGAGCTTCTCCCACAGCTGGATTCCTTAGTTTTCTTAGCTCTCTAATGTCCACTGTTGATTTTCAATGCCATCATTTTGGTTTTGTACGGACTACATGCATTTGTGAGAAATGGGAATTTCCCTGCACAATGGAGAGAAAAAGCAGAACGCTTTCACACTGAAGATTTATTTATAAACCATTGGCTATTGAAGCCTTTGGAACACTTTAGAGGACATATTTGCTTGATCATTTTGTCAATATACCGAAGAAATCAAGTTTTTCAAAGGCTTGCATTTTGTTGGTGCGTGTACAGTGGTTTTCTACATATTCTTTAGAATCAGCAAGTGGATCTCTGGTATTCTTTTTAGGTTTAGCATTTTATCTTTGCTTATACAAGGCTAAAAGATGTCCTATATTTAAAGAACTTAACAAGTCATTTCAGCAGTAACTTATCAGATGGCTCAGTAGGAGGTTTTAGGACCCATTCACACCACAACACACGTGTTTCCTTAGCTGACACCATTGTGGTGCACTGGGTTAGGCACACTAAAACATAGGTACTGTTTACATTTCAGTGCAGTGTAACACACGGGACACCATACCTTGGTCTGTTTTGTGATACTTTGCAGCGCATATATGTTGTGATGGTGCATTGGGGGTGCTATTCACAATGAATGGTACCACAGCACCCCAAAACGTGTAAAATTACTGCTTGTTGTGATGGTGCATGTGTTTCAGCAATTGCCTGCTGTGAACAGGACCTTAATCTGACAACGGGAGCTGCAGACAGAAGTTTCTGCATTGCTTCCTTTTTAGCCAACTCATATTGCTCTGGGAATCCTTTATCTTTTAAGCATGATTCTTTTTAAAGCCCAGCTCTGGGCTCACCTCTCATGTGCATTTTTTATGTTTTTTTTTTTTATACTTGCCTATTTTCATTTGTCTACAGGGTCCTCTTTGCCTCTTCTCTAGTGGTTGGCAGTCTGCAATGATGCAGAGCATGCCACTGACATGATATCAGAACTTCTCTGTATGTAATAACTTGGGCAGAGCAGCATGGTGATGCTCCCTTTAGGAGTAAGATTCTTAATGCCTTGTACTTACAGTATGTCCTCAATCATCCGAGTTGACTGATGCTGGGCGTTATTCAACCTGGAAGACAAAGGAGATCAAGCAGGGAAACAAGATACTGTAGGGTATTTTTAAAATTATTTTCACTGTTACTGGGGCACATTTCACATATTTTTCAGAGTCAGGCTTTAAGTTTATATTAAGTTTAAAGGGAGGTTCCTGGAAAAGCTGGAATTCCACTAATGCTTCATGATTCTTCTGTGTAGCTGCATTGATGGGATACTGACATAGCTCCCTGGTTTGCCCAAGTGAGGTATCTACAATTACAGGTTTTGATCTTTGCACAATCTACCAGTGACCTCTGCTATTTCTATGTTATGATAAAATACAATAATTCTTTGTTTTGTGGGGCAGTCTCCAGTTTTTAAAGCACAGTACAAAGTATCAAAGTAGGTATCCCACAGTTATTTACAAAGTTAATATAAGAGCAGGAGACTTCCTAGAGGCTTAATTAATAAATTCATTTTTAATTATTTTTTTGGGGAAATCCCAATAGATGAATGCCTCCAGTTCCCAACTGTAAAACCACTTCTGTTTCATGGGTAGAATTCATGGAAATAAGATCTCCATGTGATGTGTCAGAAGCTAAAAACCTCAGAGAGGTTGAATCTTTTCATTTTTATAATATATATATATATAAATATAAAGTATTTTGGAAATGCTGCACAATGTTGTGCCTTATTGAGTATCTTGTTTGTTGAGCAATGTTTCCCTATGGAATGCACACTATTTTTATATATTTTATTAAAGGAGAATAAAACGTCTTTGTATGTTGAACAATGAGAGACCAAATGTGGCCAAAGGATGAAACAAATAAAAATAAATGGTTTTGTATTTCATTATTATGTCTTGTGTCACAGCACATGTGCTGCACATCCAATGGTTGTGTATTTCATAAAGCACTGAGGTCTGTGAAAGGGTTTACCAGAGTAAACTAAAATTATTTTGATTCAGACAATTTGGGTAACCCCAAGACGTGCAGATTTATAGGAAATCAGAATCCTGAAAACAGCACCAATTGCAGGAGAAATATGGTATTGCATCCCATCAAATGTGAATCCCACAAAGGCTACATTTTCATGATTTTAGTCCCTAACTGACAATTAGTTTTAGCATTGCTGATCACCTCTAGCCTCTTTCAGTCTCTTCCTTTCTATATGCATTCACGGCAGCATTAACTGCACATTGTAGCTCTGGACCAGCTTCTTGACAACAGTGGACCATATCTGTACAATGTATGTCACTGCTGCCTGTACTTTCCTCCAGGAGGTGCCTGTGACAGGGTGACAACACAGGAGGACAACTGGAAAACAATTGTCAACCTATAACAGTAGGTGCCTCTACAAGGACCTTTATGGCAGGATCACTTGTTCATATTTAATGAAAATTGCAGATATAGAAGATTGAAAACTTCTGAAATTAGACCAACGTTAAAACTGGTATGAGATTTTAGTGACTAAGTTCAGAACTACTTGAAAGATAAGAAGGGTAATAAACTTAAAATTGTACACAATTGTGTCACAATACTAAACTGCAATCATTATTTATTGAGCAAATATGACTTCCCTGTGTACAACTACAAGTGCCTCTAGACATGAAATATACATAATTACAAACATCAATAAAATCACTTATTAAAATACAATTTTCCCCTTTTAATCCCTTTCAGCTGCAGTAGATCCGTCTAAACGGAATCCACCTGCCCAGCGGGGGATCTCTCTACTGATCCCCGCTGAGCAGGCAGATGACAGGTCCAGACTGGACACAGCCCATTCTCTTCTATGGGGCCTTCGGATTGAAACAGAATGCATGTCATCCGATCCCATCCACAGGAAGGATGGCGAACGTATCGCCATACGTCTATTTTTAGCGGATTTTATCGTATTGGATGCCCAGCACTGACATTCACTGCCCCATAGAGAACAATGGGTGGTAAATCTGGTCTGCCTGAAAAACTGACAGGCGGACCCGATCGGTCCACTGGTGTGACAGGGGCTTAAGCCTTCACCTTTTACAGCATATATGAATGTTAACTTTGACTGTATCTGTGCAAAATGAGACATATACCATAGTGCTCTTTAATTTCCATAATTATAAGGCATGCCTATTTACATAGCGTTATAACTGCAGTCAAGTGACAACCCCCCCCCCCCTCCCCCCATCCACTACTGTGCTATATCACTTTTGGTGATGTCCATGATGCTTTCACCTATGCAATGGGGTTGATTTACTGAAGGCAAGTAGACTGTTCACTTTCCAATTCTGCAGGGGATTTATCGCCAGATCTTAATGAATGTAATAAAGCTTCACTTTACAAAAAAATACCCAATGCATGCACATCACATGCAAGGAAAAAAAAAAAAAAAAAAAAATATATATATATATATATATATCTATACTGTAATTTGTGTATTCATAAGTTTACATACCCTGGCAGAATTTATGATTTCTTCACCATTTTCAGAGAATATGAATGAGAACACAGAAACTTTTCTTTCACTCATGGTTAGTGTTTGGCTGAAGCCATTTATTATCAATCGACTGTGTTTACTCTTTTTAAATCCTAATGACAACAGAAATTACCCAAATTACCCTGATCAAAACTTTACATACCCCAGTTCTTAATACCGTGTATTGCCCCCTTTAACATCAATGACAACTTGAAGTCTTTTGTGGTATTTGTGGATGAGGCTCTTTATCTTGTCAGATGGTAAAGCTGCCCATTCCTCTTGGCAAAAAGCCTCCCGGAAATTCTTGGGCTGTCTTGCATGAACTGCATGTTTGAGATCTCCCCAGAGTGGCTCAATGATATTGAGGTCAGGAGACTGAGATGGCCACTCCAGAACCTTCACTTTATTCCGCTGTAGCCAAAGACAGGTCGACTTAGCCTTGTGTTTTGGATTATTGTCATATTGGAATGTCCAAGTACGTCCCATGAGCAGCTTCCTGGCTGATGAATGCAAATGTTCCTCCTGTATTTTTTGATAACATACTGCATTCATCTTGACATCAGTTTTGATCAAATTTCCTGTGCCTTTGTAGCTCACACATCAAAACATCAAAGATCCACCTTCGTTTTTCACAGTAGGAATGGTGTACCTTTCATCATAGGCCTTGTTGACTCCTCTCCAAATGTATGGTTGTGGCCAAAAAGCTCAATTTTGGTCTCATCACTCCAAATGACTTTGTTCCAGAAGGTTTGAGGCCTGTCTCTGTGCTGTTTGGGGTATTGTAAGTGGGATACTTTGTGGCATTTGTGTAGTAATGGCTTTCTTCTGGCGACTCGACCATGCAGCCCATCTTTCTTCAAGTGCCTTCTTATTGTGCATCTTGAAACAGCCACACCACATGTTTTCAGAGAGCCCTGTATTTCACCTGAAGTTATTTATGGGTTTTTCTTTGCATCCTGAACAATTTTCCTGGCAGTTGTGGCTGAAATTTTAGTTGGTCTACCTGACCGTGGTTTGGTTTCATCAGAACCCCTCATTTTCCTCTTTTTGATTAGAGTTTGAACACTGCTGATTGGCATTCTCAATTCCTTGGATATCTTTTTATATCCCTTTCCTGTTTTTTACAGTTTAACTACCTTTTCCTGCAGATCCTTTGACAATTCTTTTGCTTTCCCCGCTTTCCCCAGAATCCAGAAACGTCAGTGCAGCACTGGATGAAAGAAGCAAGGGTCTGTCAGGAGTCCTGAAACTCATTGACCTTTTATACACACACACTATTAACAAGCATACAGATCACAGGTGAGGATGGTTACCTTTAATAGGCATTCAAACCCCTTTGTTTCAACTTGTGTGCATGTTATCAGGCAAAAATCATCAGGGTATATAAACTTTGATCAGGGTCATTTGGGTAGTTTCTGTTGTCATTATGAGTTAAAAAGAGTAAACCTAGTTGATTGATAATAAATGGCTTCAGCCAAACACTAACTATGAGTGAAAAAAATGTTTTTGTGTTCTCATTCATATTCTCTGAAAAATGGCAGAGAACTCATAAATTCTGCCAGGGTATGTAAAATTATGAGCACAGCTGTGCATGTGTATATATACAGTGGGGATCGAAAGTTTGGGCACCCCAGGTAAAAATTTGTATTAATGTGCTTAAAGAAGCCAAGGAATGATGGAAAAATCTCCAAAAGGCATCAAATTACAGATTAGACATTCTTATAATATGTCAACAAAAGTTAAATTTTATTTCCATCATTTACACTTTCAAAATATCAGAAAACAAAAAATGATGTCTGCAAAAGTTTGGGCACCCTGCAGAGTTAATATCTTGTACTGCCCCCTTTGGCAAGTATCACAGCTTGTAAACGCTTTTTGTAGCCAGCCAAGAGTCTTTCAATTCTTGTTTGAGGTATCTTTGCCCATTCTTCCTTACAAAAGTCTTCCAGTTCTTTGAGATTTCTGGGCTGTCTGTCACGCACTGCTCTTTTAAGGTCTATCCATAGATTTTCAATTATGTTGAGGTCAGGAGATTGTGAAGGCCATGGCAAAACCTTCAGTTTACGCCTCTTGATGTAATCCCCGTGGACTTCAAGGTGTGTTTAGGATCATTATCCATTTGTAGAAGCCATCCTCTAACTTCAGCTTTTTCACAGATGGCATCAAGTTACCATGCAAAATTTGCTGAAATTTTATTGAATCCATTTTTCCTTCTACTCGTGAGATGTTCCCTGTGCCACTGGCTGCAATACAACCCCAAAGCATGATTGATCCACCCCCAGAGGTTCTTTTCATTAAAATCCCTTCTTCTCCGAATGTACCTTTGCTCATTCCTGCCAAAAAGTTCAATTTTAACCTCATTGGTCCACAGAACTTGTTTCCAAAATGCATCAGGCTTGTCTATATGTGCATTTGCAGAGTTCAAACGCTGATTTTTGTGGTGAGGACTCTTCCATGAAGATCATATTTGCACAAGTATCTCTTTATAGTGGAATAATGTACCACAACTCCAGTGTCTGCCAGATCTTTTTGGAGGGATCGTGCAGTCAAACGTGGGTTTTGAATTGTTTTTCTCACAATCCTGCGAGCTGTTCTGTCTGATATTTTTCTTGGTCTTCCAGATCTTGCTTTAACTTCCACTGTTCCTGATGACTGCCATTTCTTAATTACATTCCGAAGAGAGGATATTGACATCTGAAAAGGCTTTGCTATCTTCTTATAGCCTTCTCCAGCTTTGTGAGTGTCAACTATTTTCAGTTTCAGGTTTCTAGACAACTGCTTAGAAGATCCCATGGTGCTGATTGTTGGGGCAAGGTCAGATGAGTCTGGGCATTTAAAACCTTTGAGATTGACATCACCTGGTCTTCCCAGATGATGATTGAGAACAATCCATGACACTGGCAGGTCTCAGCCTTGCAAAGGGGGCAGTGCATGCTATAAATTCTGCAGGGTGCCCAAACTTTTGAAGACGCCATTTTTTTGTTGTCTGTAATTTTGAAAGTGTCAATGATGGAAATAAAATCTAACTTTTGTTGACATATTATAAGAATGTCTAATCTGTAATTTGATGCCTTTTGGAGATTTTTCCATCTTTCCCTGGCTTCTTTATGCACATTGATACAAATTTTTACCTGGGTTGCCCAAACTTTTGATCCCCACTGTGTATATATATATATATTCAAACCTTGGATTGCAAGCATAATTAGTTCCAGAAGCATGCTTGTAATCAAAAAGACTTGTATATCAAAGCAAATTTCCCCATAACAAATAATGGAAACTCAGATGATTCGTTCCACAACCATTTATTCACAAGTCCTTCAGTTTATAGTCCATATAAAAAGATTATAGCAATGTGAGAGGTTGTGTAACCATAAACTGTCCATTCACAAATGGCCGCCTCCACAAGGGGATTAGAAGCAACATCCAGCAGGAGCTACAGAGTATAAAAGAGAAAAGAGGAGCCTCTAAGTGTAACAATATGGTTACATTTAATGAAGGTACAACATTTAGCAACTCACATGGTTGATGATTTTGTAGCCATGTGCTCCCTCAAGAGTGGCTGATAGTTGTGGTCCATCTGCCCGCTGCCCTCAATCACACGATTTCCACACATCCGAGGATACTGAACAGGCTGGTACTTTGTTTTGTTGTCTTATTTAGGGGTTGAACTTGGATAGGGATTAGGGATGACTGTGGGATGCCCAGTAATTGAACATGGGACCTTAACTATATACACCTCCGGTATATACACTTCTCCTCCAGCACACTACTTGCTGATCGTTACTCTTCTCCTTCCCTCTCTCCAGCACACACTTGCTGACCGTTATACTACTTTCTCCCTGGTCCGAAAGGAAATTTATTAGACCTCCATGACACTTCTTCACCACAGCTAGCACATGGTGCCTGAAGCACTCATGGAGCGCAGCATGGAAGGAATGACGTCAGGGCAGTGCAGAGGATGGTCTATGTGGGCAGCTTTACCCCGGAAGTCTGCATACTTAAATGTGCCTCTTTTAATCAATAATCAACCATGTGAGTTGCTAAATGTTGTACCTTCATTAAATGTAAACATATTGCTACACTTAGAGGCGCCTATTCTCTTTTATAGTCAGTTGTGACGTGACGCTACTTGTATAGCAAGTCATTTTTTTTTTTAAATGTTGCTTGTCTTGCAAAACACTCTCAAACCAAGGTTTCACTGTGTGTGTGTGTATATGTATATGTATATATATATATATATATATATATATACACACATATATAAATGTTTTTTTTTTTTTCTTGCACATTATCGCATAGAAATCAACAGAGCTTCGCCTCATTCACTAAGCTCTGGGGTAAATCCACTTGCAGAGTGATCACTTCATTTTCCTATAGTAAACCAACCCCAATGTATCTGGCAGGATCACCAGGTAAGACTATAAAACTGACAGAAGTGTTAAAAATAAAAACTGGTGGGAGCAATACATAGGGGCAAGGGCTGTAACATATGACGTTTCGAATTTAGGGTTTACATATACTTTAAAGAGTAACTCCACTTTTGTTGAGAAAAAAACATTTCCCTCTGGGTGATCTATGTACATTGCAAGGATTTTAATAAACTTTGTTGCAGATTCCTACCTTTTGTTATTTTGATAAAATCACTGTCTGCTTGTCTGTGTCCATGTGGTAAGTGAATCTAATGGGAGTGGTTTAATAATTATCAATCAGCTGCTACCAGAGCCTAAACTATGGGGGGCAGGGGGGAAGCTGCCCCGGGTGCTGTATTGAGAGGGGTGCCAGAATGGGGGGCAGGCAACTGCACCTTCGTTATCAGCAATACTAACAATATTGGTGTCCATTGTGTTTGTGTTGCGTCGGTATGATCGCTGCTGTGCCTCTGAGCTTGGGGCGCCCGGCGGCACTAGGACCAGAGGCCCTCTGGGGTACAAATATTGAGAAAGCTGCTTTTAGATTATACCTTCTCTGCTTTGTGCTCCGACTCAAACTGGGGTGCTGAAATGGACAGGAAAGGAGTGCTTCTAAAAACAAAACAACATTTTAAATAAGAAAAAAAAAAAAAGACGAAAATTGGTTTGAAGAGGAATTTCGGAATGATTACACACAATAGGTCAATGTTGTGTGGCCGATACTGTGCTCTCCTTCAGAGTTTTTGGACTGGAAGACACACGGCCTTTGTGCTAACATGAAGAGCCAAGCCATTCCCCAGAAGAGAGAATTCCTCACAAGTCTATTTCTGTAACCTTTATAGAAAGAATGCTTTAAACAAGGTTGCTTCCTTTTGGAGCTTTGAATTTTATTGGAGCTTATTTTTTTATAGCCTGTTGCTAAAACAAAATAAGCCATTCATTTTGTTTTATTCTCTTGTTAACTCATCACGTTGTATCATAGTACCAACATGGATATTGCTGTGAAAGAAGGAAGTGGAATTCTATGGTCAGGCTATCCCATACCTTCCAATTTTCTGGGATGGGAAAGAGGAAAATCTTTAAGCGCAAGTAAGCAAAGCAGCACACCCCTGCCATATCTCCAAATATGCAGGCCAGGAAGAGTGAATGTGGCAAAAGATATTTATTTAAAGCCAAAACAATTTCTTACAAATATGGGATTTTTGAGGTGCCAAATTATGCATGGAACATACTGTACAGTTAAAATCCAATTGTTTATTATAAAATAATGAAAACATGTCCAATTTAGACTTAAAAACACTGATTTCACAAACATATATTGCATAGCATAAATACATAAGAATCCTTTCTATAGGTTTCACAGTAAATCATTATTCATTCCCCTTCACTCAACATACCATAACTTGATTCCTAGATTTTGGTTCAATTGGGGAAAGCAATATGATGAATCACAACGTGTTTCGTGGGTGTTCGCCCCAACTTCCTCAGGTTCTGTGAAACTTATGATAAACAATATGTTTATCCAAGACTGGAGTTACAGTGCCTTGAAAAAAGTATTCATATCCCTTGAAATTCTCCACATTTTGTCATGTTACAACAAAAACGCAAATGTATTTTATTGGGATTTTATGTGATAGACCGACACAAAGTGGCACATAATTGTGAAGTGGAAGGAAAATGATAAATCGTTTTTGAAATCTTTTACAAATTAATATCTGAAAAGTGTGGCGTGCATTTGTATTCAGCCCTCTTTACTCCGATACCCCTAATTAAATTCTAATGGAACCAATTGCCTTCAAAAGTCACCAAATTAGTAAATAGAGTCCACCTGTGTGTAATTTAATCTCAGTATAAATACAGCTGTTCTGTGAAGCCCTCAGAGGCTTAGTAAACAAACAGAATTATGAAGGCCAAGGAACACACCAGACAGTTCAGGGATAAAGTCATGGATAAATTTAAAGCAGGGTTAGGTTATAAAAAATATCCCATGCTTTGATCATCTCACGGAGCACTGTTCAATCCATCATCTGAAAATGAAAAGAGTATGGCACAACTGCAAACCTACCAAGACATGGCTGTCCACTTAAACTGACAGGCCGGGCAAGGAATCATAGAAGCAGCCAAGAGGTCCATGGTAACTCTGTAGGGGTTGCAGAGATCCGCAGCTCAGGTGGGAGAATCTGTCCACAGGACAACTATTAGTCGTGCACTCCACAAATCTGTCCTTTATGGAAGAGTGGCAAGAAGAAAGCCATTGTTGAAAGAAGTCCTGTTTGCAGTTTGCGAGAAGCCACGTGGGGGACACAGCAAACATGTGGAAAAAGGTGCTCTGGTCAGATGAGACCAAAATTTTACTTTTTCACCTAAAAGTTAAACACTACAGTATCTCACAAAAGTGAGTACACCCCTCACATTTTTGTAAATATTTTATTCTATCTTTTCATGTGATAACACTGAATAAATGACACTTTGCCACAATGTAAAGTAGTGAGTGTACAGCTTGCATAACAGTGTAAATTTGCTGTCCTCTCAAAATAACTAAACACACAGCCATTAATGTCTAAACTGCTGGCAACAAAAGTGAGTACACCCCTAAGTGAAAATGTTCAAATTCCAAAAAAAGAATTGTTGCTCTACATAAATATGGCCTAGGCTTTAAGAAGATTGCCAAGACCCCGAAACTGAGCTGCAGCACAGTGTCAAGACGATACAGCAGTTTAACAGGACAGGTTCCACTCAGAACAGGCCTCGTCATGGTCCACCAAAGAAGTTGAGTGCACGTGCTCAGCGTCATATCCAGAGGCTGTCTTTGGGAAATAGATGTATGACTGCTGCCAGCATTTGTGCAGAGGTTGAAGGGGTAGAGGGTCAGCCTGTCAGTGCTCAGACCATACGCCGCACACTGCATCAAATTGGTCTGCATGGCTGTCATCCCAGAAGGAAGCTTCTGTTAAAGATGGTGCACAAGAAAGCCCGCAAACAGTTTGCTGAAGACAAGCAGACTAAGGACACGAATTACTGGAACCATGTCCTGTGGTCTGATGAGACCAAGATAAACTTATTTGGTTCAGATGGTGTCAAGCGTGTGTGGCAGCAACCAGGTGAGGAGTACAAAGACAAGTGTGTCTTGCCTACAGTCAAGCATGGTGGTGGGAGTGTCATGGTCTGGGGCTGCATGAGTGCTGCCGGCACTGGGGAGCTACAGTTCATTGAGGGAACCATGAATGCCAACGTGTACTGTGACATACTTAAGCAGAGCATGATTCCCTCCCTTCGGAGACTGGGCCGCAGGGCAGTATTTCAACATGATAACGACCCCAAACACACCTCCAAGATGACCATTGCCTTGCTAAAGAAGCTGAGAGTAAAGGTGATGGACTGGCCAGACTTACACCCTATTTAGCATCTGTGGGGCATCCTCAAATGGACGATTGAAGAGCGCAATGTCTCTAACATTCGCCAGATCCATGATGTGGTCATGGAGGAGTGGAAGAGGATTCCAGTGGCAAGCTGTGAAGCTCTGGTGAACTCCATGCCCAAGAGGGTTAAGGCAGTGCTGGAAAATAATGGTGGCCACACAAAATATTGACACTTTGGGCCCAATTTGGATATTTTGACTTAGGGGTGTACTTACGTTTGTTGCCAGCGGTTTAGACATTAATGGCTGTGTGTTGAGTTATTTTGAGAGGACAGCAAATTTACACTGTTATACAAGCTGTACACTCACTACTTTATATTATAGCAAAGTGTCATTTCTTCAGTGTTGTCACATGAAAAGATATAATAAAATATTTACCAAAATGTGAGGGGTGTACTCACTTTTGTGAGATACTGTATGTGTGACGGAAAACTAACACTGCTCATCAACCTGAACACACCATCCCCACCATGAAACATGGTGGTGGCATCAAGCAGTGGGGATGCTTTTCTTCAGCAGAGACAGAGAAGTTGGTCAGAGTCGATGGGAAGAAGGATTGAGCCAAATACAGGGCAATCTTAGAAGAAAACCTGTTAGAGTCTGAAAAACACTTGAGAATGGGACAGAGGTTCACCTTGCAGCAGGACAACGACCCTAAACATACAGCCAGAGCTACAATGCAATGGTTTAGATCAAAGCATATTCATGCATTAGAATTGCCCAGTCACAGTCCAGACCTAAATCTAACTGAAAATCTGTGGCAAGACATGAAAATTGCTGTTCACAGACGCTCTCCATCCAATCTGGCAGAGCTTGAGCCATTTTGCAAAGAAGAATGGGCAAAAATTTCACTTTCTAGATGTGAAAAGACTTACAGCTGTAATTGCAGTGGAAGGTGGTTCTACAAAGTATTCACTCAGGGGGGCTGAATACAAATGTACCCCACACGTTTCACATATTTATTTGTAAAAAGAATTGAAAACCATTTATCATTTTCCTTCCACTTCACAATTATGTGCCACTTTGTGTTGGTCCATCACATAAAATCCCAATAAAATACATTTATGTTTTTGGTTACAACTAGGCTTGCCACCTCATCCCTTTAAAACCGAACACATATTAATTACACAGGTTCTGTGGCTGATTAAGGAGGTAATTAAACTCACTTGGTGCCTTATCTGCATTCAATTAGCCTCAGAACCTGTGTAATTTATATGTGTTCGGTTTTAAAGGGATGAGGTGGCAACCCTAGTTGTAACATGACAAAATATGGAAAATTTCAAGGGGTATGAATACTTTGCCTAGGCACCACAATTCACACCAGATCTCCCCCTGGGAGCAGGACAGGCAAGTAAATAATATGTATAGGAGCAGCATATTCTTTTCTTCCAGGGCCGAAGCAAAAAAAATCCCAGAGTTGCACTAGTCTCCTTTTTATTGAAATCCCCCAAACAGCCTTCCAAGCTTCCATAGGGGGAAAGAGACCTTTTAATTGTCCATAGATGTGCACACTATCTCTTTGGTCCTGTATGAGCTGGTATCTTTAAGTTCTCTAGGGTTAGGGGTGGTTCTACACTTTTAGAAATGACAAATTATTGTTATGTTTTACCTTTTTTAATTTTTGCTATTTCAGAAATATCTAAAATGTCAAACCCCTAAGACCACATACCCAGATCATAGTAATTGCAATTTGTAAAGCATTTTGTCCGGTGACCCCTGGCTGGATTTCCATTAATCATCCTTAAATGACTGGAGTTGTAGCTTGGAACAGCTGGGATGTAACAAAAATGTCACCCACTATAGTATAAGGCCAAGGTGAACCAGCCTCACTGCACCTGAGGAAACATCCTGTATCTGTTATTTCAGCCACCCTATGACCATAGGCAATTATGTAAGTATAGACATCTGCATCTCTGTCTTTTAGTTCTTTCTTAATATAGAAATTGTATTGGCATCTCGTGTTTCTATTAGTGATTCATCTTTGGGGCTTATTCAATAAGACAAAGTACATTGACTAAAGCACATAACCTAATACTATTTCAGTTTATTGCACCCAAATAACAAAATTTAAAGAGCTTCAGGCGATTGCCTGATTGCTTCAGTAATAGCAGTTCCTATATTTCTATCCTAACAGGTTCATTGTAAATGGATGACAGAGGCTGCCATTGCTGACCTATTCTAAAAATACTACTTCCTCAATATTCATGCTGATTTAGTGGCTTTAATATAATTTGATGAACTGTTCTGGTACAAATATTCAGATCAAACGCTTTGAATTCATCCTGACTGATTTACTGATTTGAATGCCTGTTTAAGGTTAATGTCTCAAAGTAGCGGAAGCAGAGAAAGCCGAGCACCAAACATATTGAAAAGGAGGTCAGCAATGGTAGCTGGATGGGTTAAATGATGTAGGGCATGCAGGCTTTCTAGTGGCAGAAACCAGTTTTTGCTGCGATATACACCTTCAATCCAGTATTTTTTTTTCTGCTGCTAGATATCCTCAGTCTGATGGTCAGCATCATTCAACCCATTTCCTCTGAGTCCATGTTTTCTTTGACCCAGCTTGTGACTGGACAGTGAAAGGAGAAGCAGCACAGCGATGAGCTCATAACGTTATCACTCTTCTCTCTCTTCCTATCAGCATGCTTCTTGCCAGCACATTGGCTTATTGGCTCCTTATACTGTTTATTCCTCTCACACTTTAAAATTGTAGGCTCTTGCAAGCAGGTAACTTTTCCCTACTAGTCTATTACCCTTGCAATTTACTTGCATTACAACCTTTTATAGTGTCCTGTATTTTCTATTGTGTAAAGTGATATGCAGAAACAAGGCCTTACAAATTAAGAAGCTAATGAAAAACTATCCCTGTACAGCCCAGGCTTGTATAAACTCTTAAAAGCTCAGCACCATCTCTGGCATGTGATAAGCAGTCAGTAACCTGGATCTACTCAGCGTGCTGTCACTGGAATAAATCAGTCATGAAGGCAACAACCAGAATTCCCAGAAGTAAATGAAGCTTGACTTCCCTTCCTGAGATCCTGGTGGCTGTCCAGAATCCCAGGTCTGACAACTGGTCTGGAGAGGCCAGCAGTTGCAAACTCATAGTACCACTGTAGCACATCAACTTATTTGTAAGAGATAGGCAACATGGGCCATGGAGCAGGAAAACTTCTGGGTCTTTCTACCCACCTCTGTCATTCTGATGATGATTGACTAAAGATGTCCTGGCATAGTAAATAATCCCATTGCTCACAACTGGACCTCAATTAAAGGGACTGTCCCTCCTTTGGAATCAAATTTCTCTGTCCCTCTTTCCTCCTTTTCTGTTCCTCTTTTTGATGTATAAATCTCTATAAAAAATATACTATTTACCCACCAAAAGTGCTGTACTGCACTAAACTGTTCACATAGCTCACAAATGTCCCTCATTTGGGGGCAATGTCCCTGTTTTTAAACCAGTTCCTCTTTCCTCCTTATTTTGTCCCTCTTTTTGATCTGATGTAAAAATCTCTATAGAATGTACTGTATATCTCCCAAAAGTGTTGTACTAAACTAAACTTTTCATTCAACTGTTAAATGATTGTAGTTTAACAGGATGGATGGGTCTCTTATTTCGGAATCTGGACAACGGCCCTTCTGGTAATGTCACACCCTATGACACACCTGGGCTACAAAAGAGGTATTATTTTAGGAAATATTTCCCACAAAGCAACTTACAAAATGAGAATAGCAATAAGAAATGGCAGATAACAATTTTCTATGTACCCATGTGCCCCCTTGGGGGTGGCTGGTAGTTGTGGACCACCTGCCCCCTGCCCTCAATCACAAGATTTCCACACACCCAGTCACTGGATAGGCCGGTACTTTGTTTTGTTGTTTTATTTAGGGGTTAAACTTGGATGGGGATAGGGGTGACTGTGGGATGCCCAAAGATCAGATCACAGGACCTTCTATATACACCAACTGTATATACACTCCAAACTTCCTACAGCACTGACGCTTGCTGACCATTACACTCCTTCACTTCTCTCCTGTCCAACACTTGCTTCTTCACCGTTAGGCCTGAAAGGAATTTATCAGACCCCCATTTCCTCTTCCTTCACCCTAGCTAGCACATGACGAGGCCTGCACTGTATCAGCACCCGTTGTGGGCAAGTGCAAGGGGCCACGGGCTCCCATTTGTGAAGCCACAGGGCCTCAAAGTGTACCTAAGTATGTTGGTGCTAGCTGGGTATTGATGGACTACTG
>BLSH010435789.1:739652-752058 GCA_018402905.1 Glandirana rugosa
AGTTCGAAACTGTTATTTTGGAACTTCGACTAGCCTTGGGGAGATGCAGACTAGAATACTGCAATCACTGAACAGCAAATTAGATCACCTGTGATGTATTTCAGTTATCCTGCAAACCTGGCCTGTTAGTGGGTCCCGAGGACAGGAGTTGAGAACCACTGACCTAAGGAGTATAAAAAATTCAATACAGCACCGCCATGTAATAAAATAGCAACCAGCATGTTCTTGGGTATACATAGATAAATACTTAATATTTTTGTTTAGACATTAAGGGGTTGATTTACTAAAGTTTAAAAGTGCAAAATTGGTTCAGCTCCACACAGAAACCAATCAGCTTCAAGGTTTTATTGTCAAAGCTTGATTGAACAAGCTGAGGTTAGAAGCTGATTGGCTAGCATGCAAAGCTGCACCAGTTTTTGCACTCTCCAGCTTTAGTAAATCAACCCCTAAATGTTTGACCCAAGACTGATATTATATTTGGCAAAGTGGATAAATTACATAAGGTATCTACCTCATTAGCTGATCATTTATCAGTAACGTATACACTCATAAGCAGGTATAATTTCTGCTATTATTATTATTATTCAGGAGTTATATAGTGCCAACAGTTAACACAGCACTTACAAAATGAAGACAGGCATTCTAGTTACAATACAATTCAAAACAAGAGGAATCAGAGGCATTTGCTCATTAGAGTCTACAATATGAAATTGAGGAGGTTCAAGTGACACAAAAGGTAATAACTGTGGGGGGACAAGTTGAAATAAAACTTTAGTTGTTAGGCGGAGGCAGGATGGGTTTTCAGGGATCGCCTAAAGGAGGATATAGCAGGAGATAGACAGATAGGGGTAGGACGTTCCAGAGGATGAGAGAGGCTCTGGAGGCAAGCTTGGGAGAAGGTGACAAGTAAGCTACAGAATAGGAGGTTTGGGAGAAATGAAGAGAATGCTTTGCTTGGTATTTTGAGAGAAGATTAGTAATGTAGCTGGGAGTAGATTTGTGGATGGCTTTACAAGTTTTCTAGGAATATAGAATTTTTCAGGTAAGCATTAAGAATCACATCCACCTTCACATCATATATAACACCTGAATGGTGACGTTCTTTTAGAAGGAGAGGTATAGCCAAAGCTATTTTGGCTATAATTCTCCTGGGGATCACAGGAGTGCAGATTTTTCTGCACTCCCGTGACCTGTTTTCAGCCAACAGCAGGCTAAAACCCATTGTTGGCTGATGTCCCTTAACCAGTCCAGGCTCTGGATCTATCCCAACATTAAAGTCTGAATCCATCCAGCTGTCTGGACTGGCAGCTGGCTCAGCCTCTCAGGCTGTCACTGAGAGCTCGAGCCAGCTGCTCCCTTCCCTTCACAGCCCAGCGCTCCAGTGAGCACTGGAAGGGCAGAGCAGTGGTCTTTGTCTCAGAAGCAGCAGGGGACAGATGTGGCATTGGATCAATGTTGCATCCACCTAGACGTGTATAATGTTTTTTTTTTTAACCCATTCTTCTCTTTTAAATCAGGGGTCTCCAAACTTTTTAAACAAAGGGCCAATTTACTGTCCTTTAGACTTTAGTCTCAGCATCAGTAGAAGTACACAATGCCTCAGATTTAGTGGACAGCAGGAGAAATGCTGGGTACACATGGAAAGTTTTTTTTTTCTTCCATTCAACCTCATGGGCTGAATGAAAAAATAAACGTACAGATCGCCATACTAACACATCCAATGTTAGTGCAGTGATCTCCCCGCTTAGCTATTGTGTTCTGACAGGGGGACCCCTCAGCCAGAACACACTGCTCAGTGCTCGCAGCCATTGCCTGTGTGTGCTGATTGGATGCTGTTTTCCAGCATGCTCATTTGACAGAAGATGGTCGAAAAGCTGTACACACGGTCCGAAAGTCATCCAGTTGCTGCTGAACCAACCATTTTCAGCCAATATTAGGCCTTTATGTACCCAGCATAAGGGACCGCTCTGTGCAATATCATTGCACAGAGCAAGTGAGTATAACATCTTTTTTTATTTTAATTTAAAAAAATGCCTTTAGTGTAGCACCCTTTAGTGTGCTACTAGTGTGAGAGTAGGTAAACTATAGTTTGACTCAGTGCTAATCCTTCGACATGGAATCTGGGTCAGGGTTTACTATAGTTCAGGGCTGGGTGACTCGTACAGGCAGCTCTCTAGTGCCTCCCCCCATTCTAGTAAGTTGGAGAACATTCTGGAAGCTGGAGGGCGGAGGCTAGGAGGGCTGTCCTGTACCAGCAATGGAGTCGGGTGGGAAAAGTAGACGCAGTGCTGAGGAGACTGTCAGTGGCCCTTGTGAGAAGCCGGCCAGGGAGGGGCTACTTTGGGCTGGGACTCAGGTGGCTGACCTGGAAGGATCCTACCACAGGTGAAGTTGGAAGGAGGCTTTCCCGAGAGGCAGTGGGAGCAAGGAAGGACAGTGTGAGTACTACAGCACGGTGCAGGGATTTACAAGGGGAGAGACTGCCACTTGTAGTAAGCCTCTCTTGAAGACAGTAGTGTGCTTAAGTCTTCTTTAAACCTTGCCCTGGGAGATCTCCAAAGAGTTGGCCTGGTAGACTGGTGAAGAGAAGCAGCCAGGTGGGCTGGTTGGAGAGCAGCCAGGTGGACTGGTGGAAGAGCAGCCAGGTTGGCTAGTATTTTTCTGCAGTAGTAGAGCTGGGATCAGCGTCTACAGTGGAGTGGAGGTGCACCAGGATGCAGTTCACACCACATTGTGCTACTTTCTAAAGGGACTGAGGGACTGTTGCTAATCTAACAGAGACTGTTTTTTAAATTTTTTCAATCATTCAGAGCTGGAGTTGTACAGAAGAAGAGAGAAGGGTCATTCGGAATTCTATATAGGGAGGAAACTGTTCCTGGTTTTGTCATTTTCAAGTTGGGCGTCTCATTATTGCCATCCCTATCCAAATTATTACCCTCCAGTAAAACAAAGCTCAAGGACTTTTCACTGTGTCTGGATGAAAGCAGAAGTTGTGTGCCTGGCTGTGCAGCAATGGGCTAATGTGCTACATTAGACTCACTTTAAGACTTCTGCATAATGAATGATTTTTTACATAATCGCTAACCCAAGCATGCAGAAAGTGACATCAGAGGCCTCTCTGACATCCTACTCATCACATTTTTCATAGGTCAGTGACTCAGAAAGTGATACTTTTGGATTAGCAAGGCTAATTTCCTAATTCATGAAGTGCTGCATATCCAAATATTTTTGTTACTAGGAATAGATTCCCTTTAAAAGCCAACATTTTTTTGTCATGAAAGTGAAATTTCTGTCAGTCTATTAGGTTTCAGTTTATTATAAAAGTCATGCAGCCTGATTACAATAAGGAGTAATCACATGGTGACGGGAATAGAATGTCTGAGCAGGAAACAAGGAGTTAGAGGAGTAACTGACGTCAGCAGATTATTCCACAGAAAAGGACAGAATCTGTACAGTTTGGTAAAGTTACATGAAGCCCACGCTGTGAGTCAACAGGTTGGATTTCACAAGAAATGTCTAATTAGCTATTTGTAATCGAAGCAATTTCCAGTAAAATACGGGAGTATAAATATCAGAGGTGTAGATATACAGTGCATGGGCCCCCAATGCAGAACTCAATGGCCATACAGTACCGGTCCTAAGTGCTAAAACATTTGAACTTTACTGATGCAGTGTGCATACATGAAGATTAACCTGTTGCCTCCCACATAAAACATATGTGCGGCAGCAAAAGGCTGGGTTTTAATATCCGCACACTTATGCGTCCCAGGACGGCTGAGGTTTCAATGCTGAGAGTGCACTCCCAGGACGGAGCTGTCAAAGTCAGCTTTCGGTCCCCACTAAAGATTGGTAGCCTGCAGGATCAGCTCATGACCATATGACCAATGTGACAGCCAATCACAATGGTCACATGATCACCAATCCTTTCCATCCCCCAAGTGCACAGACCCTATTAAAGGGACACTGGGGCTGGGTGGGTGTTTTTTCAACCATGTAAAGGCTACTATATATGGCTCAATTTTCTCTCGCTCAGCCATTGTGAACCAATCAATTGATTTTCCCACATATAAATTGATTCCCCCATGCATGCTAACAGTGTGTATGGAAGAATCTCCCCTGTCAAGTTACTGTATTCAAATAGGAGTGGCACCAATGGATGCCTGAATACAATGGTGCCTCTGAAGAGTGACTGCATCTGATAGGGTGCAATCCCTGTTTTTCTGATAATTTTTCACCTGACTCAGTCAATTTTTAAATGAAATTTTGTTGAGCAATGTAGTACTTGAATGGCTACCCACAGCTCACAGTTTGCTTGGTTCAGCCCTTATTTTGCAACATGTGACATGGCGAATCTTCAGCATATTATCAAAAATTGTTTCTATAGCCAAAACATTTTTTTTTTGTTTTTAATAAAGTAAAGAAGGGCTTGAGCCCCTGTCAAATGCAATTTTATGGAGTTTGTATCTTATTGAGGAGATTTTCTCTTACTTCCTGCACTGGATAGACAACAGGAGAAAATCTCTCCAAAGTGAGGGAAATATCCTAATATACAGTTGTCACTCAACCACGTGTTCCCATGTGAAGAGTCCTACTACACAATACTCATAAATTGCCCCATCTAGGCTATCACTTGCATTACTGTTGACCATATACGTGGTCACCCATGCACCACAATTGTCCACCATGCAGGCTATCACTTGCACTACTGTTGTCTATATACATGGTCACCCATGAGCCACCACTACACTTGTTGCCACCACCAACCTAAGAACCTCATCCTGAATGTCCTTAGAAAGTGAAGCTATCTGTACTGAGGGTCTGGGGCATCCTGTGCAGCAATCTCCAATTGCTGCTGCAAAAGGCTGCTGGTGGCATTTGCACTATCCCTCAGGACTGGCAGTACTGTTGCTTTTCCCCATCCTGCTTCCACCTTGTGATTCCATCATGTTGACCTTAATGGCAAGCTATTCCAAAAACCAGAGGAAGATTGGAGGTAGCACTGAATGTCCAGAACCTGTGTTTTTTGCCCGATCCAGTGGAGTGTGCCCACACAACATAATATTTTGAAGTTTGTCTGTAATGGGCAATTTGGTTCTCTCTCTAGACAATGAATGACAAACAAGAGGATGAGAAGGATCATTAGTAGCTGGTTGGGGATAAAGGAAGACCTAATTGTCTGAAGTCTTGAGGCCGAAGTTCAGGCAAAAGGCGTCGAGAAGAAAGCGTATATATTGACCTTCCAAGTAATAGACTGAGTGGCTGGGGTCAAGAGTTACTAATTTATATGCTCATGGCACCCTTTAGACATTGTTCTTGCTGCCATAAATGCATTATGTTAAATATTGATGAGAACCAGATTATTTGTAATTATTATTGCTAATACAGCTAATCAAATTTAGCCACCTAAAGGGTTTATCTAAACTGATATCCTAGCTTTGTGTAGATGCTGGTGGGTTCACTCACTGCCCATGATTATAATTCAGGTATTCTGGTTGTGGGATCATAAAAAGATGTTTAAATAGACAGGATTGTAGCAATTCTCAAATTCTAGTAGGGTTATGTTTATGTCGACATGTCATCCTGACTATGATATATCTATGTAACTATCTTATGACGCCTCCATAAATGCAAAAAAGCCAGGCTTGGAGAGCAATATCAATTCTGCAGAGCTTAACTACTTACCATCTGCGCCATAGCCAAATGACGGGTACAGCGCGACTCTAAAATGCTGGGAGGCCATCAATAGACATTCTCCCCTTTGGCTCGTGCTGGGCGCACTCCCGCAGACGCCAGCGGCGCCGCGTGAGCGTGCCTGCGGGTCGGGCGGACCCGATGTCCGCCGGAGACCCGCGATTTGCTCACAGAGAGCCGGAACAGGGAACCGCCGATGTAAACACGGCGGTTCCCAGTTCTGTGAGGGGAGCATGCCAGATCTACTGATCCCTGTCACTGGGATCAGTTAGATCCGTCATGCCCCTGCCAACCTCGCCCCCCCACAGTTAGAACACACCCAGAGAACACATTTAACCCCTTCACTGCCGCCGTAGTGTTAACCCCTTCCCTGCCAATGCCATTTATACAGTAATCAGTGTATATTTTTAGATCTGATCGCTGTATAAATATCATTGGTTCCCAAAAAAGTGTCAAAAACGTCTGACATGTCCGCCGCAATAGCGCAGCCCCGCCATTACCAGTAAAAAATAAATAAATAAAAACGCCATAAACCAATGTCCATAGTTTGTAAATGCTATAACTTTTGCGCAACCCAATCAATATAGGCCGATTGCGATTTTTACCAAAAATATGTAGAAGAATATATATATCGGCCTAACCTGATGAATAAATTCGTTTTTTTATTTATTATAGCAAAAAGTAAAAAATATTGTTCTTTTTTCAAAATCGTCGCTCTTTATTTGTTAATAGCACAAAAAATAAAAACCGCAGAGGTGATCAAATACCACCAAAAGAAAGCTCTATTTGTGGGAAAAAAAGGACGTAAATTTTGGGTACAACGTCGCACGTCATTGAAAGAGTGATATCGCTGAAAACTGAAAATTGGTCCAGGCAGGAGGGGGGGTTTAAGTGCCCAGTAAGCAAGTAGTTAATTAGGAAGGGTGTTATTCATTTCTGTCCTGTACAGAACCCTGATTCAATGCTGTTCATAAACACTTATGGTATACCTAGTAATCTGAATGTACTTCATTCTTGCATTATTAATATTAACTTAAAGAGGTTGTCAAGTTGAAAATAAAAAAAAAAACACCTGCAAGAGAAAGGCATAATGAGCTAGTATGCATTGCATACTAGCTCAATATGAAATGCTTACCTTAGAATGGCGCTGTAGCAGCGGTCCCCGAGCACCGGTCCCTGAGCACCGATGTGACCGGTGACATGCTGAATCCGTTGTCTTCCGGAATCCTGGGCGCCAACCAATCACGGCACGGACTCCAGCGCTGTCATTGGCAGGAGCTGCGCTGATATCACTCCAGCGCATGTGCACGGAAGCCATCATTTACGGCACACTTCGTGAAGAAACGGCCCAGTCGGTCTTCACTGTGTATGTGCCGGTGCAAGTTTAGGAGATATTCCCAGGACCTACAGGTAAGCCTGAATATATGCTTACCTGTAGTTTAAAGTGGTTGTCATGACTTGACAACCACTTTAAAAAATACAGAAAATATTTATAGATAAGAATCTAACGTGCAGAAAGTGAGGAATTTTTGTTAAAGTTCATTCGTTTTGAACACCAGGGACATCTCCAGAAGCTGTCCCTGAAAACAGAGGACATCAATTACCACTAAAACAGATATTTTTAAAATCTGACCTGGGGGGAAAAGACAGACTTTTCAGTGCATTGCAGACCCAAAGACTATGCCTTCACACAGTCAATTGTCTTGCACTACAGGTCTAAATTTTAATGACAAAATTTACTTTTTTTGTAATAAAGAATTATACAGTTGTCATATATTGTTGCAATGTGGTTGATTTACTAAAACTGGAGAGTGCAAAATCCGGTGCAGCTCTGCATAGAAGCCAATCAGCTTCCATTTTTTTGTCAAAGCTTAATTGAACAAGCTGAATTTAGAAGCTGATTGGCTACCATGCAGAGCTGCACCAGATGTTGCACTCTCCCATTTTAATAAATCAACCCTACTATTTTAGGTATGTAGTTGTGCAAGTGTGTTAATTTACTAAAGCTCAATGATCCTCAGTTGGTACACATGAAGCCAATATATTACTATCTACAGTAATGAATTCCTTTTTTCAAAGTAATAATCACCTAACATTCGTTCATGGTGAAAGAGGTGTAGCCAGGGCTGTGTTTATCATAATGGTGCTTGTGGCCAATAGCAGCAGGGTTAGTGGGGCTGCATCAAGCCTTAAAGCAACATTCCTAAAGCAAACATTTATTATATTGCAGCTTACCAACTCTTAGATGTGATTGCTGCAGTAGGTTTCTTTTTTTAAGTTTTCTTTCTTTTATTTTCACCTGATGATCAGGTAAGTAAGTCTACTGTTTTTCAAAAGAACAAGCTCTTCTGCAGATGTAGCAGTTAAAGGTTTAGCCCTGTTACCACTGACAGGTGCGCTTACAATGATCAGCTTTTATTTATTTGTGTAAAACATGTAAAAGAAAAAAAAATGTTGCTGTAACTGCTTATGTAGCACCCTCTAGTGCTAGGAGTGTATATCGTTATTTTTGTGTATAGTGTAGGTATAGAGATCCAGGGAGAGCTGGATGACTCATATGCAGCATCACTGAGACCTCCCTCTATTTCTAGAATGTAATGGAACCTTCTAGAAAGATGGGAGTGGAAGTACGGTGGAGCTGCCTGGAGTATTTTCAGGGCCCTGATCAATCCCCAACTTGGGTTGGCAGGGGGCAGGCCCCCGCAAATACTCTGGGTCAGCCCAGCTGAGGAGCAGAGTTCTGATGGAAGTTAGAGATGCTAGGCTGTTGTGGCCTTGGAGGGAGCTCCCCAGTCTTGGGGGGTGACCTTGAACCTGGGCTCGGGTGCTGGTGGGACCTTCTCAAAATCTAGGGAGGTGCCTTGGCCAGGAAGCACTGGAAGCGAGGAGAGGACAGCAGGAGAACGTTGCCGGGCAAGTCTTTAGGAGAAACAGGAACAGCCAAGAGGGTTGGTGAGTGACACACAGTCAGGAGGATGGGGATGTACACCTGAGAGGACTGGGATGGAGCAGTATGGGATGGGTGCAGAGCCAGTCAGGGGGGCTGTGGTGGCACAGGCAGTAAAAGGGGGCAGCTGCAGCCAAGAGGGCTTGCAGTGCCTGAAGAGGTGGTACTGGGAGCAGTAGACTCAAATAGGACAGCTACCACCAAAGACTTCCATTTTTGCTACACCATAGGGGCCCGCGATCCCTGCCTGCATAGGGCATTGAAACAGACCCAGCTGAGACTGTGCAGGATCTGAAACCTGTGCTAGCTTGTCCTGGGAGTGATAGTCTGCAATCAAGTGTGTGCTTGAGGTAGAAGAGAGAATGTATATACTGGAGTGTATATATTTCAAGTCCCTACAGAGTTTCATGTACCAAATGGGCATCCCATATGCGTCCCTTTGCCATCCAAGTTCTATTCCCCTAATAAAAAAAAAAATCAAACAAAGCTGCAAGGACTGCTTTTTGCCTCCGAGTGACTGAAAATTTGTGTGCCTGGTTGTGCAGGGTGGGAAACGACCACATTCACCAGTGACCATAATGGGGGCAGCACTACACTTACAGTATAAAGAGTAAACAGGAGTTTGGTTTCAGCTGTTAGTGTATCTAAATCTGCTAATCTAATGATTGTTAGGTTGCAATATATGACATTTTTGGTTTGGGTTTAACACCGCTTTAACACTTACAAACGGTGATAACGTTTTCTTTATTTGTTTCAATTATCTATCTACTGCTTGACATTTTTTAGCTAAACCAAGGGAACTGTAGGAGAATATGTTTGTAAGAGATGTTGAGAGAAGTCCAAAGGCTTTCTACAGATAAGGAAACATGAAAGCATCTCTCCTTTTTATTTGCTGAATCTTACAGATGCATTGCAAAGCAGCTTTGCATTCAGTATAAAGCAGACTTTGTGCTACTTGTACCTCCAACAATGCATTTCTAGAGGTAGTTTTTACTAAAATAAATCCATAACACGGGTTGGTGGGGCATGTAAAAAAGGGAATCATCATTTAAGTAGATCTTTTAGGTACCCTTCAAGTCTGAAATGCCATAAAAGTGGTAAAGCGCTGCTAAAACTAGCGGTGCTTTGCTGCTACCGCCCGCCCCAGTGTGAAAGTGGCCTTATGCCCCGTACACATGATCTGAAAATCGGACGACAGATCGTCCGTTTTTTTTTTGCATGCTAATCTCAGATCGAATCGGAAGAGTGTACTAAAGTCACAAATATTCTCGTACGACAGAATAAAAAATCAGAAGTGATGTGATGTGTTGTAGTGTATTTGTATTGTATTGTCCGATGACAACTGTACTGATTAAACAAAAATCGTACGATCGGGCACCATGCGATCAAAATTTTCATGCTTGTCCGATCGAATATTATCTGATGAATGGTCATGATCGACTTTCGTAAGCTGTGCACTAATGATCTGATTATCATACGATCGCATCTTATGCGGTATTTTTCGTCCGATTTTCGGATCGTGTGTACGGGCCATAGGTATGGAAGCAGAAGGAAGCATTTCCTCAGTCCTCATTTTCCCAGTGATCAGATTGCAACATTGTAACTTTGTAGCAAGTCAAAAGGTGAGAGGCTGCAGCAGGAGTTGATCTGTGTCAGATATTTGTGAACACCACCAAGACCTGCACAGGCACCATATATAAAACATATATGATTGCGGCAAAGGCGGTGCCATTCTTTTGGTGACAAGAGAGGATGAAAACCCTTTAATGTCTGTGGAAGACAATGAATGCCTGTAATTTTACTTAGCATGCATGCACTAAACATGAAAATATAAATCTACTATATCCTATTTAAAGCCCAATTGAACTTCCACTATAAATTAACTAGATACGCTCCAGGTGTATTACAACCAAATGTGTGCAAAGTCTTACAGCCCATGCTCTTTAGAATGCATCAACAGCCTAAGTAGAAAGAGGAGGACCATTGCTCTCTGTGTGGAAGCAGTGGTCCCTCTGCAGAATTTTGAAATGCCCCCTGCTAAAAATGAAGGCATTGCATTTTTTGTTTTTATATACCTGGAATGTTTTAGCTGATTTCAACTGAAAGTTCTGTGGTGGTATGTGTCAGGGTTGCCAACTGTCTGTAAATTTGCAGACAGTTTGAAAAAATAGGTTGATTAGCAAGCTGTCCATAAATGTCCTTTATGCACAGATATAAGTCGCAGGCGAGCTTCAGGACTGAGAATGCATGCTGGGCTTTAGCAGGTTTCCCAGGAATCAGTGGGCTTCCCTGTACTGTAAAATCGTGTTATTTCCACACAGAAGACCGAGATGGAGGAGTGCCTGATGGTTACCCACCATGCACTTCTTTCAGGAAGAGATGCCAGGAGACTACGGATGGGCTTCAGATGCCCTCACCTAAAATGGAAAAGTCCAGCAGTGAGAGAAATGAAATTGTGAATAAAAAATACACGTAATTACTAAAGTAATTTGAAAGTAAGGAAACAAAAGGTTACATCTATTTAGTATTAAAAGAGTGGATGCCAAAAATTATTTTTTTTTCTGGGTGGAACTCCGCTTTAAGCTGGCCATAGACGGATCGAAATTAGGCCAGTTCAGCTTGCTGAATTTTGATCCATCTATGGGCAGGCTGGTTGTACTGAAGTTGATCTATCGATGACATCAGTACAGCCAGCCTGTTTGGTTTTTTCGTTCGATCACTGCCAGCAGCTATAGCCGCCAAAAGTGATCATTGTATTCTGACAGCTGGTTAGAATACAATAGCACCGTGGTTAAAGGAAAGAAAATCGTCTTGCCTTAGCTCATAGGGGACCCAAGGACTCGTAAATGTTGGGATTTTTGTACATCTGTAAATATATTAGTTTATAGCGGGCCTTTGCCTTGATAACACGTATCCCGAAGAACCTTCTACTCTGTGATCCTTCTGGTGATGGCCATATGCCTGGATTTTGGCTCATTAGATCAGCCTTTCTCAACCAGGTTTTCATGGAAACCCAGGGTTCCTCCAGAGGTTTCCAGGGTTTCCTTCAGCAGTAAGCAATTTCTGTCCCTCAGATAAGTAACTTCTGACAACAATGGTCTTTTAGCTGTTAGGGGAAAGTCTTCCACTGACCACCACTGTAAGGCCTCATGCACACATGACTAGGGCACACCTGATATGCCAAGTCACCTTAACCTGATAATCTAAATTAAAAGAGAGACGACACACCAACTGGAGGAAATTGGCCGTTAGGCCACTTTATTTAACAAAATGTCATAAACAAACATGTTAACCATAATCATACATCTTTAAACAAGTGGTGAAACCTGGGAGGCCCTTTCCGGATCCAATTGGTAATTTAGTGTCTGCCCCAATACTCTAACTTCCCAGCCGAACTACGCCGGCTCGGGGACCATCTTCTGGCAGATCACTCCTTCCCAGTTAAACCAAGTTAACCGGCCAAACACCACCGAGGGCTCCACACCTAAGATGGATCCCTACCCAGCCAACGAAATAACTGACGGGCCTCCCAAGCCCCACCGCCCACACACAGAGATTCCCCTAACACAAAGGGAGGGAGGGAGGGAGCTTGTCACGGGTGCGGCCGAATGCCCGCGCTCAGACCGCACCCATCCTTAAATACAACCCCGCCCCACTGCTCTGAGCACACCCCCCTTGAAACAGGAGGAAGGGATTAACCCCCACATGACTTGGCCACAGTGACCCAGTCATGTGGCCCTTCGCTCCATTTTTTTTTTTTTTTTTTTT
>BLSH010435789.1:792039-808058 GCA_018402905.1 Glandirana rugosa
TGTAGTCTCAGACGTGTCTGGGGGAATGTAGTCTCAGGCGTGTCTGGGGAATGTAGTCTCAGACGTATGTAAGGGGTCTGTGTGGACTCTGATGTAAGGGGTCTGTGCGGAGTCTGATGTAGAGGGGTCTGTGCAGACTCTGATGTAAGGGGTCTGTGCGGACTCTGATGTAAGGGGGTCTGTGCAGACTCTGATGTACGGGGGTCTGTGCAGACTCTGATGTAAGGAGTCTGTGCGGACTCTGATGTAAGGGGGTCTGTGTGGACTCTGATTTAAGGGGGGTCTGTGCGGACTCTGATGTAAGGGGGGTCTGTGCGGACTCTGATGTAAGGGAGCAGGTGGTGAGATGAACTGGAGATCTGCACAGTGAGCAGAGAGTAAAAGGGGGCACTGTGATTACAGAGAAAAGGGGGGCATGGTTGCAGGGGCACTACACTGTAAAGGGGACTGTAATCATTACAGTGCCCCTTTACAGTGCAGTCCCTTTTATATCACAGTGTCCCCTGCACATTACAGTATGGAGGACCAACACCAGCCACCCCCGCAAATACCTACTGACACCCCCCGGTCCCTGGAAAAGTTGGCTGCTCAGTCTAAAATGCTCGGGCCTATTTTGCGTCCCAGTCCAGGCCTGACTGTATGTCATTTATTTCCCATAAATAGAGCTTTCTTTTTGTGGTATTTGATCACCTCTGGGTTTTTTTTAATTTTTTTGCGCTATAAACAAAAATAAAAAAAAAAAACAATATTTTTTTATTTTCAGCTATAAAACATATGCAATAAAAAAAATCTAATTTCTTCATAAATTTAGGGTGATGTGTTTTCTGCTACATATTTTTGGTAAAAAATACCAATAAGCATTTATTGATTCGTTTGTGCAAACGTTATAGCGCCTCTACAAACTAAGGTACAGCATTTAATGGAATTTAGATTTTTTTTGTAATACTGGTAATGGCAGTGATTAGCGACTTATAGTGGGATTGCAATATTGCAGTGGACAATCTGACACTAGCTGACACTTTTGACGCTTTGTGGGAACCAGTGACACTAATACAGTGATCAGTGCTAAAAATATGCACTGTCACTGTACTAATGACACTTGCTGGGAAGGGGTTAAACATCTAGGATAATCAAAGGGTTAAATGTGTGCCTAACCAGTGTTTTTGTGTACACAGTGTGCTGCTTTTACTAAGGGATGTGCTGGGAAACAAAATCCACCACATCCCTGCTGACAGGATGGAGCACTGCCTTGCTTACATAGGCAGAGCTCTGTCCTGTGTCTCTCCTCACTGATCAGTGGGTGCCAGTGGACATCCATCAGCCAGCACCCGCTGATTGACATCTGCTGTGACTAATCAGAGCCCCCTATGTGGAAATGCAGAATCACGCTGTCCTCACCAGGTCCGGTTCCTTGAGGCTTCACAGTTAGTCTTCCACATGTGAGAGCCACACTGTACTGTGTGAATGGTCTCACAGCCTCCTGGGATCTCTGGTACAATCACCCAGGTTATTCTAGTGGAAGTGGGAGTGGGTACCTGAGAAAACTAGCCTCCCCCCAAAAAAAAAGTTCCAAAAGAAGAAAAGGAGTGGGGAAGGAAATAAAGCAGAACTTCCCCTTTAGGGTGTTAACACCACTGGAGTAGCATCAGGGGTTGCAGGGGTCACAATGGTGACCCCGTCCATGTTCCAGGAGGTCTGTCTTACAGATCGCTGTCCCGCAATGACCATGTCCAGCGGTGTGTCCCGATATCACAGGATGTATCAATCCTTCACTGTAAGATCGTCCTCTGTACTATGATTGGCCATCACAGCAATCACAAGGCACAGAGCCACTCTAATTATCTCTGTGCATTTTACCTATGATCTACGCTGCCTAATGACAATGTAAACACATTGCTGTTTTAAACCATATGTTGCACCCTCTAGGTAGGTAGGTGCTAGAGGATAGATTTTTGTGGAGAGTAGGAAAATTTAGGCAGGCCTAGCTCTTTGCTAGGCCGGTTTGTTTTCATTCTGGGCTGGGAGTGGATCAGGGTAGGGCTGGGTGATACACAGGTGGTGTCATCAGGACCTCCAACTTCTTTCCATAAGCTTCTGGAGTTTTCTGGTGTAGATGGTAGAAAACCTATTATCCTTAGTTACTCCATCTTGTTTGTGTAAATGTTACTTTAACCACTTCAGCCCCGGAAGGATTTCCAGCTTTAGGACCGGAGCCCTTTTTGCGATTCGGCGCTGCGTTGCTTTAACTGACAATTGCGCGGTCCTGCGACGTTGTACCCAAACGAAATTTGCGTCCTTTTTTTCCCACAAATAGAGCTTTTTTTTGGTGGTATTTGATCACCGCTGCGTCATTTCTGATCGCTGCTATAAACAAAAGAAGAGCGACAATTTTGCAAAAAAACCCAAATTTCTTACTTTTTGCTAAAATACAAATCCAAAAAAAAATATAAAAAAACATTTTTTTTCACCGTTTTTGGCCGATTTATATTCTTCCTCATATTTGCGATAAATCGCAATCGGCGTTTATTGATTGGTTTGCGCAAAAGTGATCGCATTTACGGATGATGAGAATTCATTTTTGGGGTTTTTATTTATTTTTTTTTTTTTTACTAGTAATGGCGGCGATCTGCGATTTTTAGCGGTACAGCGATATTTCAGCGGACATGTTGGAACGTTTTGACACTTTTTTGGGACCATTGGCATTTATACAGCGATCAGTGCTATAAAAATGCACTGATTACTGTGTAAATGCCATTGGCAGTGAAGGGGTTAACCTGCAGGGGGCGCGCTAAGGGTTAACTGTGTTTCCTGGGCGTGTTCTAACTGTATGGGGGCTTGCCTAGCTGGGGAAGGGAAGTGGTCACAGCCTTCACGTAAAGGAAGGCTGTGATCACAGCCCTTCCCCCTCACACAGAGCGGAGGTCCGTGTTTACATACACGGACCTCCGCTCCTTCACTCCGGGGGGGGGCATCGCGGGTGGCCGGCGGCAATCGAAGCCGCCGCACCCGCTCCCTGGCCCTCCCCGAACACAGTGAGCGCACGCGCCTCCGGCGGTGGGCGCGCGCTCACAGTGGCTCTGTATCGCGCCCGCCGTCGTATGACGGCATTTCGCGTTACAGAGCCACTCTGTCGCCGTCAATTGCCGATCAGCCGTCGGCAATCGGTTAAGAAGTTTATGCTGACAAGGTTTTCTGTTCATCTCGGCAGGGTTTTGTTCCTCTACATGCCACATTCCTTTCTCTGGCTGGTGTGTGAAGGAATGGACCTTGGGGAGAGAACATTTTGTCCAGATAAAAAGTTGCTAATGATGTCTCTACATGAGAAAGCGTATGATTCTGCAGTTAGTGTACCCTTTGTATCTTGTAACAAAGGACACCTGTTTTTAGAAAATATTAATAACTGCTATACAAGACAACTATTCTTTTTTCCTATAAGACACGTAATTACATATCCCCTCCCTTGTATGAATTATGTATTTCTTTGTCTAAAAGGTGTATAAAACCCCCCACCATGCCAGTAAAATTAGAGTCTGTTTTCACCATGCTTTGTGTTGGCTTGTGATCATTGGGGTGAAGACTGGCTCTCCTTGGGCGCCCAAGCTTAAGACAGACTGACAGAGAGATGATAGCCGAGGGTTATCATAGCAGTTCCTAACATCTGGAAAGAGAGGTGGAGAGGGGAGGTGTAGCAACCTGGGGTCATTTGAGAAGCTCTGACCAATCCCCAACCTGGATTGGCAGGGGGCAGGCCTTCTTAAATACCCAGGGTCAGTCCAGCTGGGGAAGAGTTGTCGGGTGCAAGGGATGGGGTAAGAGAGTGCGGAGGCTGTCAGGGCACAAGAGAGAGCAAGGAGAGGAAAGCAGCAGAGTGCACTGCTGAGAGACTTCAGGGAGGACAACTGGTCGCAGCTGGGAGGGCTGGTGAGTGAGGCACAGTCAGGGGGACTGGGGAGGCACGCCTGAGAGGACTGGGAGTTTGCAGTCAAAGATGGGTTCAGAACCAGAAGAATGGACTGTGCGAAGAGGGGCAGTGGAAAGAGGCAGCTGCAGCCAAGAGGGCTGGCAGGGCCTGAAGAAAGTTTACTGGGATCATTAGCCGTGTTAAGGACAGTTAGCATTGAAACCATTTCTACATGTAGCCCGGGCCCTGACCTCCACAGTCCTGATGGTGACCTTGTGAGTCAGGTAGGACTGACATCCACCCTCACAGTGTGGGTTACTAGGCATAGTGGGTGCAGGTAGAAGAATTGAATTTAGCGCCAGACACTTTGATGATGTAGAACAAAAGAGATTTATTTTTATCTTCAGGAACTGGGGAGAGAGGGTTAGGGCCAGGACACCCTTTGGATGGGTGCAACAGTACTTAGCAGATTCCGATACTCTTACTGTAGCAATAAAGTCCCACAGGCCTTCCAATTGACTTTGCCTGACTAGAACTGTTTCCTTAAACTCTGAACTTGAACCTTGGACTTCAACACAGATTGATACACATACCAGCTTGGTATCCCCATTGTGCAGATCTGGCCTCTGTCTCACAGCCTCCCACTGTACCTTCACAAGTATACACTCACAGTCTCCCGACAAGACTTTTTGGACTGCCACTGGGTCCCTTGTGCTTCACCCAGCCAACTGCTGTATATCCCGAGTGTCTCCACGCCAACCTGCTGCGTCCCTTCCTCTTCAGCCCAACTGCTGAACGCTCTTGCAAGCGTCACTTCCTCTTTCTCTCTGGGATCCTAGCTGGATTTCTGCTGAGATTTTCCCACTTTTCCACTGGCCGCGTTAAGTGAAATAGGCTGCTTGGGTACTCTATCTCAGACTATGAACTCTGTCTGATAACAGGAGTGTCCCTTGCAGGCGACAGTTTCCCCTTTACCTCTGACCCTAGTTAAAGCTTTGCCTCTGGCGACAGGAATGGTTATCCTCCGCTAGCAACTCTCTCCCTTCACCTCTGACAAACAGGGGTTCTCCGGCCAGTAGAACCCGCGCAACTCGGTTAGGCTTCCGACATGAAGCCCTAACCCTGCACTGCTTCTGCTGGTCCTGGGTAGGCCTCAGACTGCCCAGGAACTCCCGGATAGGCCTCAGGCTTCTGGCCCAGCAGCCGGGAACTTTAACACATGTCCACCCAGACAGCCGTCCAGGTCTCACTGAACAATGATCACCTGACTCCTCCCAAATATATAGGCTCTCCCAGCAGGCCACGGGGGCCCAAAAAAACCCTGCCCCTTGGCTAGAGTAGCCCAACATTGGTATTCCAAGTTCATGTGCGTCTTATCATTCCAATGCCATCAGCAACAGTGCCACCCAATGGCAGAGGAGAGAGATGACCCAGAGTTAGGAGAAGAATCAGGAGATCCCCTAACAATTTGGCCAGACTATTTACCACCCAGAAAACTAAATTTAACAGCACCCCCACTATAAACCAGGGTGCTACATACACAATAGGGGCCGGGGTCCCTGTCTACAAAGGGCGGCCCACTGAGGCTTGGCTGAGCTAGTGTCAGGCCTAACCTCTCGGTGCTAGCTGATCTGGGAAATTGAAGCAAGTGAAGTGCTGGAGGAGTAATGGTCTGTAGCAAGAGTGAAGTGCTGGAGGAGTAATGGAGTTAAGCCTTGCACACACGGGACGACGAACGTACGTACGATCATCGCAAATCATATGTTGCATAATGTAACTTGCATACTGACTGCACTACACGATCGTACGACCACAGAAAGACCGTTCAGGTGCATGTAATTAGCATCCAGCCGTTCCTGACTTCTGAGCATGCGTGTTTTGCACAATACAACTTGTTGTACCAACTGCTCTGTACACACGATACAATGGTCGTATGAGAGCTTGTTGGTACGACCAAGTTTTCTAGTTTGCTCATACAACTCCCTTGTATGACCGTCGTATGTTTGACTGTTCTAATCGCGCATAGTACGACCTGTTGTATACCATCGTCGTCCCGTGTGTACGAGGCTTAAGTGTACATAATAGTAGTCTCAAGCTCATTGTGTTAAATCTTACTGGGCATCCCATATTCCCCTTTCCCATCCAAGTTAAATCCCTTCAATAAAATAAAAAAACAAAGCTTATGGACTGTTCTATGTCTCGGAGTGCCTGAGAGATGGATGCTGGGCTGGGCAGGGTGACGGGTGAACCACAATATTCAGCAACCCCTGCGGGGGTACCGCTACAAATACAGTGATTGTGAGGTGGTTATGAAGTGTCTGCGGAGCTAAAATCTTTTTTTTTTTCTAGTTTTGGATAGAGTGGGGAAGGATTAGAGCCCTTGTTTAGTTTACTGTTATCTGGGATTTCCTTAGGGAGGTTTTGCGTCAATTCCTGTCCTGCCGGCAGCAGTTTCACCAAACAGTTTCCCCGCTCTACTAAGGAAACCCAAAGGGGCCAGTAAAACACCTCCTGTATCAGAGTGCCCCCACTCTGGATGAAGCATAGGAGGCACCTTTGGGCAGCAGTATTGTCAGTCTGCCCTTAATAGTTAGAAATACTAGTAGATTTGGCTACATTAACAAATTGAAGCTGAACTCCATCTAATAATTTATAATCAGCTACAGAATACATTTTTTTTCCTTTTGGGGTAAAGGTTTTACAGAAATGAATGCTGATCATTAAGCCAGTGTTAAATGGGTTGTCTCATCCATGTAACTGCAAGAGAGCTTTTCTGTTAAACAACAGACTTTCTGGCTGTATCACCAAACAAAGATAGAAGAATGAAAGCCTTAAAAAGGAAACAAATGCAACCATCACATGTAAGAAATAGTAAGTTGCAATATAATAAATGTTTGCTTTTGTGCTTAATACTGCTTTAAGCCCTCATTCACATTAGTGCATTGTCTTCTATTTTTCTGCACTGCACGATAATGGCCATTACATTATTCTCCATGGTGCCCATTCACATCAATGTAGAGCAACTGGAGCGTGTTTTTTGAAAAGATGCAGGTGCTTCTTTTGGTGTAGTGCAGCCTGTTTTTTGCCCCATAGACTTTAATGGGAGTGCATAGAAACGCATATCCACGCGTTTTTAGTATATTTTTGGCAGTTTTGTATATAAAATCCAGCCTCCTACTAAAAAATGCATCGGCATGAAAAATGCATCAAAAATGAACCAAAAATGTGCAAAGTTGCATACAGAAACATACTGAAAAATGCATCAACGTGCATCAGCACAAGTGAACCTAAACACCTTCATCTAGCAATGGTACTAATTACTGGAGGAATTGTTGATGTGACAATGAGCTGAGGTTACTGTAGGTTAGGGTCTTTTAAAGACAAATTCCACTGCTCCCCCCCTTCCCGAAGGTAGGTCACATGACATGCAGGGTCCTCTACCTCTTCAGTTCTTCTTTGCCACTGGGTGGTCTTTAACCACTTACCAACCAGAAGGTTTTCCAGCTTTAGGACCAGAGCACTTTTTGCGATTCGGCGCTGCGTTGCTTTAACTGACAATTACGCGGACATGCGACGTTGCACCCAAACAAAATTTGCGTCCTTTTTTTCCCACAAATAGAGCTTTCCTTTGGTGGTATTTGATCGCCTCTGCGTCATTTCTGATCGCCGCTATAAACAAAAGAAGAGCGACCATTTTGCAAAAAAAAACAAATTTCTTACTTTTTGCTAAAATTCAAATCCAAAAAAAAAATATAAAAATTTTTTTTTTTACCGGTTTTGGCCGATTTATATTCTTCCTCATATATGTGATAAAAAAAAATCACAATTGGCGTTTATTGATTGGTTTGCGCAAAAGTGGCCGCGTTTACGGATGATGAGAATTAATTTCTGGGGTTTTTTATTTTTTTTTATTTTTTACTAGTAATGGCAGCGGACATGTCGGACATTTTTGACACTTTTTTGGGACCAATGACATTTATTCAGCGATCAGAAATTTAAATGTCCACTGATTACTGTGTAAATGTCATTGGCAGTGAAGGGGTTAACCTGGGGGGGAGAGCTAGGGGTTAACTATGTTCCCTGGGTGTGTTCTTACTGTGGGGGGGTTGGGCTACCATGGACATGAGAGATCTAACTGATCCCAGTGACAGGGATCAGTAGATCTCCCATGCCTGCACTGTCAGAATGGGGACCGCCGTGTTTACATCGGCGGTTCCCCGTTCTTTGCCTGTGGCCACTCATCGCGGCTCGCTGGCGGACATCGGGTCCGCCCGAGCCGCAGGCACACTCCTCAGGAGTACGGCAGGCGCGCACGCCCCCTAGCGGCCGTTCGCAGATCGGCAGGCGGTCGGGAAGTGGTTAACCTTCTGTTACCCACATACACTATATTACCGAAAGTGCCTTTACATGCACCTGAACTTTAATGACATCCCAGTCTTAGTCTGTAGGGTTCAATATTGAGCTTGCCCACCCCTTGCAACTATAACATCTTCAACTCTTCTGGGAAGGTTGTCCACAAAGTTTAGGAGTGTGTCTATGGGAATGTTTGACCGTTCTTCCAGAAGCACATTTGTGAGGTCAGGCACTGATGTTGGACCTGATGGCTTGGCTCGCAGGCTCTGCTCTAATTCATCCCAAAGATGTTCTATTGGGTTGAGGTCAGGCCAGTCAAGTTCCTCCACTCCAAACTCGCTCACCCATGTCTTTATGGACCTTGCTTTGTGCACTGATGCACAGTCATGTTGGAACAAGAAGGGGCCATCCCCAAATTGTTCCCACAAAGTTGGGAGCATGAAATTGTCCAAAATGTCTTGGTATGCTGACGTCTTAAGAGTTCCCTTCACTGGAACTAAGGGGCCAAACCCAACCCCTAAAAAACAACTCCACACCATTATCCCCTCTCCACCAAATGATTCGGACCAGTGCACAAAGCAAGGTCCATAAAGTTTGGTGTGGAGGACAGGGGCGTAATGATAGGGGTTGCAATTGCAACCGGGCCCTTGGTCCAGGGGGCCCATGTGCCTCCCTTGTACACCTGAATAGAAGGGATGGCATTTAGAGGACCCAATCTCCTCCATTTTCCTCTATCCAGCTCAGTTGTCTTCTGCTGTTCCCCCAGGGTCCCTGTGTGCTTCCCTGCCCCCCCCCCCCTCCACAGAGCTGTTGTCTTCCCCCCCCCTTCCCCCTTCTCTCCTGCCAGCTGCTGTAGAAGATGTGTCATGATGGAGAGATGGGAACGTGTCGGTAAATTTGTCATTTACTGGCTCCTTCCTTTTCTGAATGAACAGAGTCAGTGATTGGTACCAATTGGTTCATTCATAACTAAAGCATAGTAAACAGTTTTTTCTATACTTCCGTTTCTGAATGAATGGGAGGCTCGGTGCACAGCTATTTATGTCCATTCATTTTGTGCAGCTGAGGCTACACAGATGGAAAATGAGGGCTGAAGTTTGTTTAGACCCCTGATATCTCATCAAAGCCCCCCAACAGGGCTCCTAAAAAAAAAAAAAGGTAAAAATAAAATTGTAAAAGAAATAAAATGAAATGGTAAAAAAATAAAATTAAAGTAAAAGTTAAAAACTACTGACACCAGTGAGGGAACTATTAGGATTGCAAAGGCTGCAATTGTGACCAGGCCCTGGCATTTCACCACCATGGGGAGGCCCAAAGATGGCAGAAAGGGGGCCCGCTGCAGAACTTGTGAAAGGGCCCTGCTGCGGTACCGCAACAAAGGGATCTGCGATGGGAGTAAAGGGCCCCAGGATCAGTGGGAATAGGGAAGGGCATTGGCTAGAGGTCAGGGGGCCCTTCATAATTTCTTGCACCAGGGCCCTGAAGGTTCTAGTTATGCCTCTGGTAGAGGAACTTGACTGGCCTCCACAGAGTCCTGACCTCAACCCGATAACAACACCTTTGGGATGAATTAGAGCTGAAACTGCAAGTCAGGCCAACATCAGTGCCTGACCTCACAAATGCCCTTATGGAAGAATGGTCAAAAATTACCATAGACACACTCCTAAACCTTGTGGACAGCCTTTGCAGAAGAGTTGAAGCTGTTATAACTACAAAGGGTGGGCCAACTCAATATTGAACCCTATAGACTAAGATGGGACGTCATTAAAGTTCAAGCGTGTAAAGGCAGGTGTCCCAATACTTTTGGTAATATATAGTATGTGTGGCAGATAAGAGGTTGGGCTTTAACCACTTGCTGATCGCCCGCTGCAGCGTGAGGGCGGCAAGATGGCTTGTTATCGCGAGCGGCCGTCACCTGACAGCGGCCGCGATAACTAGGATTGTGCGCGCTCACTGTGTCCGGGGGGGGGGGGGCAGGGAGCGGGTAGGGCGGACTCGAACGCCGCCGGCTAGCTGCAATGGCCCCCCTGCACTGAGAGAATGGAGTTCCGTGTATGTAAACACGGATATCAGTTCTCATAGAGGGGGAAGGGCTGTGATCACATGCTACCTGTGTATGGAAGCCGTGATCACTCCCCTCCCCCTGCTAGCCCATCACCGATACAGTTAGAACACAGTGAGGGACCACAGTTAACCCTTAGAGTGCCCCCTGCAGGTTAACCCCTTCACTGCCAATGGCATTTACACAGTAATCAGTGCATTTTTATGCCACTGATCGCTGTATAACTGCCAATGGTCCCAAAAGAGTGTCAAAATGGTCCGACATGTCCCAGACCCCAGAAATGAATTCTCAGCATCCGTAAAAGTGGCAACTTTTGCGCAAACCAATCAATGATCGGCGATTGCGATCTTTGTAACCAAAAATATGAGGAAGAATATAAATTGGCCAAAACCGATGAAAAAAATGTTTTTTTATATTTTTTTTGGATCTGTATTTTAGCAAAAAGTAAGAAAAACTGTGTTGTATGCAAAATTGTCGCTCTTTTTTTATTTATAGTGGCGATCAGAAATGACGCAGAGGGAATCAAATACCACCAAAAGAAAGCTCTATTTGTGGGAAAAAAGGACGCAAATTTTGTTTGGGTACAACGCCGCACGACCGCGCAATTGTCAGTTAAAGCGACGCAGCGCCGAATCGCAAAAAATCCCCTGTCCTAAAGTGTGAAATCCTTCCGGGGCTGAAGTGGTTAATGCCCACTCGCCACACGTGTGCATCCATAGGCAGCCAAGGCTTCTGTGTTGCATCATTCTCCTCATTATCATACTGTGAGTGCTTGTCTGATATCATTATTGGTGACCTGTGATTTTCAGATTGTCGAGGATGTACAAGCTCCAACATCACAGGGCAAGGCATGCTGGGCTTTGTAGTTCCTTTACTACTGGAAGATTGCTGGCTTCCCAACCGGCAGCTCACAGTGATCTCTATTGATGCAGACAATAATCAACCACCTGTTCCATTCAATCGGAGGGCTATTCTCAGGCTGTGGCTAGACTGTAAGGAAGGAATGTGGCTAATAGCGTGCAGATATGCAATGTATAACATAAAGGAAAACCTCAGGCTCTTTGCCGTGGGTGGCTCCCTCTTTGATATCTGTTTTGTGGTTTTCTAACAGTTGTACACTAAAGAAACGTTAATAAATAATATCCATTGTTCATTGATGGATCTCGGTATATAATAAGTGACTAATGAAGATTATAGTGAGTTCTGATTGTGCAGTAAATAACAGTCAGGCGAGACACACATCACATTCACACCCAGTACAGCCCTTTAATTAGGGTGTCATAGTGGAGCATGCCAGTCTATTAGGAGACAAAGAAAGAATGCTCCGTTAACCTCTTCATGGCAAAAACGCTAATCGCATTTCAATTTTGCTATGGGATGATCTTCTTTATAGATTAACTACTTGCGGCCCGTAGCACGTCCATGGACGTCCTCGGGTTTCAGTAGTTATACCAGGATGATGCAGGCACCTACAGGCATCACCCCTTTATGGATCTTTTCAGCCGGAAATTCCCTTTCTATCAGAAGTGATTAGAGTGCCAATTAGCCATTCGATCACTTCTGCGGCTGGCGGAAGGGGGTCTCACCCTTTCACGGGCTCTACCGTCCCATCGCAGAGCCCGGGAGCAGTGTTGCCAACCTCCCGCAGCGTTTTTTACTGGCAAAACATGGGAAATTTACTGGCAGAGCACTTTTTTTACTGGCAACCTGAAAAATAACTGAACTCCTATTAAAAACTAAGACAATTGATATTTAAACACAACATGGAAACACTGACAATACCCATATCAAGTAGTTTACCCGGTTTACACTTAAAAAGTCAGCACAGCATGACAAATTATCAGACCCTGATATTTATAGACAGCTGTAAAAATCACTGATTTTTACAAACTGTCAGTAAATTTACTGGCGGTTGGCAACACTGCCCGGGAGCGATGCGGCCGGCGGCGATGACTCCCCCATACAGAGAGAGAGAAACTGACGTCATTCCTCTCTCTTGGTAACCCCAGAAAGCAGGATCAACAATTTAGTCACTTCCGGTTCTGCCTCTTTGTTTACATAGGAAAGCAGCCATTCAGACCGATCTGTGTCTGATCAGCTGCATGGGAGGCTAGAGAAGAGATTTGGGGTCCAATAGATCGCAGATCTCTCAATAAAGAGGACCTGTCATGGCCCATGCTGTCACAAGGGATGTTGTTCATCTGTTGTGATAGCAATAAAGTTAATCCAAAAAAAAGTGTAAAAAAAAAAATTTTGTATAAAATGAATAGTAACTTATAAAAAAGGAAAAGCATCCCTGTCCCACCGTGCTTACGTGCAAATGCGAACGCATACATTACTCCTGCACGCATATGTAAACGGTGATCACACCACACATGTGAGGTATTGTCATGTCACATCAGAGCAAGAGCAATAATTCTAGCACCAGACCTCCTGTGCAACTCTAAAATGGTAACCTATAATGGTGTTTAAAGTGTTGCTATGTAGAATTTTAATCACTTTAGTTTGCCGCCATTCCATGGGCAGAAGCAATTTTAAATCGTGACATGTTAGGTATCTATTTATTTGGGGTAACATCATCTTTCACTTTATACAAAAAAATTGGGTAAATGTGTTTTTTTTTATTTCTCTAAAAAAAATTGTGTTTGTGCAAATACTGTGTGTTTGGGGGGTTCTAAGTAATTTTCTAGCAAAAAAGTAGATTTTCACATGTAGGAGTGAAGTGTCAGAATTGTCCCAGAAACAAAGTGGTTAAAACAGCCATTCTCAATCGCGGTTCCTCCAGAGGTTGGTAAGGATTTGCAGAACCAGCAGCATGCCATCAGTGATCTTTAAATATATGTGTAGCGCATCCCCCGTAGGAGCCACTAGTAAATAGGGATCCCTCACCCTGCACAGCCAGGAACACCACATTTTCACAGGCTCGCATGAGACAGGAAACGGTCCTGCAGCTTTGTTTTTGTATTTTATTGGGGGTTAAAAAACTTGGATGGGATGGGATGATTATGGGATGCCCACTTGACTGGAACAAAACTTCTTCAGGGACACTTTAACTATATACACTCTCTGTATACGCTCCTCTTCCTCCAGCACATCACTTGCTTGTAGAAACAACTCAGACCCAGCTGGAACACTGTTTGATGGATCTGGCAAGGCACTCAGCCAGATCAATCAAAAGCCCATTACAGGCAGGGACCAGGGTATGTCGAGAAAAAGTACAGTGTCCAGTTACATTCCTGTGGCTACTGATTCCAGCGCCACCTCTTCAGGCGCCGTCAGCCAGCCTGGCTGCAGCAGCCCCTTTCACTAGCCTTTCCGGCTACTTCCCACAGTCCTCCCAGACTGCCACACTCACCAGCCACCCAGCTGTCTTCTCCCTGGGGATCTCCCAAACGTGCTCGCTGGATTCTGCTGTCCTCACTCTTGCTCGTGTGACTCTGGACAGGACTCCTCCATGTGTCTTGAGAGGATCCCCCCAGCACCAGAGCCCCAGGCCCAAGGTCACTCTCAACCCCCAGACTAGGGGGCTACCCTCAAGGGCCTTCAACAGCCTCCTCAGCACTCCATCTCCACTTCCACCTGAACTCCACACTGCCCCTGCTGGCCTAACTCTAACCCATTTGCTGGGGATTAGCTGGGGCCCTCCTCAACACTCCAGGCAGCTCCTTCTAACCTCCCTCCCATTCTTCTGGAAGCTTTTCCAAGGTTCCAGCAAGTAGGAGGAGGTACCAGAGGTTCTGCGTGATGATTCATCCAGCCTCCCTGAGTCACTTACCCTGACCCAGATTCAACAGAGGCTTGGCTGCCAGCCAAGCCAAACAATTTGCCTACACTACAAAAAATGTACACTATCTAACCCTCTACACTAAGGCCACTTTCACACTGAGCTGTTTTCAGGCACTTTTGCGGTAAAATAGCACTTGTAAAGCACCTGAAAATATGTCCCAATGCACCCCTGTGTGAAAGCCCGAGTGCTTTCACACTGGGGCGATATTCTTGCAGGACGTTAGGAAAAGTCCTGTAAGCAGCATGTTTGGTGTGGTGCGCTGAGCGGTGTATACACTGCTCCTCCACTGAAATCAATGGACAGCACTTCCGAAGTGGCTGCATGCCGCTCTGGAAGCGCAGAGCGCCAGCACTTTTAACCCCTTGTGGTTAAAAGCGCCGCGCTGCCGACTGCATAGCGGAAAAGCGCCACTGGAACCAGAGACGCTTTGCTGCTGACGCCCCCCGCCCCAGTGTGAAAATAGTCTACAGGGTGAAACATACACTGTGCTTTTAAACACAGACACCTGCTCCTGCTTTTACACGCGCATGAACTTTAATTGCATCCCAGTCTTAGTCCACAGGGTTCAATATTGAGCTGACCCACCCTTTGCAGCTATAACAGCTTCAACTCTTGTAAGGCTGTCCACAATGTTTAGGAGTGTCTATGGGAATGTTTGACCATTCTTCCAGAAGCACATTTGTGAAGTCAGGCACTGATGTTGGATGAGCGGAGACTGGCTCACAGTCTCTGCTCTAATTCATCCCAAAGATGTTCTATCGGGTTGAGGGCAGAACTTTGTGCAGGCCAATCATGTTCCATGTTCCTCCACCCCAAACTCGTTCATCTATGTCTTTATGGGCCTTGCTTTGAGCACTGGTCAAAATCATTTGGTGGAGGGGGGATTATGGTGTGGAGTCGTCTTTCGGGAGTTGGGCCTGGCCCCTCAGTTCTAGTGAAGGGAACTCTAAAGGCGTTAGCATACCAAGATATTTTGGACAACTTTCTGCTCCCAACTTTGTGGGAACAGTTTGGAGATGGCCTCTTCCTGTTCCAACATAACTGCGCACAAGTGCACGGAGCAAGGTCCATAAAGACATGGATGAGTGAGTTTGGGGTGGGAAAACTTGACTGGCCTGCACAGAGTCCCAACCTCAACCCAATTGAACATCTTTGGGATGAATTAGAGCAAAGACTGTGAGCCAGTCATCCAACATCAGTACCTGACCTCACAAATGCACTTCTGGAAGAATGGTCAAACATTCCCTTAGACACACTCCTAAACCTTGTGGACAGCTTTCCCAGAAGAGTTGAAGCTATTATAGTTGCAAATGGTGGGCCAACTCAATATTGAACCCTACGGACTAAGACAGGGATACCATTAAAGTTCATGTGCTTGTAAAGGCATGTGTACCAATACTTTTGACAATAGGGCTGTCTGTAAGGAGGGCATTCTGACCACAAATGTGCCATTTTTCCCACTGACCCTGGGGAATTGCAGGAGTTCCCTGAAACCCGAAAAAGGTTGAGAAAGGTTGGATTAACCACTTCAGCCCCGGAAGGATTTCCAGCTTTAGGACCGGAGCCCTTTTTGCGATTCGGCACTGCGTCGCTTTAACTGAAAATTGCGCGGTCGTGCGACGTTGTACCCAAACGAAATTTGCGTCCTTTTTTTCCCACAAATAGAGCTTTCTTTTGGTGGTATTTGATCACCTCTGCGTCATTTCTGATCGCCGCTATAAACAAAAGAAGAGCGACAATTTTGCAAAAAAAAAACCCAGAGAAAACTGAGTACTGTCCGTGATACTTTTTTTATTTGCACTAACATAAAATTTTTCAGGACAAGCTTTCGGGGTTTCTCCCCTTCTTCAAGGTCCAAGCAGTACTGAATAAAAACTGTTTTAGCCAAATGTTTTAACAACATTTGGCTAAAACAG
>BLSH010435789.1:834473-844706 GCA_018402905.1 Glandirana rugosa
GTAGAGAAGATTAGGGGTTGGTTGGTGACGGACTGGACGGTAGTACACTGGAGGTGTAGGGGGATTGTCGGTTAGTGAGGTGGGAGATTGTTGGTCTGGACACTAGTCACCCCTTCTCTCCATGTCAGGTACGACTTTCAGACCTTGGACAGTGTGTCAATCATTTACTGGTCTCAACTCGCTTGGGCCTGACATTTCAAGCCCAGGCATGGCTTGAATCCCCACAGGCCCTGGGCCTGGGCCTGAAAAGTTTTTTTCAGGCCCAAGCCCAGGCCCCAAGACCATTAAAATTACTTTTTAGAATTTTTACGACATTTTTTCGGGTCCTTCCAGGATCCTTCCTGGGCTTTTTTACAGCATTTTTAAGATTTTTCATTAAAATTACCAGAACCCCGGACCCGAACCCGGACTTTTTTTGAAAAGTCCGGGTCCGGGTCCCGGACACCCCTAAGTTCGGTACGGACCCGAACTTTACAGTCCGGGTTCGCTCAACTCTGGTCATTTACTAACTGTGTGACAGGTTCCAGACTTTCAGCATGGACTGTACCTCTCTTCCCCACTGATCACAGGTCTGGTTGTTAGAGGGTGGAGTGATTGGCTGTTAGGGGGATGTGGAGGTCACATGATGGCAGGTCAGGCAGTGGTTGGTTGGGGATTAGAAGAGATGACGCAGCACCAAGCCGGGAACCAAGCCGCACAGCTGTAGTCCAACTCCACCCCAGTAGTATTTGGCCTCCATCTTATTTACAGGCAGCGCAGGTGCAAGGGGCAGCTGCTTTGTGCCCCACAACAATGACTGGGGCTAGGCCCAGGGCACCTGCTTCTTTTGCCCCACATTAAAGACAGCCTTGTGAGGGAGATGCGTTGCAGATTTTCTGCACCACATCCTAGTGTGAACTGGGGCTTATTATTGCCTTTTCAACACAATTAAAAAAGGGCCAGGGCACTAAGGGCAGCAAACAGTCCAGCCTGGCTCTGGCAGCAATGTTATTGTGCCTGGCAAACCCTCAGCCCTTTGGCTCTGCAGTCAGCACCACAACATAGCTGACAGAGCCAGGCTGGACTGTCAGTACCAACCAAGCAGTGGAAAATGGTAACCCACAACTTGGGTGATTAGTGAATAATTTTGCCAGTTGCCACAGACTCATTTACCTCAATGGCAGCACAGCAGTGGCAGTAAGTGGGATGACAGTCTCTCAGGCAGCAAGCTGGCCGAAAAGGAAAGAGGGAGGCCCAGCTCCTTAGCAGCAGTACTGCCTCCTTGCATGTTCTCTGCTTCATTTTCCTCCGAAGTCCAAGGTGGGAAGTACAGAGTGTAGAGCCGCCTGCTCCACTGTGTCTATGATCTGTCAGCCGGGGGTGAACCCAGCACAGCCTGGTCATAACAGCGTGACGCTGTGCCTTACACCCGACCTGCTGCATCCACTTCGCCCGCAATACTGACTGCTGTACTCTGATGTTGGTTGTTGCGATGCTGCCGCCACGAGAGACGACAGGGCAGAGACACTTTTTATTTTTGGCAGGATACTCTGGGGGGGGGGGTTTGAACACCCCAAACCCCCCCCCTTATCTACAGCCCTGAATCACATGACAATTGTGCCAAAATGTCACCACATTTTAGGAGAACTTAAAAAGAAATGGCACACAAACACATGTGCTGCATTTTGCCAGCATTACAGTGTGATTTGCAATCATGGACAGAATCACAGCATTTCTGTCAGCAATCCCAAATCGCTAGATGTGAACAGGGCCTTAACCACTTGAGGTCTTGCACATGTATGTAGTCAGCTCAGCCTCCCCATTATACTTTATATGGTAGGGTGACCAGACGTCCCCAGAGCTGGTCTGTCTCCAGATCTGTCCCTGTATTGCAAGAGCCAGGTGCAGGCCGATGCTGGGTGGGTGCTGAGACAAAGAGGGGGGGGGGGTCTGCCATGGGCGCCATACACTGGGGTGGGGGTTTCAGGCAGACATCTGCCGCTGTGTCAGCTTTAATTTGAATCACACATCACAGAAGTTCTGCCTAGTTTTCTCCTTCAACAGACAGCACACTTGTCCAATGGACATGTGCTGTCTCTCATAGGTAGGAGGCGGTCTGGGAGGCGGGACTATGATTGCGGGCACCCAGCAATTCAAATTAAAGCTGACACAGCGGGAGATGCCAGCCTGACACCTCCCCCCCAATGTGTGGCACCCAGGGTGGACTGACCCCCCTCTCTGCCTTAGCACCCACTGAGGATCTGTGTGATGATCGGCTCTCCTCTCCTCTCTGACCCCTGCACACGTGAGGCTGCATTGCTGGGCACAGGTGAGGGTGCATTGCTGGGCACTGGTCAGGCTGCATAGATGGGCACATCTGTGCCCTGCATTCTTTATGTAGTGCACTCCTGAACTCTGCACCCTGTTTTTTCTCTGTCTTATCTACATAACATTTCAAAAATCTCAAATATTCTAAGAAGTATCTTTTTTTTAAAATCTTTATGGATGAAATGTGAGAAATAATGTATATATCATACAATCATTCCATAAACACCACACCACATACGCTGAATATACACTTTGAGGAAAATATGCTTATAAAATAGTTTACCATTTGCGAATAAGAAAAAAAAATATGTCCTTGGATTTCATTTTAAAAATCTGGTCACCTTATTCTACACTAATCTTCACTTTTAGCAAGGTTCAGATAAATCATTTAATTTCTGTTTCTCTTTACAGGATGGGTGAATGGAAATGAGGGAAGCCGTTATAAATCCCTCAGACTGGGTGAGGCCCTGGGCTTTCTGGCACTTTAAATGTGTGAGAACTGCAACGTTTCACTTACTACAGGTAAATTATGCTAATCCATGCTCTGCCGTCCCTGGCCATAGCCCCAACATTTAACCTTTAATTACCACCTTAAAGGATAAAGTCACCTTTTGGAAAAAATAAAAGAATGCACATATTTTTGCGGAAAAAGAAATGTGCATTTATTTTTATTTTTTCACAGGAGCCTGCAGAGTAGTGCTCCATTGATCAGTGGATAGGCTCCTGCAGACACTTCCTACAGCTCTGTGCCCATACCTCTGTTTAGACTGCCAGTTTCAGCGCTGGAGGAAGTGCCAATGGACTACGATGGTGCTCATCAGTGTCCTCGCAGTCCATTGAGAACTACAAGCTGTCTGCTGCGATATCAAATAGAATTTGTGGTATCTTCATTCCCAGATTCTTGGGAATGAATGATACGGCTGTATGGGCACAGCTCCTGGATTTCTGTTCCAGCTACAAAGCTCTTCATAGACCTGCATTAAATCACAGTACTGGGGTACCAGCACCAAAGTGACATGCTTTACTCTAGTAGGATGCGGGGTATGCAGAAGGAATGATGTGATGGTTAAGCAGGGTCTTCCTCTCTCTCCTACCCCACCCAGCTCAATCTTCACATCATCACCTTTCACAGATCCACTTTCTGCACCTGCACAGACATGGAGGCAGGGAAGGCCTGATGGGGTTTCTAGCTTTCTCTGTATATGGAGGAACAGAAAGTGGATTGTTGATGAGATGAATTTGAAATGAATTTGTTTACGAGAATAAAGACTTAATATTGGGAATGGGGCGAGGGATTTAAAGCACATCCTTTTTGGCTGAGATTGAGGCTAGATTCACACCATTGCAATGTGAATTCCAGCTCCTTTGCCTGTGAAAAGGACAGGAGCCGTTGTTCAGCGGCTCCTGTCCGTTCTCACAGTGCATCGGCTGACCGGGGAGGTGCAGTGAGGAGGGGGAAAGATCCCCGGTCAATGCGGAACACATCTGCAAATTAGATGTGTTCCCATTGAACAAATGGGGCTGGAATTCTCACCGCACTGCACAGAAAATGCACATGTTTTCTGTACAATGCGGAGTGCAAATGCACCGCACATATGTGAACTGGACACATTGAAAACATGTTGTTTTCGCAGTGTCCTGCGAACTGGATGGGGTGTAAGCAGGCACACTGTGTCTTGTCTTCAGGGCCGCTGATAGGGGGGACCCCCAGTCCTGTTGTACGGGGCCCGAGCACACAGGGGGCCCCACACAGTGAGGGGGATTAGTGACAGACTACAAATGTGTCTCTTTTCCTCCAGCAGATGAAAGCTCCCCTCCCCTCTCCTTGCTGCCAGCTTTTATCTGCTAAGAAATACAGTCATCCTTCACTAATCCCCCTCCCTGTGTGGGCCCCCCTCCTCTCAGTACTGGCTCTAAGGTTATTTCTGCTCCTGAGTTTATCTCCTTAACTAGGCTCCATGCACACTGACTTAAAAATCTCTGCTTCTACAGGAGTTTGTGTTCTGTCTGTAGAAGCAGCTCAATGTTATCCTATGTGTCCATGCACATTAGGATGATTACAGGCATATTTTGAGCTCAGCGTTTAGAGGCAGGAAAAAACCCTTCTGGCTTGCGCTTCTGATTGGACCTCACTGGCAGAAAAAATGTAAAACTCTCCTAAACTGGCCTAAACTTTGTACAAAAAATGTTAAACAAGACAAACAAGGAGCGGGGAGGGAACTGGGGAGTGGGAAGGGAAAGGGGAATAAGGAAGGGGAGGAATTGGGGATGGTCGGGATTGTAGCGGTGTGGTACAAAGGTATATAACAGATAAGTAATCAGAATAAAAACAACTTTTATTCATGTGTTTGGAATAAAAGGTACTTAAGTACTCAATGAATACAAAATTTACAAAAAATGCACTGAAAGAGCTTACAGACATTTGTATAAGGATAGGGTACAGTGCTGACTGTAACGATCAAGGGCATGTATTGATGTCCAACATGTTTCGCCTAAATAAGGCTTCCTCAAGGACTATTGACAGACCAAGCGTTACATATCTGATAAAAAGAAAAGATTTATACATACAATGAAAGCAATAGAAAAATATACCAAAATTATATCAAAACAACATATTGTGAGGAATGCATACAGTTATTCCACAACCCAATGTGAGACACAAACATTCACCTCAGCCAGCTCAGACCTCCGCTCGGACCCCAAACGTATAGCCGATTGCCCACCGACGCACGCCACACCGGAAGGGAGGACACTGTGCATGCACAAATCGCCCCAAAGCAAGCCGGCTAATATAAAGATATAGATATAATATATAGATAATAGGTAGATACCATGAACAAACAGGTACTATAAACGAGAATTGGATTCTGCGTGTTCCTGACCTGTGTGTCTATAGAGCCGCTCTCCATTGACTTACACAGCGGAACTTAGGCCCGCCCCCAAGTTCCTCTTCACTGCATTTGATTTACAGCAGCAAGAGCCAAAGGCTGCTTCTGGACTTCTGTGCAAAAAGGAAGTAAGGGGAGAATACCCCCTTTTACCTTAATGAAAACAATGCATTAAGATAAAAAATGTTTATAGGTTTAGTAACACTTTAAGTGACAACTTTGTGGGGAAAAAAAAACACTTTTTTTTAGTAATTTTCCAGAAACTTGTGGCAAAACATAAATATTCCATGGACTCCATGCCTGTCAGCAAATACCTTGGGGTGTCTACTTTCTGAAAAGTGGTCATTTGGGGGGTGTTTGAACTGTCCTGGCATTGTTGCAGGTCTTCAGTCCAATCCTCTTTTTGAACAAGTGTGCTGTGTTGGAGGAATTTTTACATGTAAGTCTCAGCTAAATGGAAGATAGGGTATGGTTAATATACACAGCAACAAGGAGGGACTCGACCAAATGCACAACAAGAGCAATCCCATCAGGGAATTTGGCCCTAGGGGCATGTCGAAGCTGCAAATATCTAAAATACATCCACGGGGAAGTTTAAATTTAGTCTGAGTTCCCCAAAGAGAAGAAGTCGCATAACATGACTCAGTGTTTTGACACTGTGCCTAGCCCAGACCTGAGGGTCTGGCAGAGGCCGAAGATGCGGCAGAGAAGGGTTACCCCACAGTGGTGTGTGGGGAGATATGGAGCCCAGTTCCAGAAGATGTAAGGCAACCTGTTTCCATGCCACTATCATCGTCTTCTTGAGAGAAGTTACTTGAGGGCTATATTTAGGCCCACGATACACTAAGTTGCTAAGTTCTGAGAATGACCCTAGAATAGCTGCTTCTAGATTCACTGCCGGGTTTGAGATATCTTGGGCAAAACACCACCTCACCGTGACCAGCAATGCAGCCCAATAATATTCTTTTAAAATTCGGTAAAGACAAGCCACCCTCAGACAACTAAAGCTGCAGTGTAGTCTTGGCCACTTGGGGAGTCGTACCCGCCCAAATGAATGAGGTGATGGTTTGATCCAGTTTTACAAAGAAGGCATTCGGAATAGGGACCGGGGTGTGGCAAAAGATGTAGAGGAATTTAGGAAGGTTGGACATCTTTATTAGGTTCACCCTCCTGACCGGAGTGAACGGGAGAGTCTTCCATACCCTGCAGCGCTGGATAATTTGTTGGAGGATAGGGTACAGATTATCTTCTAAAGAGTGTGCAGGTTCTCTCTGAATCTGAATGCCTAAATATTTTAAGCGGGAGACATACTGACGGGGAATTTTCGGATCTGCCAGCTGATTCTCTTCAGATAACAGGAATAGGATCGATTTATGCCAGTTCACTTTAATTCCCGAAAAAACGCCAAAACTATTTATTATATCTAACACGGCTTTCAGAGACTGTTGGGAATCTTGTAAATACAGCAGCATATCATCTGCGTATAGTGACACCTTTTCGACTAAGGGAGGGAACGAGATGTTCACTACATCCGTAGAGCTTCTTAAGAGTACTGCTAAGGGCACAATTGCTAGTGCAAATAGGGTCGGAGAGAGGGGACAGCCTTGTCTGTGTGCCTCGGTGGAGTGGGAAGGATGCCGATATCGTGCCATTCATCCTGACTCTGGCCGTAGGAGCCGTATAAAGCAACCGTACCCAGGAGATAATGTTAGGTCCTAACCCAAATGTACGGAGGACCAGCCACACGTATTCCCACTCCACCGAATCAAAGGCTTTCTCGGCGTCTAAAGAGGCCACCACCCCCGAGACCCCCCCAGCCGACGTACCCGCTATTACTGTCTGTAGTCGCCGCAAATTAATGTCCGTTCCTCTTCCCAGCATACATCCTGTTTGCTCCCTATGGACCAAAGAAAGGATGACTGCATTGAGGCGGGTCGCCAACACCTTTGCAAAAATCTTCACATTGACATTAAGCAGCGAGATGGGCCTATATGACGAGCATGGTTCAGGGTATCACCACAATGATGGCTGTAGACATTGAAGATGGTGAAGAGCAAGTCTCCAATGATGCCGACAGGACCTCCAGCAGTCTACTAGCCAGTACCTCAGTGTGAGCCTTATAGAATTCTGCCAGGAGACCATTGTCCCCCGGGTTTGCCCTGTCTGCATGGACCCAATAGCCCGTTGAATTTCTTTCTGGGTGAGTGGAGCATCAAGTCTCCAGTGAGCATCATCAGTCAAAGTCGGGAGCTGGACATCTACTAGGAAAGTGCGGAGCTCAGCTTCAGTGTATTCCACCATTGAGGTGTAAAGATCTCTGTAAAAGGAAGCGAAGCAGTCATTAATTCCTTTAGGGTCCGATACCAGCTGTCCATTGACATCTTTAAAATTGCCAATACTTGTCATGGTTGATTGTTTTTGGATAGCCTGCTTTTTTGAATTTTAATGCACCAAAACACAATGTATTGCCTAATTGTTTGGTAAAATATAAAAGATGATCTTACGCCAAGTACAAAACAAGACATGCTTTACAATTGCGCACACTTTGTACATTTTTAAAAGCCTTTACAGGTTGCCACTTTAGATTTACAGAGGAGGTCTAGTACTAGATTTACTGCCCTTAATATGACGTTTGCAGTGATACCTCACATGCATGGTGCAATTGCTGTTTACAGACGACACAAGACTGATGCTTGCGTTTGCCTTTGTGTGCGAACATAGAGGGGCAGGGGTGCTTTCATTTTTTTAAATTAGTTATTTTGCTTTTTATTTTATTTTTACACTGTCCCTTTCTTTTTTTATCATTTTTATTGTTATCACAGAGAATGTAAATATCCCCTCTGATAGCAATATGTAGTGACATATACTCTTTTTTGAAAAATTTGACGTCCTCCCAGAATAGCGCTTCCAGGGGACCCGGCGCATCACGGATTGTGGTGAATGGCCGCTGTGAGCGGACTTTCACCACGTCGCTCCATCGGCGTTTCCGCCGGCTTTTCTCTCTCCTCTCAGCAACAATCGGTGCATTGTGAGAGTAGAGGGGGCAGAGTGATGACTTGCTGCAGCGCTGTGGGTGATGTGTAATGCCCACAGCGCTGCTAAGTGACAGTGAGAGACATGCTGCATCCCCCACCATCTATCCACACCCACCACCCACCCAGCCATCCTCACACCATCCAGCCATCCTCACCCCATCTATGCTCACCCACCCAGCCATCCTCACCTCATCCATCTATGCTCAGCCACAAATCCATCCATGCTCACCCATCCAGCCATCCTCACCCAGCCATGCTCACCCATCCAGCTATCCACACACAGCCATGCTCACCCATCCAGCCATGCATGCTCATCCACCCATCCATGCTCACCCAGCCATCCACCCATGCTCACCCATACATCCATCCATGCTCACCCACCCAGCCCTCCATCCATGCTCACCCAGCCATCCATCCGTGCTCACCCACCCAGCCATGCTTACCCATCCATCCGTGCTCACCCACCCAACCGTGCTCACCCACCCAACCGTGCTCACTCAGCCATGCTCAGTCATCCCCATCCGTGCTCATCCATCCCCATCCATGCTCATCCAACCCCATCCGTGCTCAGTCATCCTCTTCCGTGCTCAGTCATCCCCATCCATGCTCATCCATCCTCATTCATGCTCAGTCATCCTCTTCTGTGCTCAGTCATCCCTATCCGTGCTCATCCATCCCTATCCTTGCTCATCCATCCCCATCCATGCTCATCCATCTCCATCCGTGCTCAGTCATCCCCATCCATGCTCATCTATCCTCATCCACGGCTCATCCGTCCCCATTCATGGCTCATTTGTGCCTCATCCATGCCGCTACATTGCCCATCTGTGCTACTACACTGCCCATCTGTGCCACTACACTGCCCATCCATGCCACTTCACTGCCCATCCGTGACACTACACTGCTCACTATGAAGAAAAATTAATTCATTTTTTTACAAAGTTTTTTTTTAATTATAGCGCAAAAAATAAAAAAAACAGCAGTGATTAAATACAGCCAAAAGAAAGCTCTATTTATATGTAAAAAAGGACGCACATTTCATATGGGTACAGTGTTGCATGACTGAGTAATTGTCATTCAAAATGTGAGAGCACTGAAAGCTGAAAATTGGTCCGGTTGTGAAGGGGGTTTAAGTGCCCAGTGGTCAAATGGTTAAAGCATCTGACCACACCAAGATGGGTGTGATGAGATGCTTTTCCAATTTAAAAATGGCCCTGTTTATATCTGAAGTCATGAAATGCTTGTAGCTTCTGCTATCTTGGCCATAGAGATGATTGGAGCCATTCCGGTCTCCGATCAGCTCTATGATCAGCTGGGGGAACCACCGGGTACATTCTCGGGTTTGACGGTGGGACAAGAGAGCCTGAGAAAACCACAGAAGGTGGCAGGAGGGGTGGACGTCCCCTCCCACTGCTTGTAAAAGCAGTCTAGCGGCTAATGAGCCGCTAGGATTGCTTTTACATTAAAGCTGACTGCTGACTGAAAAAAAAGATATTAAGATGATGCCTAAACCTGCAGACATCATCCCGGTATAACCGCTCAAAGTCTGGCTAAGTACCAGTACATTGCTGGTCCTTGTTGAGCACATATTGATTGTTTTGGTCGGTTTGACATTGATTATGATCATTCAGTCATCCTGCTTACAATTAAATCAAAGAGGCACGTGTAGGTCAGACAAATATAACATAACATTTATAATGAAATAACCACAAATGTCTTTTCTGAGCTCACATCATTATCAGTTTTATTCAACCCCCAAGTGACATTCAATCTTAGTACTTAGTACAACATCCTTTTACAGTTATAACAGCTTTTAAACGTGAAGCATAGCTTGACACAAGTGTCTTGCAGCGATCTACGGGTATCTTCGCCCATTCATCATGGGCAAAAGCCTCCAGTTCAGTCACATTCTTAGGCTTGCGCACTGCAACTGCTTTCTTTAAGTCCCACCAGAGGTTCTCAATCGGATTTAAGTCTGGTGACTGCGATGGCCACTTCAAAAT
>BLSH010435789.1:853174-866447 GCA_018402905.1 Glandirana rugosa
TGTCTCCGTACTCGTCGTACGAAGACAACCTAACCGACGGCATGTGTGCCCGACTTACAGACACACGGGACAAATATCGGATGGAATCGGCCAGTTCAATAGAAACCGGCCGACATTCAGCCCGTGTGTACGGCAGCCAATCCAACAGAAGCATGCTGCTCATGCCTCTGTCGAAGGGGCATGACTGAAAAAGGTCAGCCAATGGTTGAGAGTGCTGATCAGAGTGTTCTGGCAGGGGCGGGCATCCTCCTATTAGAACACAATTGCTCAGTGGAGGAGACCGATGTACTAACATAGGATCGTTAGTTCAGCAGCTCCTCCTAAGCTCTTTGGGTTTTTTTCTGTTCAGCCCATTTTTTTTTCCACTCCATTGACACCCGTCGACATCCAATATGATCTTGTCTGCTAAAAACAGATAGGTGGGGATCCATTCCTCATCAGTCTGGCAGATCGGATCGAATGACAGTCGGATGGAAGAGGACAGGCGGTCCATTACCATCTGACAGCCCATAGAAGAAAGTGGGTTGTTTCCATGTCCACTAAGGATGAGCTCAAGCATGTTTGCAACTGCACGTGCCCGAGCCCACCAGGAAGTTTACAATGCGCAGCGCTAATCACAGGCAGTAAGACATTTCCCGATGCGCAGCTGCAGCGATCAGGAAATGTCTCACTGCCTGTGATTAGCACAGCGCAGTGTAAGCTTCCTGGCAGCTCGGGCACGTGCAGTTACGAACACGCCCGAGCTCATCCTTAATGTCCACTCTGCATAGCAGGATGGACACGGACTTGTCATCCGCCTGCTCAGTGGGGATCAGCAAAGAGATCCCATGCTGAGCAGGCGGTTCCGCTGGTGGACTCCGCCAGTGTGAAAGGAGCCTAACTGACATTGTATGCAAATCGATGCTTATCCATTTGATCTGCAGATAAATGTAATATTACGGCTACATAAGTAACAATGATAGTGTAACACACCTCCACCAAATGACATTTTTACAAAATGTTGTCAATTTACTGAGATAATTTCTCTTTTTTTGTTTACAAACGTTTTTATTGGAAGGGGTAAAAAAGAAGAAAGATACAATATACAATGTATATAGATAAGGTAATAGTGTCAAACTATAAAAGTTAACAGAAGGCAAAGAGTACAAAAGAGGAGGGAAAAGGAAGGGGGGGGGGGGTGCCCAACCAAAAGAAAATATAACTTATGATTTATGATATACAAGTTACATTAAGAAAACTAAAATAAATGAGCATACAAAAAGCATATGGTTAATGACCTTGGGATATAATAGCCATGGAAAATGGGGATAGAATCTCTAATGGTGTGGTGGATTAATTCCATTGTTCTGATAGAGGACATTCTAGTTATGACATGGGGCCAGGATAGTGTTGAGGATCTCCAATTTAGGCCAATCATCCACTGTACTGAACTGATTAGAGTATGGATTAGTCTGTTAGCGGGGGTGGAGATATCGGAGATTTTAGAAAATAATATACATATTTGGGGTGTGAGGGAAATATGTTTGTCTGTGATTTTGTAAATGATGGAAGAGAATTGTGTCCAAATGGGGTTTAGGAAACAGCAACCCCAAAAAATGTGTAGAAAATCACCCCTCGATGAGCAGCCTCTAAAGCAGTTGGGAGATACCGTGGGGTAAAATTTGTTTTGCAGGTGTCAGATACCATCTGGTGAAAAGTTTTAGTGGAGATTCTCTGGTGGCTGGTGCGCCGGTGCATTTGCGAAGGTTTAAGATCATGGCTGACCATTCTTTAGGAGAGAAGGGGAAGCCAAGATCCTGCTCCCATTGTAGCATTGCGGGGGATTTGGTAGAATTATTAGTGTCTTGTAGAGTGTTGTATAATACAGAGATTTGTCCTCTGTCTCTGGGGGACTTTAGACACAGTGATTCGAAAGCAGAAAGGATCGATTGGGGGGAAAGGGTGTAATAGGAGGAAAAAAAGTTTTTAATCAAGTTATAGTTATTTTGTTCAATGGGAAGAAGATTGAATTTAGTTTTGAGGGAATTAAATGAGATAAATAGGTTATTTTCCGTGAGGGAGTGCAGTGTGGTTAGTCCTGCCAAAGACCAGGCTTCAAAGGAGCCAGGGTCATCAAACGCTTGAGGGAGCCTAGGGTCTCCAAAGAAGGAGGCCAACGGGGATGACGATGGGGTTGATTGAAAAGGTTCTCCGAATTTGGACCAAAGCTGTATAGTTTGGGTAACGATCAAGTTACGTTTAAGGAGATGCTTGGGTGTGATAAAGGGAGACCACAATAGACCTTTCAGGAAGAATGGATGGGTGGCCTGCTGTTCAAAAATGATCCATGGAATCTTGGCAGATTTGGAGTACCATTGGGCCGTTTGGGCAAATCTGGCAGATAGATAGTAGTGCCAAATGTTTGGAAGGTCAAAGCCACCAAGAGTTTGAGGTCTGAAAAGTAGGGCATTACTACATCTAGGTCTTCTATTTGACCAGACAAATTTATTAATTAGACGTTGTAACTTATCTAATTTGTTCTTTGGGACCAAAATTGGGAGGGCTCTGAATAGAAATAGGAGCTTGGGCAATATTGTCATTTTAATCGCACATATTTTTCCGAGGAGAGAGATATTATATGTCGACCAGATTTTGAGTGAATTGGCAATCTGAGAAAAAAGGGGATGTAATTGTGTTGGAATAGGGTTTTATATGAGGGTGAGATATTTATCCCCAAGTATTTAAACGAAGAGAGACACCAGGTGAAATTGAATTCATCAATTAAAAGTTTAGATAAATCTTGATCCAAATTTATACCCATGGCTGTGCATTTAGGCAGATTTATTCCTAGTCCTGAAATATGTTCAAATTTTTTAAGCGTAGAGATGAGTGCAGAAATGGAGTTAATTGGGTCAGTAAGAAAGAGCAGAACATCATCCGCGTATAATGCTAGTTTGTATTCTTTAGAGCCTTTCAGATATCCTTTTATATTATTATCATTTCTAATGGCGGTGGCTAGGGGTTCTATAGCAAGGGCAAAAAGAAGTGGAGATAATGGACAACCCTGTCTAGTGCCACTTCCTAACGTAAAAATCATATAGGGCTAGACAGCCATGGATAAAAATGTCAGGGATACCAAATTTTGGGAGAAGGGTTGTTAAATAGGGCCAGTGGACACTATCAAAGGCTTTATGAATGTCTAGACTTAATAGGCAGGTGGGAGTGGAATTAAGGTTTGCATCTTGGATAATATAGGTTGTTAGTCTGATATTGTCAGTGATTTGTCTACGTGGAATGAAGCCTGATTGATCTGGGTGGATTAAAGTGGTGATAACCGAGGAGAGTCTGTTAGCTAATAATCTTCCAAAGATTTTTAAATCGTTATTTAATACAGATATAGGGCGATAGTTATTAGGGAGTGAGTGGTCCTTAAGTGGTTTAGAGATGAGGGAAAGATTAGCGAAAAGCATTTCCTGAGGGAAGATATTACCTGGTAAAATGTGATTAAATAGTTTAACTAGCCAGGGAGATAATATGTGTGAAAATTTTTTATAGTAGATTGAGGAGAAACCATCAGGTCCTGGAGCTGTGGTAAGTTTGAGAGATTTGATTATATTCATAATTTCCTCATCTGTACAGGGATCTTTTAAATGTTCGATTTGATTTGGAGATAGAGAAGGGAGGGGAATTTCATCCAGCCAAGAGTGGCAAGTGTGTTGAGGGGCTGGATCTGGTGAGTCGAGTAGATTTTTATAAAATTTAGTAAAGATTTCTAGAACTTCCTGAGGGTATGTGGTGAGGGAACCATTATCGTTTTTAAGTTTATATACATGGGTAGGGTTGGCTAATTGTTTTAGTTTCCTGTCAAACATTGACGAGGTTGAATTACTGTATAGTAGAAATTTGGATTTGGAGAATATATATTTAATTTTCTGTGTCTTGGGATAGTATAGAATCCAAGGCTTGGCGTTTTTCTTGTATTAGTCTATTAAGGTCTAGGGATGGAGTGTTGTTTATTTTATTATGGAGTTGGTTTAGTTCTTTGGTCAGTGTTCTTATATCTACAAGCCTAGATTTATTAATATTGGCAGCAATACTGATACAGTGGCCTCTGATGACTGACTTGTGGGCAGTCCATAGGGTGGGGAGAGGGGTTTCGTCTCTGTCATTAAAGGAGAAATAATCTTTAAGATGAGATTCAATTTGATCAACAATTTTGGAATTAGATAATAATGAATCATTTAATCTCCATCTATACGGGGTGGGGGCTAAGCCTATTTGGGATGTATGGAAGGAGACAATTTGGTGATCTGACCAGGGGCATTGATGAATCTCTGAACTTCGTGAATTGGCAAGGAGAATGGGGGTGCAAAAAATATAATCCAGCCTGGAAAAACAATTGTGGGGGTGGGAAAAGAAGGTAAAAGATTTGCAACCTGTGTTATGTGCTCTCCAGGCATCTATTAATTGCATATCATAGAGAGATCTAGTTAGTGACTTAGGGAAGGCTTTAGAAGATGGGGAAATATTACTTCGGTCTAAAGAAGAATTTGCAGCTAGGTTAAAATCTCCTCCAATTATCATATGAGTAGATGTGTATTTAGCTAACGTGTCAAAAAAGTCTGAAAAAAATTTAGCTTGTGCTTCATTGGGTGTGTATATTGAGGCGATTGTGATTGCCTTTCCACCAATGGTTCCCTTAATGATAATAAAATGACTTTCTAAGCCTTTAAAAACATTATGAACATCCATCACAATATTATTACGTATAAAGATCGCCACTCCTCTTGATTTGTTAGCGTAGGTGGTGCAATAGTACTGCCCATAGGATTTATCGAAAAACTTAGGGTGTCCAGAAGAAGAGAAGTGCGTCTCCTGCATCAGAATAAGGTCAGCACCTAATCTTTTATAATGACAAAACACTTTTCTTCTCTTATGAGTGGAATTAAAACCCTGAACATTATGGGTAAGAATTCTAAGACTCATTAACTTAATTCAGGAGAATGATACGGGGGATGGAGACAGGACCACTCTGTCTATCATGTGGGGAGAGGCCCTATCAGAACTAGATATTTCAGAGATTTCAGGTTCAGGGGGGTGATAGTAAATGAGCAGTACAGCACTACAGCACCACCTTGTCAAGTCAGAAATTACTCTAATGCCCGATAATACCACATCTATAACAAGGTCCAAAATATATAGGATATATGCATTTAGGAATATAAAGTACCTTCCAAGAAAAAGAAAAACAATGATGGAAAAAAAATAGTTCCTTTAATAGGAACTAGGGGGTCCAACATTTCTTTTAAGAGAGGACCAAACAACTTTGTGAAGGAATGGACAAACTGTCCAAAACTTGTCCTGAAGGCCCAAACCACTTAAATCTGTGGAGAGCCCTGAGGCCAAGTGGGGGATCAATCATGTGCCTTTGGAGAAGCCACATCAAAAAAAGAATGGAACATATGGAGGGAAAAAGGGCGAAAACTATGAACAGAAATAACAGGCAAGCCTCTTATTCTGTAATTATATGCAAGTAGCTCTTTGTGAGGTTATAGGAAATAAACAAATGAGAGATGTGGGGGACCAAATAGAACGGATTGTCTCTGTAAGTTAGTAGTTAGCTCTTTACCGCTACCGCCCCAATGTGAAAGTACCCCAATACAAGTAATTATGCATCTATATGGGGTAAGGCTCCCTATTAACTCAGATCTTGAGCTGTTTAATCAGCAGGGAGCATGACCTCTTCTCGACCTTTAACACTTTAGGCCCCTTTTACATGAACGGATAGATTCCAGCTTTTAGCTGCGGATAGATTAAGTTATCTACCGCAGCTATATTGTGACAATGCTTTCCTATGGCCCCTTTCACACTCTGCATTTAGCAACGGTTTTGTTACAGACGATTTTGAACGTTTAGAAAAAATGGATTGGAATGCGTCCAGGAACGATGTTATGCAGCTAACCGCACGGATCTGCAGCTAAACTGTGTCAGCTATGGATAGCAACGGCAACAAGCATAGAAATCAATAGGAAGCACTTCAGGAATGTCAAGAATGTTAACAATGTTTCCACCGCAGCAGCATGTATCCGTGGCTAATCGGAATGTAACAAATGCAAGTAATCGTTGTGCTTTATCTGACTAACTTTTAGCAACGGCAGATCAGCTGATTCTATCCGTTCGTGTGAAAGGGGCCTTACTCTGTCCTCTAATTCACTCACTGCTCAGGAGATTGCCAATCACTTTAAAATTAGGATTGATAACATTTGTGAGGAAATCTCCAATGTACACAAACCACCCCCACTCAACACCCCATGTCCACAGATACAATCACTACTTTCCACATTCAACCCTGCTAGTATTAGCTAGTTGCTAAACTTTTATTGAACACCCATCTAACCACCTGCCCCCTGTATCCTGCTCCCTCGCAAATGCTATGCTCACCCTCTGACTTGATTCTACATTCTCTAACTCACATTTCCAACCTTTCCCTCTCTTCTGGCATCTTCTCAAACTCTCTAAAACATGCCCTAGTCACCCCTATTCTTAAAAAGCCCTCACTCGACCCCCAATATTAACAACCTACGCCCCATCTCCCTACTCCCCTTCTCCTCCAAAACTCCTCAAAAGACTGGTCTACAACAGACTGAGTGACCATCTGACCATGAACAAACTTTTTGATCCCCTTCAGTCCGGATTTCGCCCTCAACACTCCACAGAAACTACTCTCCTTAAACTCACTAATGACCTAATAACTTCTAAAACCAATGGAGACTATTCTGTACTACTACTCCTTGACCTCTCTGCTGCCTTTGACACAGTGGACCACCCCCTCCTCCTCAAAAAACTCCGCTCCTTTGATCTCTGTGACTGTACTCTTCGCTGGTTCTCATTCTACCTATCCCACCGCTCCTTCAGCGTCACTTACAAATCTACTTCCTCGTCTCCTCTCCCTTTCTCTGTCGGTGTCCCCCAAGGTTCTGTTCTTCAACCTATCCTTTTCTCAATCTACACCGCCTACCTGGGTCAGTTGATTGCCGCCCATGGCTTTCAGTATCATCTCTACGCTGATGAAACACAAATCTATCTCTCAACCCCCCAGCTCTCTCCATCTGTCTCCTCACGCATCACCAACTTACTAACAGACATATCAGCCTGGATGTCACATCACTTCCTCAAACTCAACCTATCCAAAATCAAGCTTATGATATTTCCTCCCCACGTGCCACTTCCCCAGATTTCTCTGTCAAAATCAACGGCTCAACTATCAACCCGTCCCCCCACGCCAAGGTCCTAAGTTTAATCCTGGACTCCGAATTAACCTTTTGGCCCCACATCCGCAACATCTCCAAAACACACCCCTTCCTAACCAATGCCACCACAAAGCTTCTAATCCACTCCCTGGTCATCTCTCGCCTTGACTACTGCAACTCCCTCCTCACTGGCTTACCTATAAATAGCCCTTATGTCAATCCCTCCATTGGCTGACACTCAACCAACATATTAAATTCAAGATACTAACAATAACTTAAAGCCATTCACAACCTGGCCCCCAGCTACATCACCAACCTGGTCTCAAAATACCAACCAAATCGATCTCTTTGCTCCTCCCAAGACCTCCTGCTCTCTAGCTCCCTTGTCACCTCATCCCATGTTCGCCTCCAGGACTTCTCCAGAGTCTCTCCCATCCTCTGGAATGCTCTACCCCAATCTGTCCAACTTTCTCCTACTTTGTCCACCTTCAGACGATCCTTTAAAACTCATCTCTTCAAAGAAGCCTATCTGGCTCCCACCTAACAACTTTACATTTATCTTCTCTATCAGCATACCCCCCACAGTTATTACATCTGGTATCTTTTGACCTTCCCTCTTAGACTGTAAGCTCCAACGAGCAGGGCCCTCTGATTAATACTGTATTTAAGTGTATTGTATTTGTACTGTCTTCCCTCAAGTTGTAAAGTGCTGCGTAAACTGTTGGCGCTATATAAATCCTGTCCCTAAAAATTAGAATGGCTAGTAATCTAGCAGGACTTAATTTCCTGACTGAAGTTCCACTTTAAATGTTAGGTGTGGTTAGTGCTTGAGCATTCATTCATGTCAATGGCCAAAATAAATTAACATTCTTTCCAATTAAATGAATGAACTCCAAAATGTGTGACACGCCTCAATGCTTCTAAATGCATTTGAAAAAACACAACTTTAGGCATGTTTTTAATGCTGACATAAAAGGCAGGGGGCAAAAATTGGGACTTTAAATGAAGGCTTGGCTGGGTAGAGGCACAATCTTCCATCCCTATAATTGGAATAAAAAGAAAGCTAAAAAAAGCTAACTGGGAGGGGATTGGGACTTTAAATGACACACGAGTGTGAGAGAAAGATACTGGATGGATATGGTAAAACAATTTATTTTAGAAATAGAACAATATTTTCATAGTATACATCATATAGTCAATATTCAAATAGGTCAGTACAGACCCAATATATGTGTACATGGATACAAAGATACAAAGCATACATTTGATGGTATATAAAAAATTGCCCCCATCCATCACATTGATGTGGTTATGTAAAATATTCCATTATCGATAAACCTGCGTTTGTCCATGACCTCTAAGTACCCCCGCAGGGTGTTGGTCTAGAAGACCTTGTAAAAAATTGTCTTAGGTACAGCGTTTGACGGCAGCTGGTGGCTCTACGCACGTTTCGTGACTGAATGTCACTCATCAGGAGCAGGCTCGTCACTTGTCTAAGGTAAAGTAAAAAATCATATAGATATATTGGGAAAAATCACCATGCGGGAGGAAACGATAGTCCTCCATAATAAAAATTCCCAAGAAAACCAACCTGTTGTATCCATGGACTGTACACACGCAGGCAGGGAGGGGGGAAGCCAACAAGGGGCATCCACAAACGGGAGCTGAGGCGGGATGCATGGCAGCAAGATCCCCCCAGGCAAGCCAACATGCAGGGACGGGCGTCTCCAGGGTGAATGTGTGTCTGGTGAAGGAATGGATAGTGATATAAGACTGAGTGGAAGATAATTGTGAGCAGGTGCAGCAGGAGGGACTGAGGAACCGTAGTTGGGAAAAAAAAAAGAAAAAAAGGGCAAAAGGGACAGTGGGGGTTATGTATCATGATAAAAACTAGTGACCCCCACCGTCCCTTTTGCCCTTTTTTCTTTTTTTTTTTTTTTTTTCCCAACCACGGTTCCTCAGTCCCTCATGATGCACCTGCTCACAATTATCTTCCACTCAGTCTTATATCACTATCCATTCCTTCACCAGACACACATTCACCCTGGAGACGCCCGTGCCTGCATGTCGGCTTCCCTGGGGGGATCTTGCTGCCATGCATCCCGCCTCAGCTCCCGTTTGTGGATGCCCCTTGTTGGCTTCCCCCCCTCCCTGCCTGTGTGTGTACGGTCCATGGATACAACAGGTTGGTTTTCTTGGGAATTTTTATTATGGAGGATTATCGTTTCCTCCCGCATGGTGATTTTTCCCAATATATCTATATGATTTTTTTCTTTACCTTAGACAAGTGACGAGCCTGCTCCTGATGAGTGACATTCAGTCACGAAACGTGCGTAGAGCCACCAGCTGCCGTCAAACGCTGTACCTAAGACAATTTTTTACAAGGTCTTCTAGACCAACCCCCTGCGGGGGTACTTGGAGGTCATGGACAAACGCAGGTTTATCGATAATGGAATATTTTACATAACCATATCAATGTGATGGATGGGGGCAATTTTTTGTATACCATCAAATGTATGCTTTGTATCTTTGTATACATGTACACATATTATATATTGGGTCTCTACTGACCTATTTGAATATTGACTATATGATGTATACCATGAAAATATTGTTCTATTTCTAAAATAAATTGTTTTACCATATCCATTCAGTATCTTTCTCTCACACTCGTGTGTCATTTAAAGTCCCAATCCCCTCCCAGTTAGCTTTTTTTAGCTTTCTTTTTATTCCATGTTTTTAATGCTGCTTTTTCATGCCAGCAGAAAGACTTTTAGAAGAGTTGCAGTGTGCACGAGGCCTTAAGATAATTACAACATAAATATACATACTGTGAATTATTGTCCTGACAATTGCTGGCTTCCTTTGGAAATGCTAGTTTTCTGGCTGCAATTCTAGCTTTTGGCATGCTTTCCATCCTATACAACAGACAAGCAGTATGCCCATGTGAAGATTTGGTATTACAGGAACAAGAGAACTTAGATTTCCATGCCTCAGCTCTGTGAAGTCTTGTTTTGCTCTTTATTTAACTCTACTGGCTGGATTTCCCAGGCTTTTCCTTTCATCTGTCAGCCTTTTACTGCTACCTAACACCGAAATGTTCAGGAATGGTTTTCCACTGGGCTGAGGCATAAACTTGTGGTTTGTTATGTCTGGGTCACACATAGTTTAGGGAGAATAGGAGAAGAGCCTGACCAAGAATAAGCCACAATCTGTATCATATGTACTGCAACGCTGGATTCCACCCATGTGATTCCAAGTGTGCACCAATCCCTGATGGCTGCTGTACTGCAAAATATTTGTAGAGTTTGGTTTTCTATTTTTAGGTTGTCTTTGTTCTAGTCGGGTTTTAAATAAAGTCTCCAGGTTTATTAAAAGATGGAGGATCAGCCCTGATAGTGGAAATCGACCACAATTCCGACTTTGGCAGAGTGGGCTTCTGAGCAGCGGCGGCCCAGCCATTAGGGGCACACGGGCGCCGTCCCTCCATCCATGCATCGGGCCCCCTGATCTACATAGCAGGGTGCCAGACCATGGATTCCAATGGGGAAGGAGTGTTTTTTTGAAGCACGTGATTAATAATAGGCTTAAAAAAAGGGGTGGGTTCAGGGCGCAGAGCCACCGACCAACCAATGGGGGGGGTTGTTTGCCGCCCACCCCCCCCAAAAAAAAACCCCACCAGCCGCCTCACTGCATCTGAGCTGAATTTAATCAACAAACTTACAACTGCTATCTAAGGAAGATGACAGCTCAGACCAGTTCATAACATGGGCCTGATCAATATTTAGATTCTCACTCTGATGTAAAGTGGGCCTTGATTTGATGGGGGTACCTCTGATGTGAAGGGGGCTTCTGATGTGATATGGGGACCTCTGATATAAAGAGGGGCTCTGATGTGATGAGGGGACCTCTGATGTAAAGAGGGACTCTGATGTAATGAGGTGGCCTCTGATGTAAAGAGGGGCTCTGATGTGATGAGAGGGCCTCTGATGTAAAGAGGGGCTCTGATGTGATGTGGGGACCTCTGATGTAAAACGGGGTTCTCATGTGATGTGGGGCCTCTGATATAAAGAGGGGTTCTGACGTGATGAGGGGACCTCTGCTATCAACAGGGGCTTTGATGTGACGAGGGGACCTCTGATGTAAAGAGGGGCTCTGATGTGATGAGAGGGCCTCTGATGTAAAGAGGGGCTCTGATGTGATCTGGGGACCTCTGATGTAAAGAGGGGCTCTAATGTGATGGGGGACCTGTGATGTAAAACGGGGTTCTCATGTGATGTGGGGCCTCTAATGTAAAGATGGGCTCTGATGTGATGTGGGGACCTCTGATGTGATGAGGTTGCCTCTGATGTAAAGAGGGTCTCTGATGTGATGAAGGGACCACTGATGTAAAGGGGGGCTTTGATTTGAAGGGGGGACCTCTGATGTGAAGGGGGCTTCTGATTTGATATGGGGACCTCTGATATAAAGAGGGGTTCTGACGTGATGAGGGGGACCTCTGATATCAAGAGGGGCTTTGATGTGACGAGGGGACCTCTGATGTAAAGAGGGGCTCTGATGTGATGAGAGGGCCTCTGATGTAAAGAGGGGCTCTGATGTGATGTGGGGACCTCTGATGTAAAGAGGGGATCTAATGTGATAGGGGACCTCTGATGTAAAACGGGGTTCTCATGTGATGTGGGGACTCTGATGTAAAGATGGGCTCTGCTGTGATGTGGGGACCTCTGATGTGAGGAGGTTGCCTCTGATGTAAAGAGGGGCTCTGATGTGATGTGGGGACCTCTGATGTAAAGAGGGTCTCTGATGTGATGAAAGGACCGCTGATGTAAAGGGGGATTTGATCTGAAGTGGGGACCTCTGATGTGAAGGGGGCTACTGATTTGATATGGAGACCTCTGATATAAAGAGGGGCTTTGATGTGACGAGGGGACCTCTGATGTAAAGAGGGGCTCTGATGTGATGGGGGACCGCTGATGTAAAGAGGGGCTCTGAGGTGATGTGGGGACCTCAGACGTAAAGAGGGGCTCTGAAGTGATGTGCAGACCTCCAATGTAAAGAAGGGCTCTGATGTGATGAGGGGACCTCTGATGATGTAAAAAGGGGTTCTGATGTGATGTGGGGCCTCTGATGTAAAGATGGGCTCTGATGTGATGTGGGGACCTCTGATGTGATGTGGGAACCTCTAATGTAAGGAGGGCCTCTAATGTGATGAGGGGACCTCTGATGTAAAGAGGTGCTCTGATGTGATGTGGGGACCTGTAATGTAAAGAGGAGCTCTGATGCGATGGGGGATTTCTAATGTAAAGAGGGGCTCTGATGAGATGGGGGGGGGGGGGCTCTGATGTAAAGAGGGGCTCTGATGTGATGTGGGAACCTCTAATGCAGTGGTTCTCAACTCCTGTCCTCAGGACCCACCAACAGGCCAGATTTTAAGTATTACCTTGGGGAGATGCAGACTACAATACTGCAATCACTGAGCAGCAAATTATATTACCTGTGATGTATTTCAGTTATCCTGCAAACCTGGCCTGTTAGTGGGTCCCGAGGACAGGAGTTGAGAACAACTGCTCTAATGTAAAGAGGGGCTCTGATGTGATATGGGGACCTCTGTTGTAAAGAGGGGCTCTGATGTGGGGACATCTCATGTAAAGATGGGTTCTGATGTGATGAGGGGACCTGTGATGTAAACAGGGGTTCTGATGTGATGTGGGGTTTCTGATGTAAAGATGGGCTCTGATATGATGTGTGGACCTCTGATGTGATGTGGGAACCTCTAATGTAAGGAGGGGCTCTAATGTGATGAGGGGACCTCTGATGTAAAGAGGGAATCTGATGTGATGGGGGATCTCTAATGTAAAGAGGGGCTCTGATGTGATGAGGGGACCTCTGGTGTAAAGAGGGGCTCTGATGTGATGTGGGGACCTCTGATGTAAAGAGGGGCACTGATGTGATGTGGGGACCTCTGATGTAAAGAGGGGCACTGATGTGATGTGGGGACCTCTAATGTAAAGAGGGGCTCTGATGTGATGGGGGGGGGGGGACCT
>BLSH010435789.1:866457-885945 GCA_018402905.1 Glandirana rugosa
GAAATGTAGTCTCCAGGGGTGTAGTGTAGTTTCGGAGAGAAATGTAGTCTCCAAGGGTGGATGTGATGTGGGAACCTCTGATGTAAAGAGGGACTTTGATGTGATGTGGGGACCTCTGATGTAAAGAGGGGCACTGATGTTATGTGGGGACCTCTAATGTAAAGAGGGGCACTGATGTTATGTGGGGACCTCTAATGTAAAGAGGGGCTCTGATGTGATGAGGGGACCTCTGATGTAAAGAGGGGCTTTGATGTGATGTGGGGACCTCTGATGTAAAGAGGGGCACTGATGTTATGTGGGGACCTCTGATGTAAAGAGGGGCTCTGATGTGATGTGGGGACCTCTGATGTAAAGAGGGGCACTGAATTTATGTGGGGACCTCTAATGTAAAGAGGGGCTCTGATGTGATGTGGGGACCTCTGATGTAAAGAGGGGCACTGATGTTATGTGGGGACCTCTGATGTAAAGAGGGGCTCTGATGTGATGTGGGGACCTCTGATGTGAAGTTATTTTTCATCAAAGGCAGTTGTGTGCATTGTCTCAGGTTCCCCATTGATAAATAATATGTACGTTTTTAAACTGGGATGCCTAGAGAATTTGTATACTTTAAAGAGTTACGTGACTGAAAACAAGAAACACTGCTGTACACTACAAGGCAAGAACTGAAAATTATAGACGTTGGTCAAAAGTGTCCAGATGTGGTGGAATAGTTCCCTCTAGTGGAATAATTCACATAACTGTTGAATTAAGAGACTAAATACATTCTATCAGCATGAAGAAATGTAAAGTGTATCCATGTTTATATGTTTCTTTTTGGTTTTGGATGGAATGTACAGGGGTACAACCTTTGTTTATTGTAGTTTGTGCCTCTTGGGGAGATTTAACCTCTCTGTTTATCCTGGTGACCATTGTTACTGGGACTAAAAGTGAAGAAAAATCCAAGATTCTGAAACAGAAATAGAAGGGAAATCTTCCAGTGGAAATACTTGTTGTGGTTACAATTTTGGAGAGACGTCCTTTCACTTCCTGTTGTGTCTAGTTTATCGCAAGTGAAGGGAAATCTCCACAAGAATATAGACAGAATAGGCCTGACAGTTGTTTGGCATATTTCCTACCCTAGGAAAAAATGGCTTTACATATACTTTAACCACTTGCCGACCGCCGACCGGCGTCTGACGTCGACAAAGTGACTCAATATCGCAAACCGCCGTCATATGACTCGATCCGTCATCCGACCCGTCATAAACACGGATCTCCATTCTGTTAGAGGAGGAAGGGCTGTGATCACAGGCTTCCTGTATATGGAAGCCGTGATCATCCCCTTCCCCCAGCTAGGCCAGCACCAATACAGTTAGAACACACTGAGGGAACACTGTTAACCCTTAGAGCGCCCCCTGCAGGTTAACCCATTCACTGCCAATGTCATTTACACAGTAATCATTTATAGCACTGATCGCTGTATACATGCCAATGGTCCCAAAAAAGTGTCAAAATGGTCCGACATGTCCGCTGCAATATCGCAGTACCGCTAAAAATCGCAGATCGCCACCATTACTAGTAAAAAAAAAAATAAAAACCCCAGAAATTAGTTCTCATCATCCGTAAACGCAGCAACTTTTGCACAAACCAATCAATAAACGCTGAGTGCGATTTTTTTTTTTTTACCAAAAATATGAGGAAGAATATAAATTGGCCAAAACCGATGGCAAACATGTTTTCTTATATTTTTTTTTTTTGGATTTGTATTTTAGTTAAAGTAAGAAATTTGTTTTTTTTCACAAAATTGGCACTATTCTTTTGTTTATAGCGGCGATCATAAATGACGCAGAGGTGATCAAATACCACCAAAAGAAAGCTCTATTTGTGGGAAAAAAAAGAACGCAAATTTCGTTTGGGTACAACCTCGCACGCCCGCGCAATTGTCAGTTAAAGCGACGCAGTGCCGAATCGCAAAAAGTGCTCTGGTCCTAAAGTGGGAAATCCTTCCTGGGCTGAAGTGGTTAAACAGAGATAAAAATTTAAACTTTCTTGAGAAAGATTTTTTTTTTCACTGCGCCATATACAGTGCCTTGAAAAAGTATTCATACCCCTTGAAATTTTCCACATTTTTTCATGTTACAAACAAAAACGTACATGTATTTTATTGGGATTTTATGTGATAGACCAACACAAAGCGGCACATAATTGGGAAAGGTAAGGGAAATAAATGTTTTTCAAAATTTTTTACCAATAAATATGTGAAAAGTGTGGTGTGTGGCATGCAAATCGCATTATATTCCTGTGCAATTCACATGCGATTCAGTGCAGTGTGACTTGAGCCCATTCACTTTGAATCACATTGCACCTTTTTGGAGCAGCACAGCAACCACATCACATGGTGGTTTTGTATTATGAGATCCAGTGTGAGCAAACCACACCACATTTGCAATCCTTTTGAGGTGCTGTTAACTTTGTATTGATGCCCCACGTGGATCTCAAACACATTGTGATTGAAATCTGGTGCGGGAAACGCCCATGGATCGCTGAGTTTCTCTCACTGCATATGTGTAAACCTAGGCTAACACTGCAAATGCAAGGTTCCTTTTAAAAAAAACAATTTTTGGGTGCCAAACAAGACAGAAAAGCTTTTTTATAAATGTCACGGTCAGACTCAGAAACCAGTAGCTATAGCAGTGGAGAGGCTTCCACCGACCAGCAAATGGTTGCAGGCTGGGATCAAGCAGAAGCGTAGTTGAGGAACAAGTCAGGGTCGATAACAAGCAGTAGTGTAGATAAGGACAGCTGCAGGTATGCATAGGAACAAGCTATCAGCTGTACAGAGCACAATAATCTGGCAAACAGGAAGTGCAAAGACATGGCTTAAATAGGAAGTTTGTGGGAGAACAGTTCTAGGTTCACCAGAAACGAGGTACAAAGCAAGATTATCCATGGAATCAGAACAGAAACTCTCCCGCATGTCAGGTGGTTCAGCAAGAAGAGCTGCTGCTGGACAAAGCTAAAGGCTGTGGGTCCTGTTTCTGACAATAAAACTCTCTTATTTTTTTATTTTTACATCATAGAAAACATCACAACTAAAAAGTTCATGATATATCCAATCAATAAAATTAACACAATATATGTGTGTTGCATTTATCCCTATTTGCCAGCCTTTAACTTGTTTGACAACAATTGCTATATAAATCTAGATCCTAATTCATCATAGCCTTCTGGGGTCCAGAGAGTGACTTCATTCTGAATAAAGTTTTGTAATAATGAATGTGATTTATTTTTATTATAGATTAATAGATGTAGTCGTTTTTGTTGTGGGGAGTATTCATTTTTGCATTAACTAATTTGAGTAAAAGGGAAAATTTTGTAATCTAAGTTACAGTATATTGGTAACCTTACTTTCATGTAATGATCTAAACAAATGTTCTATAAAACTCAGTTTTGTCAACATTTTGGAAATGGTTCTTGTGTTCATTGAGATATTGATTAAAATCAAAACAAAAGGGGTGTACTCATTTATGCTGAGCACCATATATATATATATCAGTTATATAATGTATACATAGGTCCTTATCATTACTGTTCTATCACATCCCCTTGGGTCCAGAGAAATACCTGATCCTGAATGAATGCTGGTCCGTTTGTGGAGTAGATGAAGAAGTGGCTGAGTGAAGTGACGATGCGTTTCATGATTAGCTTCATCAGTAAACATAGGGATAATCTATAATAAAAATACATCACATTCGTTATTACAAAACTTTATTTAGAATTCAGTCACTCTCTGGACCCAAGAGGGCTGTGATGAATTAGGATCTATATTTATATAGCAGCTATTGTCAGATACGTTAAAGGCTGGTAAATAAACACAACACACATACAGATTCTCACAAAAGTGAGTACACCCCTCGCATTTTTGTAAATATTTTATTATATCTTTTCATGTGACAACACTGAAGAAATGACACTTTGCTGCAATGTAAAGTAGTGTGTGTACAGCTTGTGTAACAGTGTAAATTTGCTGCCCCCTCAAAATAACTCAACACACAGCCATTAATGTCTAAACCGCTGACAACAAAAGTGAGTACAAATGAACCATTTTCCCGCCCCGGTGTTATGTGACTCGTTAGTGTTACAAGGCCTCAGGTGTGAATGAGGAGCAGGTGTGTTCAATTTGGTGTTATCACTCTCACTCTCTCATACCGGTTACTGGAAGTTCAACATGGCACCTCATGGCACAGAACTCTGTGAAGAGCAGAAAAAAAGAATTGTTGCTCTACATAAAGATGGCCTAGGCCGGGGGTAGGGAACCTGCGGCTCTCCAGATGTTGTAGAACTACATTTCCCATGAGGCATTGCAAGCCTGATGGATACAATTTCTCCCAGAAGCATGATGGGAAATGTAGTTCTACAACAGCTGGAGAGCCGCAGGTTCCCTACCCCTGGCCTAGGCTATAAGAAGATTGCCAAGACTCTGAAACTGAGCTGCAGCATGGTGGCCAAGACCATACAGCGGTTTAACAGGACAGGTTCCACTCAAAACAGGCCTCGCCATGGTCGACCAAAGAAGTTGAGTGCGCGTGCTCAGCGTCATATCCAGAGCTTGTCCTTGGGAAATAGACATATGACTGCTGCCAGCATTACTGCAGAGGTTGAAGGGGTGGGGGGTCAGCCTGTCAGTGCTCAGACCATACACCGCACACTGCATCAAATTAGTCTGCATGGCTGTCGTCTCAGAAGGAAGCCTCTTCTAAAGATGATGCACAAGAAAGACCGGAAGCAGTTTGCTGATGACAAGCAGACTAAGGACATGGATTACTGGAACCATGTCCTGTGGTCTGCTGAGACCAAGATAAACATATTTGGTTCAGATGCTATCACCAGTGTGTGGTGGCAACCAGGGGAGGAGTACAAAGACAAGTGTGTCTGGCCTACAGTCAAGCATGGTGATGGGCATGTTATGATCTGGGGCTGCATGAGTGCTGCCGGCACTGGGGAGCTACAGTTCATTGAGGGAACCATGAATGCCCACATGTACTGTGACATATTGAAGCACAGCATGATTCCCTCCCTTCGGAGACTGGGCCAATGGGCAGTATTCCAACATGATAACGACCACAAACACAACTCCAAGATGACCACTGCCTTGCTAAAGAAAATGAGGGTAAAGGTGATGGACTGACCATGCATGTCTCCAGACCTAAACCCTATTGAGCATCTGTGGGGCATCCTGAAATAGAAGGTGGAGCGCAAGGTCTCTAACATCCACCAGCTCCGTGATGTCATCATGGAGGAGTGGAAGAGGACTCCAGTGGCAACCTGTGAAGCTCTGGAGAACTCCATGCCCAAGAGGGTTAAGGCAGAGCTGGAAAATAATGGTGGCCACAAAAAATATTGACACTTTGGGCCCAATTTGGACATTTTCACTTAGGGGTGTACTCACTTTTGTTGCCAGCGGTTTAGACATTAATGGCTGCGTGTTGAGTTATTTTGAGGGGACGAGCGAGCACCCCCCTCCTAAACCATACCAGGCCATGTGCCCTCAACATGGGGGGGTGGGTGCTTTGGGGCAGGGGGGCCCTGCGCCCCCCCACCCCAAAACACCTTGTCCCCATGTTGATGAGGACAAGGGCCTCCTCCCAACAACCCTGGCGGGTGGTTGTCGGGGTCTGCGGGCAGGGGGGCTTATCGGAATCTGGAAGCCCCCTTTAACAAGGGGGCTCCCAGATTTTGGCCCCCGCCTTATGTGAATGAGTATCGGGTATATAACTGCTTGCTGACCGCGTAATGACTATAAGCGTGGCTCTGTCCCATGAATCGCCGCTTACAGTCGTCACTTGCGTGCACCTGAGCGGGGCCGCAGGTTGGGCGGACTCGATATCCGCTGGTGACCCGCGATGGCTTGTGACGGAACCAGAACAGGGAACCGCCAATGTAAACACAGCAGTTCCCTGTTCTCAGGATCAGTTAAATCTCTGGTGCTCCTGGCAGCCCAGCCCCCATACAGTTAGAACACACACAGGGAACACAGTTAACCCCTAGAGCGCCCCCTGCAGTTTAACCCCTTCCCCGCCAATGACATTTATACAGTGATCAGTGGATATTTAAATTTCTGATCGCTGTATAAATGTCATTGGTCCCAAAAAAGTGTCAAAAATGTCTGACATGTCTGCTGCAATATCACAGTTCCGATAAAAAAAAAAATGCAGATTGCCGCCATTACTAGAAAAAAAATTGTAAAAACACCAGAAATGAATTCTCATGGTAGTAAACACGGAAAATTATGCGCAAACCAATCATTAAAACGCCAATTGCGATTTTTCTTTTACCAAAAATATGAGAAAGAATATAAAACTGATGAATAAATTTGTTTTTTTATATATATTTTTTTTGGTTATGTATTTTAGCAAAAAGTAATAAATATTGTTTTTTTTTTTTTTTTTTTTTGCAAAATTGTAACTATTTTTTTTGTTTATAGCGGTGATCAGAAATGACGCAGAGGTGATCAAATACCACCAAAAGAGAGCTCTATTTGTGGGGAAAAAAGTACACAAATTTCAATACAAAGTTGCAAAGTGACGCAGTGCCGAATTGCAAAAAGTGCTCCGGTCCTAGGGTGGGAAATCCTTCCGGTCCTTAAGTGGTTAAAGTATTTTATTAAACCAGCTCCGGCGGCTTCTCCCTTCTTTCTTCTGATCTTTTGCGGCGTCTTCTTTCTTCTGTTCTTTTCCCTGTTCTTCTCTCTGCGCTGTCTTCTGCTCTTTTGCTGGGTCTTCTCTGCTCTCTTCTCCCTCTGTTCTTCTTCCCATGTTGACACAACTTGATCTCCTGTACGAATGCTGTGTCCGTGCTGTCTGTTGGCTTTTGTCATCCTGAGGCCCACCCCTTATGACATCACCGCTCCATCATGCCCCAGGCGGTGACATCATAAGGGGGCGGGACCTCCGAATGACGTTAGAGGGTGGCCCCACCCCATGCCAATATAAGTCAACGCACAGCACGCAGAGAGCATTAGTGCAGGAGATCGCGTTGAGTCAACATCGAAAGAAGGAAAAACAGAGGGTGAAGACACTGGAGAAGACCCGGCAAAAGAGCAGAAGACGCCACGAAAAAAGCCTAAGATGCTGCGGAGAGGGAGAAGACCCCGCAAAAGAGCCGAAGACGCTGGAGCTGATTTGATAAAATATTTTAAAAACCGGTGTAGTGTGTTTATTTTTGACCAAAGCACCCATACTCCCCATGTTGAGGGCATGTGGCCTGGTTTGATCCAGGAGGGGGGCGCTCGCTTGTCCCCACCCCATTCCCTGGCCTGCCAGGCTGCGTGCTCGTGGGAGTTCCACTTAAAATCTATACTAGACCAAAGGGCCTGGTATGTTCTTGGAGGGGGACCTGATGCCAGTGTTTTTTTTTAATTTGGTGGGGGTTCCCCTTCAAAATCCTCAGAGCACAAGTCACATGCCAAAGTTGGATCAGTTAACCACTTCAATACAGGACGTTTATACCCCCTTCCTGCCCAGACCAATTTTCAGCTTTCAGCGCTCTCACACTTTGAATCTCAATTACTCTCTCATGCTACACTGCATCCAAACAAAATTTGTATCATTTTTTTCACACAAATAGAGCTTTCTTTCAGTGGTATTTAAGAACCTCTGGGTTTTTTATTTTTTGCGACATAATTGAAAAAAGTGCGAAAATTTTGAAAAAAAAACACTTTTTTTTAGTTTCTGTGATAAAATTTTGCAAATAAGTAATTTTTGTCCATAAATTTTGGCCAAAACCTATACTGCTACCTATCTTTGGTAAAAATAACCAAAATAAGTGTATATTATTTGGTCTGTGTGAAAGTTATAGAGTCTACAAACTATGGTGCAAATCATTGAAAATTGATCACACCTGATGCACTGGCGGCCTATCTCATTTCTTGAGGCCCTGAAATGTCGGGAAAGTACAAGTTTTGAAGTTGTACCTTTTTCCCACAATTCTTTGGAAAATTACGAAATTATTATTATTTTTTTTTTTGCACAAAATTGTCAAAACAACAAGTTATTTCTCACACACAGCATATGCATACTTCCAATTACACCCCAAGATACATTCTGCTACTGTCCCCGAGTATGGCGATACCACATGTGTGAGACTTTTTCACAGCCTGACTACATAGAGAGGTCCAACATGCAGGGAGCACCGTCATGCATTCTAGGAGCAGAATTTTCGCATCTAATTTCCTAACGACCTATTACACTTTTGAAGGCACTGGAGCACCAGGACAATGGAATTACCCACAAAATGACCCCATTTTGGAAAGCAAACACCCAAACGTATAATCTATGAGGCATAATGAATCTTTTGAATGGTTCATTTTTTTTCACAAGTCTTGGAAAAACGTGGAAAGAAAATGAAAACGCTTTTATTTTTACACAAAGTGGTCAATTTATAAGATATTTCTAACACATAGCATGTACATAGCAAAAATTACCCCCCAAAATATATTCTGCTACTCGTCCCGAGTATGGTGATACCACATGTGTGAGACTTTTTCACACCCTGGCCACATACAGAGGCCGAACATGCAGGGAGCACCGTCAGGCGTTCTAGGAGCATAAATTACACATAAAATTTCATTCATACCTATCACACTTTTGAAGGCCCCAGGGCACCAGGACAGTAGAACTACCCCCAAAATGACCCCATTTTGGAAAGCAAACACCCGAGGTATATTCTATGAGGCATGGGCTGCAGATAGGTACTCGGGTACTCTAATGGGCTGCAGATAGGTACTCAGGCATTTGGATGGGCTGCAGATAGGTACTTGGGTACTTTGATGGGCTGGAGACAGATACTCGGGTAATCTGATGGATTGGTAAAAGGTACTTGGGTACTCTGATGGGCTGCAGATAGGTACTCGGTTACTTAGATGGGTTGGTGACAGGTACTCGAGTAATCTGAAAGGCAGGTGACAGGTACTCGGGTACTCTGATGGGCTGGTGAGAGGTACTCGGGTACTCTGATGGGCAGGTGACAGGTACTTGGGTACTCAGGTGGGCAGGTGACAGGAACTCGGGTACTCAGGTGGGCTGGTGACAAGTACTCGGGTACGCTGATGGGCTGGTGAGAGGTACTCGGATAGTCTGATGGGTAGGTTACAGGTACTCGGGTATTCTGATGGGCAGGTGACAGGTACTCGGGTACTCTGATGGACAGGTGACAGGTACTCGGGTAATCTGATGGTCTGGTGACAGGTACTCGGGTACTCTGATGGTCTGGTGACAGATACTCAGGTACTCTGATGGTCTTGTGACAGGTACTCAGGTACTCTGATGGTCTGGTGACAGGTACTCGGGTACTCTGATGGGCTGGTGACAGGTACTCGGGTACTCTGATGGGCTGGTGACAGGTACTCGGGTACTCAAATGGGTTGGTGACCGGTACTCGGGTACTCTGATGGACAGGTACTCGGATACTCTGATGGGCAGGTGACAGGTACTCGGGTACTCTGATGGACAGGTGACGGGTATCCGGGTACTCTGATGGACAGGTGACAGGTACTCGGGTACTCTGATGGACAGGTGACAGGTACTCGGGTACTCTGATGGACGGGTGACAAGTACTCGGGTACTCTGATGGACAGGTGACAAGTACTCGGGTACTCTGATGGACAGGTGACAGGTACTTGGGTACTCTGATGGACTGGTGACAGGTACTCGGGTACTTTGATGGAAAGGTGACAGGTACTCGGGTACTTTGATGGACAGGTGACAGGTACTCTGATCGGCTGTGACAGGTACTCTGATGGGGTGGTGACAGGTCCTCTTTATTGGGGGGGGAGTGTGATCAGTGGGCTTGGTGTACAGTAAGCGGTAACAAGCTGTTACCGCAATCTCCCTGTCACACACGATCGGTGTGTGACAGGGAGAACCGCGGTAACAGCTCGTTACCGCGGTTTGTTTACATCACATGGCCGGCTGTGATTGACACAGCCGGTCACGTGGTAAAGAGCCAAATCTATTGGCTCTTTACACGGATCGGAGCTGGGCTTTGTCTGTACATACACATACAGTGCCTTGAAAAAGATTCTTACCCCTTGAAAGTTTCCACATTTTGTCATATTACAGCCAAAAACATAAATGTATTTTAGTGGGATTTTATGTGATAGACCAACACAAAGTAGCACATAATTGTGAAGTGGAAGGGAAATGATAAATGGTTTTCAACATTTTTTTTTGCAAATATCTGAAAAGTGTGGAGTGCATTTGTATTCAGCCCCCTTTACTCAGATACCCCTATCTAAAATCTAGTGGAACCAATTGCCTTCAGAAGTCACCAAATTAGTAAATAGAATCCACCTGTGTGAGATAATTTAATCTCGGTATAAATACAGCTGTTCTGTGAAGCCCTCAGAAGTTTGTTAGAAAACCTTAGTGAACAAATAGCATTATGAAGGCCAAGGAACACACCAGACAGGTCAGGGATAAAGTTGTGGAGAAGTTTAAAGCAGGGTTAGGTTCTAAAAAAAATGTACCAAAGCTCTCAACATCTTATGGAGCTCTGTATAATCCATCATCCGAAAATGGAAAGAGTATGGCACAACTGCAAACCTAGACCTGGCCATCCCCCTAAACTGACAGGCCGGACAAGGAGAGCATTAATCATAGAAACAAGCAAGAGGCCCATGGTAACTTTGGAGGAGCTGCAGAGATCCACAGCTCAGGTGGGAGAATCTGTCCACAGGACAACTATTAGTCGTGCACTCCACCAATCTGGCCTTTATGGAAGAGTGGCAAGAAGAAAGGCATTGTTGAAGAAAGCCATAAGAAGTCCCATTTTCAGTTTGCGAGAAGCCATGTGGGAGGCACATAAAACATGTGGAGGAAGGTGCTCTGTTCAGATGAGACCAAAATTTTACTTTTTTGCCTATAAGCAAAACGCTATGTGTGGTAGAAAACGAACACTACACATCACTCTGAACACACCATCCCCACTGTGAAACATGGTGGTGGCAGCATCATGTTGAGGGGGATGCTGTTCTTCAGCAGGGACATGGAAGCTGGTCAGAGTTGATGGGAAGATGGATGGAGCCAAATACAGGGCAATCTTAGAAGAAAATATGTTAGAGTCTACAAAAGACTTAACACTGGGGCAAAGGTTCACCTTCCAGCAGGACAACGACCCTAAACATACAGTCAGAGCTACAATGGAATGGTTTAGATCAAAGCATATTCATGTGTTAGAATGGCCCATTCAAATTCCAGACCTAAATCCAATTGAGAATCTGTGGCAAGACTTGTAAATTGCTGTTCACAGACGCTCTCCATCCAATCTGACAGAGCTTGAGCTATTTTGCAAAGAAGAATGGGCAAAAATGTCCTCTCTTAGACATCCCCAAAAAGACTTGCAGCTGTAATTGCAGAGAAAGGTGGTTCTACAAAGTATTGACTCAGGGGGGCTGAATACAAATGCACGCCACACTGTTCACATATTTATTTGTAACAAAATGTTGAAAACCATTTATCATTTTCCTTCCACTTCACAATTATGTGCCACTTTGTGTTGGTTTATCACATAAAATCCCAATAAAACACATTTATGTTTTTGGTTGTAACCTGACAAAATGTGGAAAATTACAAGGGGTATGAATAACTTCAAGGCACTGTATGTAGTATATAAGTTAGAGACTGATAGACTGCAACATAGATAGATAATGTATTGGTTTTATTAATTGGATATATGCCATGATTTCTCGAATGATGGTATTTTATACAATGTAAATCTTTTCTGATAGTCTTCTTTAACAGTCACAGGGGGAATTTCATTGCTCACAAATTGCACTATCAAATGGCCTAGGATTTAGAGAATTGTAACTGTAGCTTTTGCAAGGTTAAGAGGCCAAGTACTGCCAGAGGGCTTGCAGGCTGTCAGTTCTGTGGTGTAATGGATAATGCATTGGACTTCTAGAATTTGTAGCAATTTAAAGGTTTTGGGTTTGAGTCCCACCAGAGTCACTTTTTGGTCGCATAAATCAAAGTTTCAGTATTTAACCACTTACCAACCGGAAGGTTTTCCAGCTTTAGGACCAGAGCACTTTTTGCGATTCGGCACTGCGTTGCTTTAACTGACAATTGCGCGGCCGTGTGACGTTACACCCAAACAAAATTTGCGTCCTTTTTTTCCCACAAATAGAGATTTCTTTTGGTGGTATTTGATTACCTCTGCGTCATTTCTGATTGCCGCTATAAACAAAAGAATAGCAACCATTTTGCAAAAAAAAAAAATTTTGCTAAAATTCAAATAAAAAAAAAAAAAATATATATATATATAAAAAACATTTTTTTTCACCGGTTTTGGCCGATTTATATTCTTCCTCATATTTATGATAAAAAAAATCACAATTGGCGTTTATTGATTGGTTTGCACAAAAGTGGCCACATTTACTTTTTACTAGTAATGGCGGCGATCTGCGATTTTTAGCGGTACTGCGATATTGGGGCGGACATATCGGACATTTTTGACACTTTTTTGGGACCAATGACATTTATTCAGCGATCAGAAATTTAAATGTCCACTGATTACTGTATAAATGCCATTGGCAGTGAAGGGGTTAACCTGGGGGGGAGAGCTAGGGATTAACTGTGTTCCCTGGGTGTGTTCTTGCTGTGGGGGGATTGGGCTACCATGGGCATGAGAGATCTAACTGATCCCAGTGGCAGGGATCAGTAGATCTCCCATGCATGCACTGTCAGAATGGGGAACCTCCGTGTTTACATCGGCGGTTCCCCGTTCTTTCCCTGGGGCCACTCATCGCGGCTCGCCGGCGGACATCGGGTCCACCCGAGCCGCGGGCACACTCCTCAGGAGTGCGGCGGGCGCACGTGCGCGCCCCCTAGCGGCTGTTCGCAGATCGCTGTCTTTTTACGGTGATTCGCGCTCAGCATCCCGACTGCCACCGTGAAAACACGGCATGCGGTCGGGAACTGGTTAAAGTGGAACTTTAGGCCAAAAAAAGAGTGAACAGACAGGAACTTTAATGCAGAAGAGACATGCTTTGTCTCTTCTGCATTAAAATGACTTTCCTGCCTGTTTGCCATTGTACACTGAACAGCACACATGCTGCGCGCAGTTCAAGTTCAGCAAAGCTGATTCTGACTGAACTCCAGTGCATGTGCAGGAGTGACATCATCCCTGCCTGGCCAATGAAAGCAGGCGGCAATTGAGACCCAGTAGCCAGTTACCCAAAGATGTGAGGGGCCAGACGGGGAGCCCATCGCCGGAGCTGAGGTGAGTATAGTTCAGCTTTAAAGCAGAAGTAAATGTAGCACTGCCCCATAGAGATTGCTGTGTATAGACTTCCCTGAGCTTTCCCCTTGCCACCAGTTGCTAAGGGTTTTCACACAATTGCCCGTACTCTCATCCACTCATTTCCAATAAACAATCCAGGGGTTCGGTTTTTTGGTATCTATTGTTGGAACTTGGATAAGAGAAGGGAATAGTGGGATACTCCAACTGGAACTAATTACAATGGAGGACAACTCTTATTAGGCCTCACAGGTTAGATGTGGTAACAGACTGGCTGTTATACCATTCAACACTTGTAAGGGAGATGAAGTATTTTGCTTGCTCTGGCATCAGACTTAGTGAACCTGTTCTATCTTCAGTACACTCACTAGTATCCCCTTTTTGCCAACACTCATCCTCTGACCCACTTGCTGAAGGGATGGCCCTCACAGGACAGGCCTCATGGCACATATCTGTAATCACTGTAGGCCGAAGCAGATACTTCCTAATGTGTCTCCCTCCCAGTCAGCTCTGCTATACATCTGGGTTGCAACTGTTCTCAACTTCAGGCCCTCAGGTCAGGCACCTGAGGCTGCATGGCAGCTTCTATGGAGAAGGGGCAGCCTCCCCCTCCCTCTGCGACCCTACTCTGCAGCCTAAGACCACAACTACATGTGCTCTTAGCATTTAACAATGCCTGTGCCCTCATTTGTCAGGTTTCTTCCCACTGTCCAATATGCCTCCTATTGGACCAGTGTGAAACATTCAGACAACATAAGTGGCACATGAACACCATGATCAGACTCTATCAATGGATCCTTGCTCCCTGGTAAGCAGAGAGAGTATCTAACTTTACCTGGAAATCTTCCTGATAAGACCCAAAAACGATATTCTCTTCAAGCACGTACCTAGTAGGGTGCCACATAAGGGCAAAAATACTCACCTTTCTCATGGTCCTACCAGCACCAGCATCTTCTCCTGTGTGCTGGTTTTCAGGTCTCTTCATTGGCCGGAGCAGGATGATGTCACTTCTGCGCATGTGCAGGGGCTAGTCATTCGAGCACACAGCAACGGGCCACCCGCCTGCAGCTCAGCTTACATTCTGTGGATCAGGCAGGTAGGTTTCACTTATTGCAAAATAATTATTGCATGTTTCTTCTGCAACAAAAAGCCTGTCTGCTCACAGTGGGTTACAGCACAATTTCAAGTATTACTAAACCCACAACAGTAAAATCAGTCTGTATATGCAGAATAGCTTGCTTGTTATACTCACGGTGGAATTTAAGGGGTTAATCCTCTGCATTTTGTAAAAAGGCTCTTTGATCTTGTATGGCCAGATCCTTCCTGCTTGGACTGTCTGTGTGTAAGGCCATGCTACATGCAGGCAGGGTTGTAAGTTTGCACATGCTCTGATCGGTCTCTTAGGCTGTGTTGGAGAATTCCTGTTTCAGTTGAGTTTTTCAAGTCACATGATATTTACATCACAAATGTGGGTGTGTATACAGATTCTAAATGACTGCCCAGACCCTCCCTCCTCCTCCACACCCAGTAACTAAAAAAAGAGCACAGTGGGTGGGATATCACATATAGAATCATGGAAGATCAGCCTCCCATAAAAGCACATGGAAACAGGCTATAGTGGATTTCTGAAGGCAGCGTTTCCATAAATGATATAACATCACTGTACATGTTTTTGCAACATCCGTTGCAGCCTGCAGCCATGCATATTGAGGTTATAGATATTTCTATACTTTTGCGCACACCCCACCCCTGTCATCCTCATTCTCACCACACCTGGCCATCCATTGAAACCTTGCTAACACCCCACCCCCTGTCATACTCATCCTTGTGTTCATCACGCCTGGACATCCACTGGGGTATTAGCTTGTTTGAAGTGGATGGCCCAGTGAGATGAAAAGGAGGATGAGAATGACAGGGGGTGGGGTGTTAGCAAGTCTGCAGTGGATGACCAGGTGTGATGAAGAGGATGACGAGTATGACAGGGGTGGGGTGTTAGCAAGGTTGCAATTTATGGCCAGGTGTAATGAAGAGGAGGATGAGGATAACAGGGGGTGGGGTGTTAGCAAGGCTGCAGTGGATGGCCAGGTGTGATGAAGAGGAGGATGAGTATGACAGGGGGTGGGGTGTTAGCATGGTTGCCGTTTATGGCCAGGTGTGATGAAGAGGAGTTGGTTTATATGATTAAGACACTGCCGAGTTATTAATGTTATAGATATATGTGTTACACACATAAGCGCAAGTTTTTTCATTTTAACATGATGAAGAGGAGGATGAGCATAACAGGGGGTGGTGTGTTAGCAAGGTTTCAGTTGATGGCCAGGTGTGATGAAGAGGAGGATGAGGAAGACAGAGGTGGTGTATTAGCAAGGTTGCAGTGGGTGGCCAGGAGTTGTGAGGATGAGGATAACAGGGGGTGGAGTGTTAGCATGTTTGCATTGGATGTCCAGGTGTGATGAACACAAGGATAAGTATGACCGGGTGGGGTGCTAGCAAGGTTGCAGTGGATGGTCATGTGTGTTAAGAAGGAAGATGACAGGGGGTGGAGTGATAACATGTTTACAGTGGATTCCCAGGTGTGATGAAGAGGAGGATGAGGATGACAGAGGGTGGGGTGTTAGCAAGGTTGCAGTGGATGGCAAGGTGTGGTGAGGATGAGGATGACAGGGGGTGGGGTGTTAGCAAGGTTACAGTGGATGGTCAGGTGAGATGAAGAGGAGGATGAGGATGACAGGGGGTGGGGTTTTTGCTAAAGTATAGAAATATCTATTACCTCAATATGCACGGCTGCAGGCTGCAACTGATGCTGCAAAATCATGTACCGTGGTGTTATACCATTTATGGAATCACTGCCTTTAGAAAGCCACTATAGCCTGTGTCCATGTGTTTTTATGGGAGGCTGATCTTCCATGATTCTAGATGTGATATCCCACTCACTGTGTTCTTTTTTAGTTACTGGGCGTGGAGTAGGAGGAGGGAGGGACTGGGCTGTCATTTAGAGTCTGTATATACACCCACATTTGTGATGTAAATATCATGTGACCTGAAAAACTCATCTGAAACAGGAAATCTCCAAGACAGCCTAAGAGACCGAACAGAGCATGTGCAAACGTACAACCCTGCCTGCGTGTAGTATGGCCTTACGCACAGACAGTGCAAGCAGGAAGTATCTGGCCACACAAGATCAAACAGCCTTTTTACACAATGCAAAGGATTAACCCCTTAAATTCCACCGTGAGTATAACAAGCAAGCTATTCTGCATATACAGACTGATTTTACTGTTGTGGGTTTAGTAACACTTTAAATTTCGCTTTAATTGACAGCACATAATTGACTGATCCTCCCACAATGAAAGAATATATAATTTTTATTAGCTGAAACTTGGCAAACTGGCAATTTAATGTCCTTAGGTTTATTTTGAGAAAGGATGTGATGGGTTCTATTGCATCACAGAGAGACTATTTTATTTATTTAAAAACTATATATTGAAGTGATCACACCTATGATGGTAAAAGTACTATAATGGCCATCTCTTCGGATTAATAAGTAAGCAAGGTTACAGCAGCTTCAAAGCAGCCCAACCTTCCCAGCTAGGTATGAATAACCACTTCCTGTTCGCCCACCATCTATGTTCGTCGGTACTTTGATGATAACCACTTCCGGATGGCGTTGTGTACATTTACTCCTGCAAGGTTGCAGCATAACGCGAATCGCCGTCTATAAATGGCGATTCATGCACGCGCGGCTAGGGGGGGGGGGGGCGAGCATGCGCTCTCAAGTTCCAGGAGTGTGGCCGCAGGTCGGGCGGACTCATTGTCTACCGGCGACCCGCGATTGCTTACAATAGGAGAAAAGCTTCCCAGCTCTTACAGGGGACATAACACTGATTCCTGTCACCGGGATCATTTAGATCTCTGATGCCCCTGCCAGCCCACACAGTTAGAACATGCCTAGGGAACACAGTTAACCCTTAGATCGCCCCCTGCAGGTTAACCTCTTCACTGCCAGTGACATTTATACAGTAATCAGTGGCTATTTTTAGATCTAATCACTGTATAAATGTCAATGGTCCCAAAAAAGTCAAAAACGTCCGACATGTCTGCTGCAATACCTCAGTCCCGATTAAAAATAGCAGATTGCCACCATTACCAGTAAAAAAAAGTAGTAGCCATAAATTAATTCTCATGGTTTGTAAACGCGGCAACTTTTGCGCAAACGAATCAAACGCTGATTGCAATTTTTTTTAGCACAAATATGTAGAAGAATATATATCGCCCAAAACTGAAGAAAGAATATCAAAGTACCTGTCACCAGATTACCTGTCGCCAACCAGAGTACCTTTCACCAATCAAGAGTACCTGTCACCAGAGTACCTGTCACCAATCAGTACCTGTCACTAGAGTACCTGTCACCAACCAGAGCACCTGTCACTAGAGTACCTGTTGCCAACCAGAGTACCAGTCACCAATTAGAGTACCTGTCACCAATCAGAGTACCTGTCACCAATCAGTACCTGTCACCAATCAGAGTACCTGTCACCAATCAGTACCTGTCACCAATTAGTACCTGTCACCAGAGTAACTGTCATCATGTCCAGAAAGAGATTATTCACTACAGAAGAGGCATATCAGATGCTGAGCCTGACCAATGAGAGCAGCGGGGAGCTCTCACTGCCCAGCCACAGCAGTTCTGATTCCAGTTCTGGTTCCGAATACGTGCCCACTGAAGACAGTACATCTTCATCAGAATTTGAGGAGGAAGCAGTCCTTCCAAATAGAAGATGGGCTGAAGACCAGGCAGCAACCAGCAGTGCCAGACAATCGGCAAATGCCAATGGCGCTAGATCCCAAGAGGAAATGCCCAGTGCAAGTGGAAAAAAATGAACAGTTCAAAAAACTCATTATGCCTCATAGATTATTCGTTGGTGTGTTAGCTTTCCAAAATGGGGTCATTTTGTGGGCAATTCCATTGTCCTGGTGCTCCAGGACCTTCAAAATTGTAATAGGTGGTTGAGAAATGAGATGTGTAATTTATGCTCGTAGAACGCCTAAAGGTGCTACTTCAATGTTGGGCCTGTGTATGTGGCCAGGCTGTGTAAAAGTCTCACACATGTGACATCGCCATACTCAGGAGGAGTAGCAGAATGTGTTTTGGGGTGTCATTTTTGCTATGTACATGCTATGTGTTGGAAATATCTTATAAATGGACAGCTTTGTGTAAAAAAAAAATGCGTTTTCATTTTTTTCCACATTTTCCAAACACTTCTGGAAAAAAATTAACCGTTCAAAAAACTTATTATGCCTCATAGATTATTCGTTGGGGTGTTAGCTTTCCAAAATGGGGTCATTTTGTGGGCAATTCCATTGTCCTAGTGCTCCAGGGCCTTCAAAATGTAATAGGTGGTTGAGAAATGAGATGTGTAATTTATGCTCGTAGAACGCCTAAAGGTGCTGCTTCAATGTTGGGCCTCTGTATGTGGCCAGGCTGTGTAAAAGTCTCACACATGTGGTATCGCCATACTCAGGAGGAGTACCAGAATGTGTTTTGGGGTGTCATTGCAAGTATGCATATGCTGTGTGTGAGAAATAACTTGTTGTTTTAACAAATATGTGTAAAAAAAAAAAAATTCTTCATTTTGCAAAGAATTGTGGGAAAAAAATACAACTTCAAAAAACTCACCATGCCTCTTACTAAAAACCTTGGAATGTCTACTTTTCAAAAAGGGGTCATTTGGGGGGTATTTGTACTCTCCTGGCTTGTTAGGATCTCAAGAAATGAGATAGGTGGTCAGAACATCGGGTGTGATCAATTTTCAATGATTTGCACCATAGCTTGTAAACTCTATAACTTTCACAGAGAATAAATAATATCCACTAATTTGGGTTATTTTTACCAAAGATATGTAGCAGTATAAATTAAGGCCCAAATTTATGAAGAAAAATTACTTTTTTGCAAAAATTTTCAAAACAAACTAAAAAAAAGTGTTTTTTTTTTTTGCAAAATTTTCGCTACTTTTTCACTTATATTGGAAAAAAAACCCAGCAGTGATTATATACCACCAAAAGAAAGCTCTATTTGTGATAAAAAAATGATAAAAATTTTGTTTGGGTACAGTGTTGCATGACTGAGTAATTGTCATTTAAAGTGTGAGAGTGCTGAAAGCTGAAAATTGGTCTGGTAAGGAAGGGGGTGTAAGTGTCCTGTATGGAAGTGGT
>BLSH010435789.1:898249-914864 GCA_018402905.1 Glandirana rugosa
ACAATCATGGGTCAAGATAATAAATGTAATTGGTGAAGGCATGGCCGCCTGCAGTATACTGCAGGAACCCAAACTCACCACTATAGACTTACTACGGACGTCGACGTCCGTGGTAAGTCTATGGCAAAAAAAGTCGTCCGCTAAGGGACGTTCTATTTTCACCAGAATCACCGCCTAAGCGGCGTTCTAGTGAAAATAGTCACCGCCCTCTCCACGTGGGGGAGGGCAGCGAAAGGCCAGTAGAGGCGGCGAATGTTATCTTGCAGGGAATCGCCTGCTGAAAAAAACGGTATCTGAATGGTGCCTGCAGCTGCAGGCATCATTCAGATATCACCACTCAAACCCAAGGACGTCATATGACGTCCGCCGGTACGGAAGTGGTTAATGTAAATAATAGAACTGGGTACTAACATTTTTAGGTAAAGTTGATCCAGGGTGAATCCGATTGCCTCTCAGGGAATCAGGAAGGAATTTTTTCCCCCGTTATAGCAAATTGGATCCATGCTTTGCTGGGGTTTTTTGCCTTCTTCTGGATCAACTGTGGGTGAAGGATTGTATATGGGATTATTTGGGTTGTATGTGTATGTATGTGTATGTGTGTGTGTGTATATATATATATATATATATGTATATATGTGTATATATGTGTATATATATATATATGTGTGTGTGTGTGTGTATATATATGTATGTATATGTTTTTTTTTTTTTTTGGTTGAACTGGATGGACTTGTGTCTTTTTTCAACCTGACTAACTATGTAACTTCCATATAGATGGGGGATCTGACTTGGAGGCAACTTCTATTGACTTCTATGGGCACAAGGCAGATAGAAGTTGCCTTGAAGTTGTGCAGGAACCTTTTCTGAAGTCGGAGCAACTTCAGTAGTGTACATTAAGATGGCTCCCATTCACTTCAATGGGATTTCAGATGCCAAGTGACTTGGGGCAACTTGAGGCGACTCAAGTCAGAGAGCAAGTCACCCCTGTGGGAACGGGCTCTAAGAGCTTTTGCATCATCAGCAAGTCAGGCATGAGCTTTTTTGGTTGTTGCAAGGTTGGGCAAAATAAAAAAAAAGCATGTGGATCTGGGATAAGGGTTTAGTGTAGATGAAAGGAATCCATTGATGCTTTGATTACAAACAGAAGTAAGCAGATGCCATTTCCAGCAATTTAAACAGCATTTTATTTTCTTCATAAATGTGAGTTTAGCTGTAGTAGTTTATATACATTTAACAGGTACACCACTTCACAGGTAGGTTAGGGGTATTCCCCAGATGTGTTTGTAGCCAATAGCCCCCTTAGGGGTGGCTGGTAGATGTGGTTCATCTGTCGCTCTGCCCTCAATTACACATTTTTCCTTTCATCCGGAGTCACGGAACAGGCCGTTACTTTGTTTTTGTTGTTTTATTGAGGGAATAAACTTGGATGGGGGTAGGGACAATGGTGGGATGCCCAATAGATCAATACAGGCGGTCCCCTAGTTACAAACATCTGACTTACAAATGACTCCTACTTACAAACTGAGGTAGACAACAGGAAGTGAGAGGAAATATCCCCCTAGGAAGTTATTATGGGAAAAAGGTGTCTCCACTGATGCTTTATCACCAAGGTTTGTTTCCACAACAACCCAAAATTTTCAAAATCCAATTATCATTGGGACAGGAAGTGAGATGAAATCTTTGGAACAGAAACAGCAAAACAAACATTACAGGGGTGTTAACCCTTCCCTATGCTATCCAAAAAGCTTCGATCTAAGGTAAATATTTCATAATGAGCTTGCATGCGATGCATACTAGCTCATTATGCCTTTGTCTTGCAGTTGTATTTTTTTCCTTATTGACAACCACTTTAAAGGAAATTTGCATTTATAATACGAGGGACATTCAAGTCAAACTGAGACATTTGAGTTTATATAATAAAATAACAAATGTAGTGCGGTGAGCAGTATGAGCTTGTGTGCTGTCCTAGAGAAACAGGACGCCCTTAGTGATCAAACTAGGCTGTTTTTTTCCACAGATGTGTATGCACATCACCCAGTACACGACAGTAATATTCACTTTTGATAGTGGCACCACAGGGTAGAAATACACATGAATAACGCCACATTTGTCCCAGAAAACCCTTGCCATCACTTTGCCTGCAGACACAATTATTCAAAAATTTTTTGGTGGTGTCGAGTCCAAATGCTTCCACTGTTTTCATGCTCATTTTGAAATGATGTGCCCAGGTTTCGTCACATGTAATGATGCAATCCAGAAAATCCTGGCCTTCCCTGTCAAAACACTCCTTCAACGCAGTGCAGACTTAAACTCTTCTGTGCCGGTGAAAAGCGGAAACTTCATCACCACACGTTGTTCCATGCACGCACTAACTCTGTTGTCTGCCATCTTTATTAACTGTCTCTAGACTGGATGCGACATGTGCGCCATGAGGATCCACTGTACACCTGCATAGCAGAGGTGGCTTATAGAGAAATGATGTCCTCTATTTACTCTTGCAGCTGCGGTATGCCTGCTTCTTCTCCTCTCCTTCCCGCAGGCATTCAGAGGCTGCAGGAGGAAATAAAGGGCACCAGTTCCTCTATTTGCCGCTTCTCCTATCCAGGTCCTGCTGCTAGGTGTGCATGCAGTGTCCAGCTTGTCATGCCCACACCTCAGGAACCTGCAAGGGAGCCCTAGAGGAAGCAAGGCGAGGAGCGGAGGGAGAGACATGATGGTCTGGTAGTGCAGGAGAAGTACTGACAGTGGCCGCCCGGAACAGTGACATCATGGAGGAGCCTGGTATGTTAATATATACCCTGCCCCATGTCCCTGAGTCCGCCCAGGGGGAAACAGAACCTGTCATGGGGGGAGTGTATTAGAAACTGGTAATCCCACCCTTCTGTCACTGAGCCCACCATCCCCCTGCTCTTTACACCAGTCAGTGTAAGGGGTAAAGAGGACCTGTCATGGGTGATTAGAAACTGGTAATCCCACCCCTCTGTCGCTGAGCCCTCCTCTTCTCCCTCCTGCAGGCATTTAGCAGCTGAAAATGGAGGGTATCAGTTCCTCTATACGCCACCCCCATTGCCCTTACTAGGTAGGTCCTGCTGCCCCCTAGATAAAATAACAAAAATAAAAACTGACACCAGTGACGGAACTACCAGGGTCACAAAGGTCGCATTTGCGACCAGACCCTGGGGTTCCACCACTGTGAGGGGGCCCCAAGATGGCAGGAAGGGGGTTTAGAGCAGAACACGTGAAAGGGTCCCACTGCAGAACTGCAATCAAGGGCCCCCTGATGGGAATAAAGGGCCCCAGGATCAGTGAGAAGGACCCCGGTTGGGGGTCGGGGGGCCATTCATGGTTTCTTGTGCCGGGGCACTGAAGGTTCTAGTTATGCCTTTGGACCTGTGTTAAAATCAGGTCCTGTCCAGGGTAAAATGAAGCATTGTTACTCTGAGGTTGAGGTAGAGGTGTTCACAGGACCGGCGCTACCAATAGGCAAACTAGGCAGCCGCCTAGGGTGCACTGCCACCTAGAGTACAGTCTGGTTTCCCTAATCTCCATCTCTGCGCTATGTACGTTTTCGGTACACTGTAATAAATGTAATAACCTCTAGTGGGAACTGCTGGCTGAGATAAAGCATGCACATCAAGGAGGATGCAGGGAATGCCTCTGTTGCATGTCAGGGAGACAGCAGCCACTCCATAGGAGCAGCACTGACATGTCCTGAAGGAACGGAAACAAACATCCCCTGTGTGCCTCTATCAGTGACCTGTCTCTCCCTGGTGATTGACCCCCCATACAGCCAGCTCTGCCCACATACATTCAGTGATTCCAGTGACCCCGCCCCTGTGTCACCACCATTCATACAGGCCGCGCTCCCTCCCAGCCTGTCCTATACAGCGCCAGCATGCTACAGCCTATAGTAGAGTAGTGGGTGATCCAGAGCCGGTGCCTAGTGACAGCTGAAGGCAAGGTTTATTCCTGGCAGGGTCTTCAGATGCAGCAGCGCCTCGGTGAGTGAAGAACACAGACATTGTATATATAACAGTATAGTGTCTGATCTGTGCCCACATGTGTGACGTTATCGTACCGAGCACCTGGCCTTCTCATTTGCTCTCCTCCTCTCCCCCCTCCTCCTCCTCTTCTCCCCCTCCTCCCCCCTCTCTCTCCCCCGTACGTAGTGTACCCCGCAACCCTGCACTCTGTGTGTAGCACACCTGCAACCCTGCACTCTGTGCAGGGCACACCCCACAACACTGCACTCTGTGCATGGCGCACCACCCAAAATAACCTGCACTCTGTGCGTAGCACACCCCGCAACCCTGCACTCTGTGCATAACGCATCCCGCAACCCTGCACTCTGTGCGTAGCACCCCCGGCAACCCTGCACTCTGTGCGTAGCACCCCCGGCAACCCTGCACTCAATACATTGCGCACCCCGCAACCCTGCACTCTTTATGTAGTAAAAGAATTTAGTAAAAAAATGTAGACCCATGCATTCTGTGCATTACACACTCTTGACCCCTGCCACCTCCATCGTATACGTGGGCAGGGCAAAGCGGGTGGAGTCAGGGGTGGAGCCAGGGGGTGGCAAAATTAGGTTTCACCTAGAGTGTCAAAAATCCTTGCACCAGCTTTGGGTGTTTATCAGAAGAAACATTCACCTGAGTTTTTGCCATGACTCACTTTCACTTGGTTTCTGCCAGAGCTACAGGTGAAGGTACTGTCTATAGTAAAAGACTATAAAATTGTTACGTCAATAAACAGCACAGAGTCTCATGCTTACAGTACTCTGTCAGTACAGTAAACTCGCATACAGCATCTCTCACAGTGGAGTCCAGTCTAGGTCTGATAACACTGTCAAACAGCTGGAGGGATCTTAGGGCTGGTAACACAGGTGAGTGGTTGGAGGAGTCTCAGGTTTTAGAGTAAGAAGGTTTTCTTTAATGAAAATTAAGTTGTATGCACCTTGCTCACAAACTGTGATGTAATATAGTCTAGCATTTACACTTTAGAAGATTTACGATAGAGAGTGTCATTGGTCCAAAACAGAGTTCCAGGTAATATGTAGACCGAGGGAGAGAACATATGTTGCCATAGATAGGTGCCAGAAAGAAAAATTACAGTAAGGCTGGGTTTTCATTGATGCAGTGTGAGACACCTCATGTAATTCGGACGGGAATCGCAGCACATTCCTGTGCGAATTGCATGGGGTGTCTCTGGGGTGCAATTTGAGCCACGGATTTGTATGGCTCAAATCACACCGCATTCGCACCAAACTGGTGTAGAACCCTTTTTTTGTCCGCACCAGAATGGGATTGCATTCGTGTTCACACTCATGTGATCCGATTCAGCAAATTGCGCTGCGTTTAGAAAACCGATTGCAGGGTGTCGTTAACTTAAGATGCACTATGCAATCGGTTCGCATGGACAGGTTTGCAATTTTGATGCATTGCGAATCCGCAGCGAATTAGTTGTGAATTTGCACTGCATCTAATGTGAACCCAGGCTAATTGTTTAAAGGATTTCCCAGGTTTACTGGTGTTACAGAAACAGTTGGTCTGGTATTATCAACCTTCAGGGAATAATTCCAGTATCTCTTCAACTAATCAACAAAGCAGAACTAAGTAATAAAAAAGAAAGGTTGTAGCCTAAACTAGGAGACTGATATACCCCATAGGATATAGCACTGCAGAGTAAGTAGAAGATTCCTTTAGACCCCTTTCACACTGGGACTGCGGGAACGTTAACAGTAAAGGGATGCTCATTTTAGTGACGCTTTATCACTGTTTAAGCAGTGCCTTTTGGCCCTAGCGGGGTGCTTTTAGCCCCCAAGAAGGGGTTAAAAACACCCGTATTGTGGCGCTTCCGAAACACTTTTCAGGCACTTTGGAAGCGATGCTCATTCATTCCAATGGGCAGGGCGGTGTAGGAGTGGTGTATACAGTGCCCCAACCTGCCCCAAATATGCTGCTTGCAGGACTTTTTTCCCATCCCGCAAGCGCATCGCCTCAGTGTGAAAGGACTCAGGCTTTCACATTGGGGTGGCATGAGAGGCTGTTTTCAGGCGCTATTTCTAGCGCTAAAATGCCTGAAAACTGCCTCAGTGTGAACGGGGTCCTAACTAAAGTGAAGTTTTATATAACTTGCTCATAATTTCTGCTTAGCGTTTAAACTATAGCCTCTGGAAAGCGAAGAGATTAGGCCCAGTAACTGGTCACAACAATAAGGGAGTAGCTGGCTCTGTAGCGCAATGGATAGCGCATTGGACTTCTAGAATATGTAGTAATTCAAAGGTTGTGGGTTCGAGTCCCACCAGAGTCGTATTTCGGTCAAAATCATACACAATACCCAGAGCACATTATGTGGCCCTCTTATTGTATCACTGACAAATTTAAATAATCTCTTATTCTTATAAACTAAACACACCTATTAAAATTACTATAAAGCCCCATTCACACATATCAATTTTAACTCAAGCAATGTAATTTGTAAAAGCACATGTCATCAAATGTATTGTTATCTATAGAGCCTGTTCACCTTTGTGCATTGCTTTGCAGCTTATTTTAGAATATAACTCAGATTCTTTTTATGATGGCTTTCATGAACTTTTAGGCCCATGGAAGTAAATAGGAGTGCATGAATTGTAGTGTTCAATCACTTGCCGACCGCCTCACGTACACTTACTGCGGCAAAGTGACTCCATTATGAAGATCGCTGTCTATAAACGTCGATCTGCGCGGCTGCAGTTTCAGGCGGGTGCGTGCTGCTGGTGGGGCGCTCTCGTGCCCGCCGCACTCTGCCTGAGTGTGGCCGCGGGTCGGGCAGACTCAATGTCTGCTGGCGATCCGCGATCGACTTCTAGAGGTGAATAACGGGGAACCGCTGATGTAAACGTGGCGGCTCCCCGTACTGTCAGTGGGCATGACAGTGATCTACTGATCCCTGTGATCGGGATCAGTTAGATCTGTCATGCCCCTGCCAGCCCAGCCCCCACACAGTTAGAACACACATAGAGAACACAGTTACCCCTAGATTTCCCCCTGCAGGTTAACCCCTTCCCTGCCAGTGACATGTACACAGTAATCAGTGATCACTGTATAAATGTCAATGGTCCCAAAAAAGTGTCAAATATGTCTGATCTGTCCGCCGCAATATCGCAGTCCTGATAAAAATCGCAGATCGCCGCCATTACCAGTAAAAAAAAAAAAAAAAGTAAAAACGGCATAAATTAATTCTCATGGTTTGTAAACACCACAACTTTTGCGCAAACCAACCAACATATGTCGATTGCGATTTTTTTTTTAACCACAAATATGTAGAAGAATATATATTGGCCAAAACTGATGAATAAATTTGTTTTTGTATATATATTTTTTTAATATGTATTATAGCAAAAAGTGAAAAATATTGTTTGTTTTTTTTTCAAAAATGTCACTCTTTTTTGTTTATAGTGCAAAAGTAAAAACCGCAGAGGTGATCAAATACCACCAAAAGAAAGCTCCATTTGTGGAAAAAAAGGACGTCAATTACCTTTGGGTATAACGTCGCACGACCGCGCAATTATCAGTTAAAGCAACGCAGTGCCAAATCACAAAAAGTCCTCTGATCAGGAAGGGGGTAAATCCTTCCGGGGCTGAAGTGGTTTAAAAAACATTTTCAGTCTCTGGTAACAAGTCTAAATAGTTATTTATTGGCCAACATGAGAAAAAACAGAATTACACATTAAAAATGCACATCAATGTGTGTTAATCAACACATTGAAAAACATGTTAAAAGTGTAGCCAGAAGGAGCCGCTTGATGACTGCAAAGAGCTCAGTACTCCCTGCAACTATATGTTCAGCCCAGCTAGGCATGTCAGATAATTGTGAGTGCATGTATGTATGTATGAATATAGATACTGTATATATATTCCTAAACACAATAATTCAAATGCACAAAAAAATTACACCAAACCATTTAAAGAGGAAGTAAACCCAGATTGGGTTTACTTCTTCTAAATTCCCCTGTAAACTAGAAGCATAATGGGCTACTGTGCATCGCATAGTAGCCCATTATGTGCCACTTACCTGCAAACAAAGCCTGTGACGTCCAGCACTGTCCCCTGTGCATCCATCTTCAGTCCCTCTTCTTTCCGGGGCCACGACTCTGGCTCTGTGACTGGCCAGAGTCGCGTGACGTCACTCCCGTGCATGCATGCGGGAGCCGCCAATCACGGCACGATCACAGTGGAGAAAGGGCACGGAGGCCACAGCATTATAAACATACAGAGAATAACAGCAGCAATCACTGGTGTAGCTATAGGCAGGGTGTATTGTAGGAATGGGGGCACTACAAATTCCTTCTGCTATAAGGCTCAAAGGAGTAGTGACAGTGGCATCACTACCTCTGTCAGCCCAGCGCTGGAAGTGGCAATGAGATGAGAAGAGAGATGGGAGGAGGTGTGGGCTGTGCTCTTTCTCCCCCTCCTCCTCATAAGCTCACACATAATGGAGGGTGCAATTTGGCATCTTTGCCCTAGGCACTGGAAGATCTTGTCCCAGCACTGGCTATAGGGGTTGCAATTGCGATCTGGCCCCATGCTCCAGGGGCCAGTGAGCTTCCCCTGACACATTTGGTTTTACACTTGGATAGGAGGGGCAGTGTGCTGGCACAGAGAAGAACAGATGTCCTCCATTTTCTCCCTGCAGGCCCTGAACTTCAGCTTCTCATCCTACCCCTCCCACCGGAGGTGGCTGCAAGAGAGTTACTTGTTTCCTTCTGTCCCTGTGTGATCCTCTGCCCCCCACCCACAACATTGCTGGCTTCCCCCTTCCCTCGCCCAGCTGCTGTGGGGGATGTACCGGGATGGAGGGAGGGGAAAGAGGCCAGTAAATATGCACAAGCCTTTTCCTTTTCTGAATAAACACATTGAATGATTGGTACTGATTGCTCTGTCCATTCATAACTGAAGCATAGTAAACTGTGTCTACTATGATTCAATTTGTGAATGAATGGGAAGCTCTGTACAGAGCTATTTCTGTCCATTCATCATTGTGCAGCAGAGGCTGAAGATATGGAGATTGAGTGTCCTCAATCTCCTTTCTCTGTCTAAATGGTGAGATATCAGAGGTCTGTTTAGACCCCTGATATTTTACCAAAGCCCCTTAACAGGGGTCCTAAAAAAAAAAAAAATAAAAAAAAAAAAATTGTAATAAAATAAAATGGTAAAAAAATAAAATAAATGAAATAACAAAAATAAAAAAAAACTACTGACACTGACCGCTGCCCTACTGACCACATCCGCTACCCTACTGACACCATCTACTGCTCTACGCCAACCTCAACCCTACTGACTGACACCGTCCACTGCCCTATTGAGACAACCACTTCTTTACTGACAACATCCACTGACAAATTAACACCGTCCACTGCCCTACTGACATGTCTACTACCCTACTGACACCATCCACTGCCCTATTTTTACAGTGACATTTGTTTTATTATATTTTTCTAAGTATTCCTAACTATTTAGTTAGGCCTTCATTTCTTAAAAAAAATGGGTGTCACACACCAGTGATCTTTGATCTCTTTCATGTTGTTCAGGAAGATCTCCACCTCTCAAATGTTTCCTACCCCTGCTCCAGGGTATTCAGAAGAATTGGAGAGGTATGTTAAAATGTGAACAGTTTCCCTAAAATCTTTTAAACTACCCTGTCAATATATAAATAAAGATCTGAAATAACTCTCTTGGCTCTTGGAGTATCAAGAGAAACTTTTGTATCGGGGCCACAAGCTTCAAACTATGCCTTTGGCAGCAATTAAACAGTATTTGAAGCAATTTGATTATCAGGCAGCATTATAGGTATCCCTAGCTAGGGAAAGGGGTCAATAGGCGATCACCCTTGACAGCAGTCAGTAATTAATAGATCTCTAGTTCTCAACTTTCTTTTGGCTAGCTTGTAAGGTCCCATGCAGTGCTAAAGTATTTCTAACAGGCAATAAGTCTCTCTCACTCTGCTAGCAACTGTAGTGTGTGTTTGGCCAGTGACCGCTCACCTGTCCACAGTTACAATCCATGTGCTCGGTAACAAGGTGCTTCCTGGTGGTATCCTCAGCATGGATCTCCTCACTGTACAGCCGGCTTCCAACAGTCTAGGTTGTGGTCCAAGACCCAAGGATAGTGTCCCTCTACTTCCAGATAATGGTGTCCCACTCTCTCTGCTCTGGTCTTCTCACAGAAAGAGACTTCTTCATTTCATAGCTTGAGAAAATCTATATCTGCTCTTCCCCTTTATGTCCCACCATTGTAAACAGCGAGGTCCTTACAGTGAACTCAAAATCCATTATAATCTTGCATCAGAGCCTCTCTGGTACTTCATATCAAACAGGCTACCTCTGGTGGATTATAAGCAAAACAGCATTGACTATATCAGTATGGAAGTCTTGTATGGGCACACACAGAGCAGTAGAAGCACAGTGTCTCTGTATCTGTTCCTTTATTGCCAGCTAAACACTGGGCTACAATAGAATAAACACAGAAATCTCAAAGGTAAACCTAGACTAACAGCTATCTCTTGGTATTAAAAAGGTAAATGACGTCAACATAAAAAAGAAACTCCACTTTTAGTGTGTATATATTGCATGGTCTGGTTGTTTTTTTTAATGTTTGTTTCCATGTAATTGAATATACATTAATCTGCAGTATCCATCATACTGTATATCTCTACATATGACCATGTGCAACTGTGCATGTATCTCAGTCACTAGGTTGTATACACGCTTATATGAACTTATCTTAGGCATCAGCTGGTTGCTGAGCCAACCTGGATGCCCATTTATCAACCACTTATTCAATTTAATAGGGAAGGGGGGGGGGATCTTCTTGCAATTGCAATCCCTACTGAAGAAGCCCAATCAAAGGGCGTAACACGTATATGGGGTGGAGCTGAAGCCTGTGACATCACACAACGATTACCAGTGTCAGCGTGGTGAGCTGAATGGTTTTACATGCTTGTTATCCTGTTATCTCTTGTGAGTGTTTTTAATCCAGTATATTTTTAATAAATGTGGAAATACAGAGAGCACTATGGTTTTTGTTTTTGTTTCATGATGTTGTATTCTGAACACTGAGTGAAGAGTAAAGGTGGCAGGTTTACCCTTGCATGGGAAGATAAGGAGACAAGGAGACCTTGCTGCATTCCCCATTAGAGGGATCTGTCAAAGGCATATCTAATTCTGTGGTGGGGTCAGAATTCTGGGGTGAGCAGGCACTTCACCTGTAGGTGGTGGGTCACCAGGAGCACAGTGTTTTTTCACATCAATGCAGGACTTTTGTCCTATTTGCCACATTTTACTATAGGTGGTTAGTGCACACAAGTCATATTGTGTGATACTAGATATTAGTGGACATTATTTATATTTTTATTGGTATATGCTACACTTGTTTGCAAAATGTAGTTGCATTTCACATGTGTGCTGTTGTTCACATATTTGCTGTGTTACATGTATTTCTTAGTGTTTTGATGTTACCTTTTTGCGCTGCACTTATTTATACTGTATATGTTTTTTGGTACCCAAACATGGTGGTTGTAAGTGAACACACCTTACAAAGTGTTAACAGCAATTCAGCTTGGGTGATAGGGTTAATTTCCTAGATAATTTTTTAGGGAGGTTGCGCTGAGTAATTTCACTACTTGTTGTCTAAATACTTAGCATCATTTTCCTTTCCTGGTGCCTAGCCATGGCAGCATACTGATGATAGATACCCCCCTATTCCCACCTACTGGACCTGTTTAAATCTTTAAAAGTACATGAGTACCCTACCCCGCTTTTCCCCATAACAATATGTAAACTGAGGGAGGGAACGTATGCTGCCATGGATAGGCACCAAGAAAGGAAAATTATAGAAAGCATTTAGACATATTTTCCAATTTTCCAATTTTCCTGGCATCACAGACAGGGGTGGTCTGATTTTGTTACCCGCCAGTCTAATAATTCAGGTAACTGTTCAATTGATTGACAAAACACAACTTAGTATTATAAAGATTGCATAGCTTAAACAAGGAGGCTGATATACTTCATTGGCTGTATCACTGCAGAGCAATAAGAAGCTGCCTTTAAAAAAAAGTGCTCACAAGCTATGTAAGTGGTATAAATTGTTACAAAAGGAGAGCAGTAGTTGGCTCTGTGGCGCAATGGTTAGCACATTGGATTTCTAAAATATGTAGCAATGCAAAGGTTGTGGCTTTGAGTCTCACCAGAGTCACATTTTGGCCATGTTTAACATCAGGATAGTCTACCAATATGCCAAAATCAACAAACTGGCTTGTTGATGTCTTTACTTTGCACTGAGAAACAAGCTAATATTCAGTCTAGGATCTGATCATCTAAATCATCTAATAAACCTAAAAGTAATATAAAGCCTCATTCACACATTTGTATGGTAATGCAAGCAACGAAACGAGTTAAAATGCATGTGTCATCAAATGTAGTTTTTTTAATTTATATTTTAGGTGAGAATGCATTTAACAATGTCAGGGGTCGCAACATTTGCATAATTGCCAACAGTACCAAATTTCCTGGGACGTTCCCGGGATTTAGACCTTGTTCCCAATCTTTCCGATTTCCAGGAAATGTCCAGAGAAATACGCTTTTCTCAATTCCCAGCTGGCGCCGCTAGAGGTTCGCACCTGGCACTGGTCCTCCGTCGCCATTTTACAGAAGACCAGCAACGTGAGTACCAAGAGGCAGAGCCCAGGTGGCAATGAAAGCGGCTTCCAATAGAAATGGAGCTTCTTTCTATTGGCAGCCGCTTTGTTTGCCACCAGGGCTCGCCTGTTGGTTCTGCCCTTCGGCCTCCAGTGCTTTACTGGTTTTCTGTAAATGGCACGGAGACTGGCCCACACCCGGATGAAGAGGGTTAACAGGGGGCACCTGATGTAGGAGGCACTCCGCTGGGGGCACCTAATGTAAGGTGGGACTCCGCTGGGGACACTGATGTAGGAGGCACTCCGCTGGGGACACTTGATGTAGCAGGCACTCTGCTGGGGCCTCCTGATATAGGAGGCACTCCGCTGGGGATGCTTGATGCAGGAGGCACTCCGCTGGGGACACCTGGTGTAAGGAGGGACACCGCTGGGGACACTGATGTAAGAAGGGACTCCGCTTGGGACACCGATGTAAGGAAGGACTCCGTTGGGGACACTGATGTAAGGAGGGACTCCACTGGGGGCACCTGATGTAGGAAGCACTGCGCTGGGGACACTGATGTAAGGAGGGACTCCGTTGGGGACAGTGATGTAGGAGGCACTCCGCTGGGGACACCTGATGTAGGAGGCACTCTGCTGGGGACACCTGATGTAGGAGGCACACTGCTGGGGACACCTGATGTAGGAGGCACTCTGCTGGGGCAACCTGATGTAGGAGGCACTTCACTGGGGACATCTGATGTAGGATGCGCTCCGCTGGGGACACCTGATGTAGGAGGCACTCCACTGGGGCCTCCTGATGTAGGAGGCACTCTGCTGGGGACACCTGATGTAGGAGGTACTTCGCTGGGGACACCTGATGTAGGAGGCACTCTGCTGGGGACACCTGATGTAGTAGGCACTCCGTTGGGGACATGGATGTAGGAGGCACTTCGCTGGGGACACTGATGTCGGAGGCACTCTGCTGGGGATTCCTGATGTAGAAGGCACTCCGCTGGGGACACTGATGTAAGGAGGGACTCCACTGGGGACACCTGATGTAAGGAGGGACTCTGCTGGGACACCTGGTGTAAGTAGGGGCTCCACTGGGGACACCTGGTGTAAGGAGGGACTCCGCTGAGGAAACTGATGTAAGGAGGGACTCCGCTGGGGACACTGATGTAAGGAGGGACTCTGCTCGGGACACCTGATGGCATTTGGTGGCAAGTGACATGCTCAGGGCTCCCACTGATTCTGCATTATGGTGAGTTGAATGATTTCATTTTATATTACAATTTAATAATAGAAATAATGCGCTTCAGTCATACTGACACCATACCAACCATGGTGCCAGGATGATTGAAGCGCTAACACCAGGTGTTTGTAGTTTCTTTATCTGCTGATTGTTAAACTTTCTGGAATACACATATTGCTATTGTGCCATAGAATCTGGGCCTGCTCTCCCTCCATCCCTCTTTCTTTCCTTCCTTCTCTCTCCTTCCCTCCCTATTTCTTTCTTCCTCCATCCCTAATTCACCTCAGACTCGAGCCACACCCCCTTTGAGTCATGCCCGTTAAGCCACACCCACTATTTAGTTTAAGCCATGCCCATTTTTGCTGCTTCGGGCGCCACATTTTTTTTCTCCAGCTCTGACACACCTACTAACAAACGCCCCTCCTAATTACAATAAGACCCCGCCTACAGACAAAAAAGTGTCCCTATATAACTTTTTTTACAATGTTGGCAACTATGCATTTGGTTGAAGAAAGAATTGAAAATGACAATATACAGTTCAGTTTAAATGTAAACTAGTAGAACAGGGTCTAGACAGTTTTCAGGCACTTTACAGGTGCTATTTTTAATGCTAAAATGCCTGAAAACTGCCTCAGTGTGAAAAGGGTCTTAAAGCTAAGTTTGGTTAACACCCTAACCCCTATAAAAAAACAAGGCTGCAAAGCCTAAACGAGATGTCCAAAATACTTCATGGGCTGTAGCATTGTAAGAGAATACAAGTTTTCTTTCAATTGAATCTCAAGTCACCTTTTCAAGCATACAATTAAAAGTTCCCTGCCATAGAAGATGCTCACCTCTTCTATTGCCTCCATCACTACAGGACACAGCAGTGATGTAATGTTCAACTCAGAGAACTACATCATGGTGTAGGGAACCAAGCATTGGATATACTGTATGTGGAAATGTGTTGGATGTGAAAATTATATTGCAGAGAACTCTTATACACTTTGTTTAAAAGATGTGCTTTATAAAGGCCTAGACCTCAAACTTCATCATTAGAAAGATTAGGCAAACCAATGCCAAAAGTCAAACAAAAGGGGACAGCAAACTGGCTCGGTGATGCAATACATTGGGTTTCTGGAGAATGCATCAAACAATTGTGGGTTTGAGTCCAGCCAGAGTTGTGCATTGGGTCACATTTAAAAATGATGGTATCAGCAAATAACTACACTCATGATATCCTAAAACAGGCAGCAAGAGCTATTTGCAATCACAGCAAAGGCATATCCTGGTCCTCCAGATTAGGAGCTAGTTGTATGTAGGGTTGCCACATCATCCCTTTAATCCAGGACACATATCAATTGCACAAGTTCTGTGGCTGATTAAGGTGGTAATTAAACTCACTTGGTGCCTCATCTGCATTAAATTAGCCTCAGAACCTGTGTAATTCATATGTGTCCTGGATTAAAGGGATGATGTGGCAACCCTAGTTGTATGGGTAACGCCCAAACCCCTCACAAAACAAGGCTGCAAAGCCAGCCTAAACTAAATGACCAAAATACTTCATAGACTGTAAAGCCTCGTACACACGGGATGACAATGGTATACAACAGGTCGTACTAACGACTGTTGTATGCGATATCGATCGTTTGTATGCGCGATTAAAACAGTCGAACATATGACGGTCGTACAAGGGAGTTGTATGAGCAGACTAGAAAACTTGGCCGTATCAACAAGCGTTCATACGACCGTTGTATTGTGTGTACAGAGCAGTTGGTACAACAAGTTGTATTGTGCAAAACACGCATGCTCAGAAGTCAGGAATGGTTGGATGCTAATTACATGCACCTGAACATTCTTTCTGTGCTCGTACGATTGTGTAGTGCAGTCATTATGCAACATACGATTTGTGACGATCGTACGTACGATCGTCGTCCCATGTGTACGAGGCTTAACACTCCAAGGACACGTTTTCTTTATAGCAAATCTAAAGTCACCTTTTAAAATATACAATTAGAAGTTCCATGCCATAGAAGATACTCACCTGTTCTACTGCCTACATCACTACAGCAGAGATCTAAGGACCAGCACATTGAAACACAGCATGGTGTGGGGAACCAAGCATCTGAAATAACTGGAAATGTGTTGGATGAGAAGTTTATGGTGCAATTTATTTTAAAATGTATAGCTCCATAGACTCACGGTCTCTTCAAAGCAAACTGAATCAACAAACATATTTTTTAAGTCCACACCATATTTTGTAAGTATTCTATATTAACTTGAAAGGTACACCTGCGCTGAGATATGTGTGGTTAGATTAAAATGTAAAATGGTGGTTTAAAACAGTGATTAACAAAGAAGACTGCTGCCCTCCAGAGTTTTTCCTTGCAGGGAGCAAGGAAAGTAAATAATTATAAAGAAGTGTTATTGGAGATTGGCGCTGTCTTATTGATAATAATTTAACTTATATACGTGCAGATAAAGAAAGTGCAAAAGTGCTTGAAAAATGTTAATATTTGTTGCCCGTGAAAAAGTCCGTAAAAGATCCGTGATTAAAAGTTTGTATTAATAAAGCTTAAATTTATAAATAATCAGTGTAAAATCAAAAGTGTGTGAGCGGGTATGATCCACACTAATAAAAAATGATCCGTAAAATAAATATGCAAGTGTCCGTGTTAAGTCCGTGAAGAAAATGTTTCTTTAAAAATGTAACAGTCACAATTT
>BLSH010435789.1:949841-970036 GCA_018402905.1 Glandirana rugosa
ACGACCCCTAATGAACGGTTGACAGAGACGAGATACGATCCGTAAGACGAATATGACACAGGACGACTCGATACTCGCGCCGATGTAACGTAAACGACATGTACTGTCCGTCACATGTTAACTTAGAAGGAGGAATGATGTGTGACGTTTCGACCACAGGGGGCGGAGTGGCCAGGAATCATGCACCGCCCCACTCCCTAGATATACTGGTGTGGACGGGGAGGTCCAGGCGGGTATGCAGTACTCCACTGGTGCCCTGTGAGTCTGTGAGGGATGAAGCGGGGCGGAGCGGGGGAAGCGAAGCGGAGCGGGGCGAAGCGAAGCGGAGCGGGGCGGGGGACACCAGCTTTGCAGTGTGTAGTAAGGAGGAAGATTCAATTGTACACTGCCTGTCATGTACAGCAAATGCAATGTAGCCGCGCTCATAGCTCAGCAGGACACAGTATAAGCAGAATGCCTAGCATAGAGCAGAGACAGTTGGCAAGTAATCCCCAGCAATTGGTTGGGGATTGAGATTTTACCGCCCTCTCCATGCTGGCGCCGTAAGGCGGTTGCCTAACCTGCCTTATGCTGGCGCCGGCCCTGCCGGTAGGCGGGAAAGAATGGGAGCCGTTCTCCCAGGGGAAGAGAGCGTGGAGAAAGAGAGATGGGCACCGGATCATCATACAGGAAGAGAGTGGCGTGGAGGAAGATGATTCTCTGCTTGATCACAAAGCGGGAATTGCCCACTGTAAAAGTTTACATTAGAATTGCAGTCCGCTCCGCTCCGCTGGCCGTCACATTCAGAGTCCCGCCCTCCGGACCCCATTCCAATTCCAGGGTGTGTGCTGTCTGTCACAGGTGTGGGGTCAAGAGGGTGGGACTCTGTATGTGACGGCCAGCGGAGCACAGGTGAGGCTGCACAGATGAGGCTGCAATGATGTGCACAGGTGAGCCCGCAATGACGGACACACATGAGGCTGCATTGGTGGGCACTGGTCATGCCACTTTGATGGGCGCAGGTGAGGCTGCATTGGTGGGCATTGGTCATGCTGCAATGATGGGCACAGGTGAGGCTGTGTTGGTGGGCACTGGTCACACCACAATGATGGGCACAGGTGAGGCTGTGTTGGTGGGCACTGGTCATGCCACAATTATGGGCACAGATGAGGCTATGTTGGTGGGCACTGGTCACGCTGCATTGATGGGCACAGGTAAGGCTGTGTTGATGGGCACAGGTGAGGCTGCATTGATGGGCACAGATGAGGCTGCACTGATAAAGTTGTTAATATTTATTTGTGTAACTTAATTCTGCATACAACATTTAAGTGTCATTTCATGAGAATTTGTGAGGGCGTGTATAGGGGCGGGATTAGGAGTGGGGCATTGTAGGGGTTGGGTGGGGCAACTGGTGGCGAGCAACCCTTAAGGCATGGCTAGTAGCTGAGGACTTGAAATTTTGAGCCCTGGCCTAGTGCTTTAAAAAAGGTGCATGTAGCATTTCTACAGGTACAATGCAAATTAGGTCTGTTGGCAAGGCACATTGGGTTGCTATTCAGAATGAATGGTACTGCATCATTCTAATGAATGTAACGCAAACAAGGCCTAATATTGAGTTTTTGCTTTTATTTAGAGATTTACATTACAGTTATTATCTTACAGGCTTGAGGACCAATGTATTTTAGATCAGTTGACTTTTTGCGCCTTTCGATACCTTTTTCTATTGCATATTATGTTAGATTAAGAAAAGCGGTCTACATTTTTTTCAGATGATGGAAAAGGCCATTCTAAAGAAAAGCCGGGTAAAGGAATCAGCTTACCTCTTATCCACAACACTGCACTCTCTTATCCTAAGTAAGTAGTAACATATCATATATCCTATCCTTCTTCAAGGACAATTTAAAGGAAGTAATGTTAAATGCTACATACACAGATAAGATATTAGATATAAAGATGTATCCTCGATGAATTAATTTCTATCAATCGGTTGACTAAAGTTTTCTGTTTATGTATGCCATGGTTGATATCCAGGGCTTACTATTATCATTTTGAGCCTACTTACACCCTATAGATGTGGATTAAAGCCATTAACCCCTTCCCGGCTGTAGGACATCATATGACGTTCTGGACTTTGAGTGGAGATATCTGAAGGATGCCTGCAGCTGCTCCTTTTTTTCAGCCGGCGATTCCCTGCAAAATAAAAGTCCTCACAGCGGCTGTTTAGCTGCGTGATTGCTTTTACACTTCCGCAGCCCTCCGATGCTTCTCCCAGCTCGACGGTGCTCTCGGGGAGCCAGAGGATGAAACCACTGGTGGTAGTTTACCATAGAGCTGAATGCGGACCAGATGGTCTCCGACCATCTCTATGACCCCTGGAGGCTAGAAGCAACGTCATGATGTCACTTCTGGTGCCAGAAAATGTAAACACTGACTTTTTTTGATGGCAAGCCTGAGATCTTTTTTTTTTTTGATCTTGGGCTTTCCAGCATAGAGGAGAGATCTGGGGACTTATAGACCCCAGATCTCTCTGTAAAGAGGACCTGTCCTGCCCTATTCCTATTACAAGAGATGTGTACATTCCTTGTAATAGGAATAAAAGTGATAAACATAAAATAGAGAATTAAAAAAAATTCAAAGCGCCCCCGTCCCCTCATGCTTGCAGCAGAAGCGAACTTGAAGAGATATGAAAAAAGGTATTTAGAGGCATAAACCCCCCCCCCTGGTTGTCCGGTGGCACCCCCGCTCTGTCGGGTGGTCAGGTAATCTCCACCCCCCCCCCCCGCGTGGGCGGTCGGTCACCCAGCCCGGCACATACCCCATCTAGGTCGCAGGCGGGCAGCGCTCCTATGGGCGGCGGATTCCATCGCGTCTCCCCTGCATCACGACGGCTTCTGCCGTGCGTCTCTTCCCTCCTCCTCCTCCTAGGTGTCCAATAGATTCACCTGCAAGTAGATTAGGGGGCCGGATGCATGGATGGGGGGTGGCCCCTAATGGATGGGCTGCCACTGATCTGGAGACTGGCTAGGCCACTCCATGACCTAAATGTGCTTCTTCTTGGGCCACTCCTTTGTTGACTTGGTGGTGTGTTTTTGGTCATTGTCATGCTGGAAGACCCATCCACAACCCATCTTCAGTGTTCTGGAGGTAAGAAGGTTCTCATCCAAGATTTTATAATACAGGGCCCCGTTTATTGGCCCCTCAATGCGGCAAAGTTGGCCTGTACCTTCAGCAGAGAAACAGCCCCAAAGCATGTTTCTACCTCTGTGCTTTACTGTAGGGATGGTGTGCTTAAGGTCATAGTCAGCATTTTTGTTGCTCCAAACACGGCGAGTCGAGTTAATGCCAAAGAGCTCAATTTTGCTTTCATCTGACCACAGCACTTTCTCCTAATCCTTCTCTGAATTGGCAAACTTTAGATGGGCCTGTACATGTGCCTTCTTGAGGAGAGGGACCTTGCGGACACTGTAGAATTTAAATCCATGGCGGCGTATTGCGTTACTAATGGTTTGTTTGGTGACTGTGGTCCCAACTGCCTTGAAATCTTTCACAAGCTCCTCCCATGTAGTTCTGGGCTGATCCCTGACTTTTTTCATGTTCATCCTTACCCCATGAGTCGAAATCTTGCATGGAGCTCCAGACCTAGGGCAATTGATGGTTATTTTGTATTTCTTCCATTTGTGAATAATAGCTCCTTTTCATCAAGCTTCTTGCTGATTGGTCTTGTAGCCCATTCTAGCCTTGCGCGGGTCTACAATCTTGTTCCTAACATCATTTGATAGCTCTTTAGTCTTGCCTATGACAGTGAGGTTTGAATGGAAGAAAGAGATTCTGTGGACATTAGGAGCACCTTCTTAAATTGACAGGACTAATCTGTGTACCACATGAGCAAATACTGTAGCCAGTCTGTGGAAGCCAGAATTATTGTTGGTTGGTAGGGAATCAAATACTTATTTTACTCACTGAACTGCAACTCAATTTATAACATTTGTATCATGTGTTTTTTCTGGATTTTTGTTTGATATTCTGTCTCTATCATTTAAAATTCACCTGTGATAACAATTATAGACCCTTCATTTTTTTGTAAGTGGGCAAACGTACAAAATCTGCAGGGGATCAAATAATTATTTTCCCCACTGTATGCTGAGACACAAGTAGAAAGAAGATGAGAGTCCTGAGCACAATAGAGACAGAGTAACACCAATAAGGGACACAGAAGTTCATTTTGAGCACGGGCAAAGAAAGGACACAAGAGACGGATTTTATATATATGCACTGTTTATTATATTTCTGAGAAAAATACACCAATTGCACAAGAAAATAAACTTTAATTCACTCATTGTTAGAATTGGTCTATTCTAGTCTAGTTGAATTTGCACACTACTGTTGGATTTATATAATACATTATAATCTGTACTATACATAGACTACATACTGTATCTATTTTACAGCACTAATACAGTACTTTCATTCATGTTATTTCTTGTTTAAATATGTAATAGTAGAGCAGCACTGTAATATTTGTATACATTCTATAGTTGTGAGAAAGCTAACTGATGTTTGCAGCAGCTTATTTATTTATTTACTTAAATAAGAAGTATGGGAATGCAAAAAATCAACAGGATATTCTACCTTCATTCTGTTATACCAGCCTTTCTCAACCTTTTCAACACCGAGGAACCCTTGAAATAATTCTCTGGTCTCGGGGAACCCCTGCTAAAAATTAAAAATCTACAACTCATGATACATGCAGGCATCCTCAAACTACGGCCCTCCAGCTGTTGCGGAACTTCACATCCCATGAGGCATTGTAAAACTCTGACATTCACAGACATGACTAGGCATGATGGGAATTGTAGTTCCTGAACAACTGGAGGGTCATAGTTTGAGGACCCCTGTGTGATGGTCAATGGGAACAATGCTTCTTACAGTTGTGGTCATTGAGAAGAATTACCCCCTTACAGATAGCTAAAAAGATCAATGATGTCATTGGGAATTTATCTGAGAAATTGACCATTGCTCATGGAACCCCTAGCAACCTCTGGAGGAACCCTGTGTTATAGCTTTTCTTTCCTCTGGCTTTTCATTTGTGAGATACGGGCATTTGAACTGTCAGGAAGGAGCTCTGTTTGAAAGTTTGCAGGGGGTGCAGCAATACACTCCCCCTTCCAGTCCCTCCCTCTCTTGAACATGTGGCCATGCTTGGTTTATAGGCCAACCCCCAGCTGCCAGCTAGAGCGAGCATGCTCTTTACGTGTCTCCATCTGTGCAGTATCCTCACCTGCAGTAACTTTGCTGGTCTTGTGTCCTGCACTTTTCCTCCAGTTTGTATCTTCTATACTCTGCAGCTTCCCCCCCCCTCTACCATGGACTTTGATCTTCAACTATCTCTGATCCCCCCCTCCCCATTCATTCAGCAGCTGTCAAAGTCCATGTCGCTTCTCCTGCAGCCCTACAAAGCACAGGAGATGGGGGAGGGAGATCGGGTTGTCAGTAAGGATGGGCTCGGGCGTGTTCGCAACTCCATGTGCCCAAGCCTGCCAGGAAGCTGACAGTGCACAGCACCAATCACAGGCAGTGAGACATTTACCCATCCGCGGCTGCACAGATTTGGAAATGTCTCACTGCCTTTGATTAGTGATGTGCAGTGTCAGCTTCCCTGCGGGCTCGGGCATATGGAGTTGCGAACACGCCCGAGTCCATCCTTAGTTGTCAGCACTGTGAAGCAGGGGAAGTGTCAGCCTACACTTCCCCAGCTCAGCGTTCCTCTGAACCAATACAGGAAATGTTCTCTAACCACTTCCCGCCCAGACTATAGACAAATGATGGCCGAGCGGTGGTTAAGTTATCCTGACCAGACATCATATGCTCCCATGCATCGTGGCAATCTGTGGTGCAGTGTGTCAGTCTGACCCATCGCATTACCGATCTCGGTAAAGAGCTTCCATCTGAAGCTCTTTACCCCGTGATCAGCCATGACCAATCATGGCTGGTCACAGTGTAAACAGCAAGAGCCATTTATCTCTTTTCCTCTACTCGCATCTGCAGACCTGAGTAGCGGAGAGCCGATCGGGGGCTCTCCTGACAGGGGGGTCTGCACTGATTGTTTATCCTAGGATCACCACCCAGGACCATCAGGTAGCCCGCCAACGGACCACCAGGGAGAGCTGCCCAGGACCACCAAAGAGCCCATCCTGGCTACCAGGGAGGCCATCCTAGGCCACCAGGTAAGGGGCACAATGCCACTTAGTGGCCATTTCAGATGCTACCCAGGACCACCAGGGAATGCTCACCTTACATTGCAAGCTGATATTGCCACCTATCAGTGCCCACCAGTGCCACCTATCAGTGCCCACTAGTGCCACCTATCAGTGCCCCCATCAGTGCCACCTATCAGTGCCTATGGGTGCCCATCAGTGCCGCCTATGAGTGCCCATCAGTGCCGCCTATGATTGCCCATCAGTGCCACTTATCAGTGCCACCTATCAGTGCCCATCAGTGCTGCTTATCAGTGCCACCTATCAGTGCTGCATATATGTGCCTCATCATCAGTGCCGCCTCATCAGATGGAGAAAATTACTTATTTACAATGTTTTGTGACAGAAACAGAGAAAAATGTTTTTTTTTCTTCAAAATTATCGGTCTTTTTTATTTGTAGCGCAAAAAATAAAAACTGCAGAGGTGGTCAAATACCACCAAAAGAAAGCTCTATTTGCGGGAAAAAAAGGACAAAAACCTTGTTCGGGTACAGCGTAGCATGACCGCGCAATTGTCATACAAATTACGACAGTGCTGAAAGCTAAAAAATTGGTCTAGGTAGGAAGGGGGTAAGTGCCCGGTATTGAATTTGCTAAACATCCCACTGTATTTATTTATAAGAGAAGACATGGGAAACGTCAGCCCCTGTTTGCTGTGACAATTCTGTATTGTGAATGAACACAATGTGATAGAAAACTGAGAACTCCCTGCTCTCTAAGGCCGGTTTCACGCGGCCGTGTCCGTAAACGGACTCCGCTTGCTCAGCGGGGATCGCTCCGCTGAGCCGATGAATGACAGTTCCGTCTTCACACTCTGTGCAGAGACGGATCCGTCAGAGCCCCCCGCTCTCCGCTATGGCAAATCGGATGACAACGGACCCGTCTGTTCGTTGTCATCCCATCCGCAGATGGATGGAAAAATGGGGTTTTCCTCCTTCACACTTTACGGAAGCGGAGAGCGACGGGTGTCAGCAGACATGTCTCCGCTGACATCCTTCGCTCCATAGGGCTGCATGGAGCGTCCATTCAGGTCCGCCTTAAAAAAACGGACCGGTGAACCTGAAAGAAACATCAGTGTGAAAAGGGCCTAAATCTAAAGTGAAATATCTGCTAAAAGACAGTTGTATTTTACTTTAAAATGTATGCTTTGCAAATTGCGGGTAACCCCCCAACGGCAGACCCCACCAAAATCCTGACAGCCTTTCAGACTTTTTATGCCCAACTATACAACCCAATGACCCCTAACAGACCTGAGGCAATCTCTAGGTTTCTCCAAGAATCTGGAACCCCAACACTCTCCCCTGAACATGCGGCAGTGCTTGAAGAACCCTTCTCAACAGAGGAAGTTCTTGAGGTTATCAAAGGCCTCAAACCTGGATCTGCCCCTGGCTCGGATGGCCTCTCTGTACCATATTACAAGGCATTCGCTGAAACGTTAGCCCCTCACTTAACCAATTTCTTCAATTCAAAAACCCTGGGGACCCCACTTGATCCTCAACTGAATGTAGCTTTCATAACAGTCATTCCCAAGCCTGGGAAGAACCCGGAGGAAGTTGACAATTACAGACCCATCTCGTTAATCAACAACGACCTCAAAATTCTGACCAAAATACTAGCCAATCGGCTAGCCCTTTTTATAAACAAATACATTCACAAGGATTAGGTGGGGTTTATCTCTGGGAGACAAGGGCCCGACCAAATCCGGAGGGCCTTTGACATAATCTCCATTCTCCAGTCTAACTGTGACGGAGGCCCCAAACAAAAGGGTATGCTTTTGTCCTTAGACCTCAAAAAGGCCTTCGACTCAGTATCCTGGCCCTACATCACTCAGGTTCTGGAGGCCTGGGGGTTCGGACAGCGTTTCAGGGGTGTGATCCAGGCACTGTATTCAAATCCTTCTGCTATGATCAGACTACAAGGACATTATTCTTCCCCTATTAAGATAGCAAGGGGCACCCGACAGGGTTGCCCACTTTCTCCCCTTATCTTCGCAATAGCCATCGAGTCCCTAGCAAATGCCATTCGCTCCAATCCCAATATTCAGGGGTTTACCTGCGGCTCACACAACCACAAATGTGGCCTTTTCGCGGACGATGTCCTCCTGTTCATTACCGCTCCTCACACCTCTCTCCCAAACCTCTATAAACTTCTGGATACATTTGCGAAAGTCTCAGGTCTATTGGTGAACTATGCAAAGTCCCAAGCCCTGAACATCTCGCTCCCCAGGAATCAAGTTGACTCACTAAAATCCGCATTCGGTTTCTCCTGGCAGGACTCCTCCATCCAATACCTGGGTATCACATTGACAGCACAAATAGAAGACCTTTACAAGGCCAACTTCCCTCCCATATACGCCAAGTTAGAAAAAGACCTGGCCTGATTGGGCAGAGTCAATGCCATTAAAATGACCCTCCTCCCCCAAATACTTTATCTTTTCCGATCTCTCCCCATAAGCATAAATAGAACTCGCCTCAGAGCATTTCAAGGGGAAGATCTCTAAATTCATATGGGTAAAAAAATTCCAAGATTTTCCCTAAAGATCATGTGCCAGCTGAAAAGAGAGGGAGGCCTGGGTCTTCCGAATCTCCTTAGGTATTACCAAGCGGCCAGGCTAGCACATCTTTCACTAGTATACACCACTGTGGAGAAACCAGACTGGATTCAAATAGAAAGACAAGCTGCTTCCTCGCATACACTAGACATACACTAGACTTCCACCTCTGGGTCCCACAAAAACTTTGCCCCCCAATTCTATCTCCAGTGCTCTCCCAAGAACTGGCCAACTGGGATCACATTCAAAAAATCCAGGCCCTCATTTCAGAAACTCGTCCTTTGGAACATCTGTTCCACAACCCAGACTTCCCCCCGGGTCTCAATATCAAGGCTTTCAAATGGTGGACAGACAAGGGACTGTACCGTATTGGACACTTCCTTAATCAAAGGGGCCCCCCTTCCCTGGGCCATTGCGTGAGCAACCTTGAAATGCCATCGTCCGAGCGGTTCAGACTGCACCAGATTAGGCACTTCCTTCTCTCGCGCTGGATCTCCAACCCTGATCCTCCTGTAATTACCCCCTATGAACAATGGTGCGGCCAGCCGGGAGTTCAGAGGGGGGGCATTTCCATCATTTATTACTCACTGGCCCACCCGACAGACAAGACACCTTAAATGAAGGCTTGGGAAAACGAACTACAATTGCAATGGGACCTAGACAAATGGCATTCATTAAGCAATAGGGCCTCCAGGGGGATGATCAATGTTTCCTTAATAGAAGCGAATCTGAAAGTCACCACTAGGTGGTACATGACTCCGCTTAGGCTTTCCCAAATATTTAGTTCAGTAAACCCGCTTTGCTTTAGAGAGTGCCATTTGAGTGGATCTATGACCCACATATGGTGGGAGTGCCCCAGAATCAGAGCGTTCTGGTCCAAAATATTCAAACTAATCCAAAAGGTCACTGGGGTTCTCTTGGCAAAAACCCCAGCCATAGCCCTGCTGAACGCAGACATTCCCAAATCCAAGAAATCCTCCCAAAAGCTGATCCACTTCATCCTTTTAGGTGCTAAGGTAACAATTGCCAAGGCATGGAAAAAACCCAAGGTCTTGTTTGAAGCAGCTAAGCGTAAGATCTCTTAGATCATGATGCAAGAGAAACTGGTTAGCCGAATCCTTAACTCAACTCAGAAGTTTGAAGCTATCTGGGAACCTTGGGCAGAATACATGGGAATCTCCCTGATCCCGGGTATCAGTAATTAGCGTGCGTTGCCCTGTTCCAATGGTGGCTAACTCCTTGCTCTTCCCTTCTTCTTTCTTTCCTCCCCTCTTTCTTCACTTCCCTTCCCTTTTCTTACTCTCAGGTACCAAGTATTGTTTATTTGTCTCATTCCTAGAGACAGGGGATAGTCAACCGATTCCCCTTGTTTGGCTCCCCTATGGAGTACGACATGGACCCACCTCCACCTTTAGCCACAGGAGGAGTTATGAGACCAAATAAGATATACGGTTGCCACTCCTCCATAAATACCAGTGGGTCTTCGATGGGAGATCCTTCCTTTCGGCACAGCTTGTACCCAGTCGGGGTGCCGGAGGGGGTCTCCCAGCCGAAGGTGCCCTCTGGGATTGCTTAAACAAATCCTTCGGATGAGGGGAGTCTAGTATTGGGATTCTGACCCTAAGCTAATGTCTCTTTATGTCTGAATAATCTCATCCTGTCTCGGATACTGTTACTTGTGATCTTTAACAATGCTTGTATTCCACAAAAAAAAAAAATGTATGCTTTGCAATATAACTACCAGGAATGTAGAATGCAATATAAAGATCCCATTCAGTGCCCTCTACAGTCTACTATCGTAGGATTGTGTGTGTGAGCTGAGATTGCTTTGCCCGAAACAAAGGAGGGACAAGGGAGGAGGAGAGCAGCTATGTATGTTGTGTTTAGTCTCGGGAACAAGCAGAGGGTCCAGAGCCGATGTCAATCACAAAGATGACAAGAAAGGGGGCAGATCCAGACTCCATTTACTCCAGACATTGTCGGTATGGCACTTCATGAAAGTCTGTAGACCCTCCCACAGGTAATTAACTCTATTTTAACAGCAACGGTGCACTTCTTAGAGGGCAGGAAAGATTGGTAGATACTAGCAGCTCATAAGGATTAAGATTAAGCAAAAAAAAAGGAAACCCATACTTCTCTTTTAACCACTTGCCGACCAGCCGCCATCGTTGGACGGCGGGTGCGGGAGCGTGTATTGTGGGCATGCGTGCTGCCAGAGGCGCGCTCGTGTGCTCACTGCCTAGTGGTGGGGCGGACTCGATGTTTGCCGGCCACCCGCGGTCACTCCCCCGCAGTGACAGAATGGAGATCTGCAAATGTAAACAAGCGGATCTCCGTTCTGACAGGGGAGAGGAGAGGGATCCTCTGTTCCCAGTATATGGGAGCAGGGATCACTCTCCTCCCCCAGTCATCCCAGCTCCTGCACACTGACAGGGAACACTTCCGGGGCTGAAGTGGTTAATAAGAGTGATAGCGTGGCAGTACCACTTATTTATTTATTTTTTACAACATTTTTAGGGGTACTGTTGAACAGAGTAAATCCCTGAAAAGTGGCAAATCCTAGAAGTAATTCTGAATGCTTCTGAATATTCCTGATGCCTCAAAGTTGTAGCACCCTCCTAGGTAGGTGCTAGAGAGTGCATAGTTTTTGGGGTTCTCTGCTTAACAGGGGGACTGTCAGGCAAATTTAGGCACTCTCTGGATAACAGGAAGCAGTGATCCATTGATAGGGTCTGCTCAGTGTGATCAGATGCTGCTCATCTTTTTCACACTGGTCCAATAGGAAGGGGCATATTGGACAGTGGGAAGAAATGGGAGCATGGGTGTAGATACAACCCTGGCCATTGGCAGAGGAAGGTGCCTCAAGGCGTGCTGGGTGACTGCATTTATACCAAGAGATCACATGTACACAGGCTTTTTGGCTGAAGAGCAGGATCCCGGGGAAGGTGGGTCGCTGCCCCTTCTCTGTACAGACTGCTATGTGGCCTCAGGTAGTCGACCTGAGGGCCGGAGCCGCAAAAGCTGCAACCTAGATGTCCTACAGAGCTGACTGGGAGGGAGACACACCTAGAAGGATCTGTCCCTGGATACTGTGAGTACAGACTTAAGTCTAGCACCTGTTTCCTGAGGGCCATCCCTGCAAGCTAGTGAAGTCAGTGGATGGGTGCCAGCTAACCAGGGGATACTGGTTAGTGTTCCGAAGAATCAGAAGTTCATTGAGTCTGCTGCCAGAACAAGCAAAGGACTTATTCTTCCATACAAGTGGTGTATGGTTCAGCAGAGGATCTGCCACTCAGTTTAATCAAGTGGGGCCAATTGAGAGCTTGAGAGTTGTCCTCCTCTGTACATAGTTAAAAGTTGGAGTATCCCACTAATCCCTTCTCCTTTCAAAGTTCTACCAATAAATACAAAAACAAACCCTCTAGACTGGTCATTGGATAACGATCAGATGAGTGTGCAGCTGTGTGACTGTCAACCAAGGATGTTGTATGTGAACTGGGAGACAGGGACTACCTCTGAAATGTTTACACCTATTGTTGCTAACCCTTTTGGAAGAGGCAGAGGAGTACCAAGAGCACCACTGGGGCCGGGACCGCTGGTTCACACTCATACAACTGTTTGCCAAACCAGGGAAACTTGCAATTCTGAGATACAGTACACCCAGATAGTTGAGGCCCGGTGTCAGCCACAGGGTGCACCAGTTGCAGTCACAGCAGCTGAGAGCTCTTAAAGGGGCAGAAGAGGCCCGATGGATGCAGAGGCTGGGGTCCTCAAGCTCTACAGTTGAGGAGGAGCAAAAGATCATCAATGTGGGGTTGCCTGGTTTTGAATGTCGCTTAAAACCCCTAGAAGAGAGGACCGGAGAGTGGGGATCAGAGGTGGAAACGGAGTGGGACTGGGGAACTGAGGAAAGGGGAGACTCCCTGTGTTCGAGCTTGCACAATGTAGGAACAGAGGCAGCAGCTGTTTGCATGAGATGTGCAGGAAACCTTGGGTTCTGTGAGGCCTATGCAACCAGGGTCCCAGATTTGTCCTCACCTCGTACTTATGCTTGGGCCCGTGCCCAAATTGAGGCCTACTCCAACCTGATCACCAAGGCGAATACCCCGTATGCCCCGCTTGGGAAAAGTTACCCAAGTTCTCTCATTTCCAGAGATATGTGCAACATAAAGTGGCTATGGAGTATGGGTACAATTAATCCTATGCTCACAGAGAGGTCATGGAAGAATTAAAGAGCAAGAGAAATGCTTGGTGTGAAGAAGCTGTCTGGAACTTTCTATATGTTCCAAAACCACATTGAAATCAAGCTAAGCTACAGCTCCGGGAGACATTTCTGTACGTCAAGGATAACTGGAGTCTGGGCAGGTCAATACACATTGATCGTGTGGTGATCAATCATCCAGACAAGAAAAGTCAAGCCTGGTCCAGCAGTATTCAGGGTCCTGATAGAAGGAAGATCCAGAAACCACATCCCGACCATTATTACTAAGCTGTGTCAAATTCACTGTGTGTTTGAGCTGAGATTATTGTTCTTTGAAAGAGGCTGATAGGCCTGAAGAACCACCTGTTACAGTTGTTCAGGTTGTCGTGGGGCTAAAGGCCCATTTCCAAATCCCCTTCCCTTCTATCCTTGCAAATAGATGAAGGGGCATCTGAAGTTTGCTTCATCATCTGGGAGTTCAGTTTATATTGTCTTGCACTTGCACTCTCAAAACTTCATAAAAATCAATGTGGTAAGAATGATGAATTGATATGTAGGCAAAACTTTATCCACACTGTTCATGCAATGCTCTGCTAAGAAGACAATCACAGCCTCTGAAGAGCGAAACAGACACCACCATGCTTAGATTCCACACATTTGTGACCTCTCCACTGGTTGTGCCCTCACCTCCAGTATGATATATATGCCTTTAATCATTAGATTCTCTCCAGAGTCTGCCTCCTCGATCTCACTCTCCTCTTTATGCTGATTAGCAAGGCTCCAACACAACATTTACATGTAAAAAAACAAATGGCCATGCAATAGTGCTTTATCCTTAAAATAGACTTTTATTCGCCATATATTGCATCTTATTGCACTCATATTTTAAAGGATTCAAAACAGCATGTATAAAATCCCATAAAATGCCTTTGCAGGGCCGACGATGTCACCTGGATACTGGGTCTGCCGCTCTGGTCTGCGGTGTGATCCCTGTCCTGTTACAGTCCTCTCACAGAGCCTCCCAAGCTCCTCCTAGTCGTGTCAGAGGGCACTTGCTCATTGTCTTTTCACAAAGGAAGTGCCAAAGAAAAGAACTTCCTCGAAAAGTCCCTACAATTGACACTAAGTTAATTGTCTACAAGTAGGCAAACCATTGCTTCGGCAATGATGGCTTGCCGTCAAGAGATGTGTTGCCCCGATGCTGCAGGAAGAAGGTCGCTGCAGGCATCAGTCAGATGGACTCCACACTTCTTCGTCCTGACTTGTGAGTTTGACTAACAGAAAAATTCAGCACACTGGTATTTGAAAGGGGCTTTACTTATTACAAGCCATATGGTTAAAGTTTGGGATATTGCATGCAGAATGTGCTTAGCTAGTTAGAATAGTAGGTTGTTCTGTTTGTCTTTTACAGGTACACAACGGTACAACTTGTCAAGAGTTGCCCTTAGGGGGCCAGATGCACAAACTATCTCCATCCACGTGAAAGTTAGTGATAGGTGCATGTTCAAGTGAGAAAGTCACCTCTGCGGAGAGGGCAGTCTCACCATTAGCATTCTATGTTGTATAATTGCAAAGTATATGTGTACTTTTTTTTTGCAGGCTTTCAAGAAGTTCTTATACCTCGGCGGAAGTAGTCCATGGTAATACATTGTAAATATGTGATAATTCTATACTTGTAGCATAGTTAGTTAGGGTGTTTGGCCATTTCACCCCATCAATCATTTTATGTTTGGTGGGGGGTGCACTACCAAAGTGCACTTGGTAGAGTGCTCCTTTAAATATGTACAGTATATACTGTATATTTTACAACAGATGAATTCTATTTTTTTGTCGCTTATTTATTGTACAGTTTGGCCACATATGGGGTATGCCCCATGGCCTTGTTCATTTTTTAATTCCCTTTTCCCCCTCTTCCAAGTTCCAAAGAATCAGAAGTTCATTGAGTCTGCTGCCAGAGCAGGCAAAGGACATATTCTTCCATACAAGTGCTGTATGGTTCAGCAGAGGATCTGCTACTCAGTTCAATCAAGTGAGGCCAAGTGAGAGTTGTCCTCCTCTGTGCATAGTTAAAAGTTGGAGTATCCCACAAATCCCTTCTCCTATCCAAGTTCTACCAATTAATACAAAAAACAAATCCTCTAGATTGGCCATTGGATAACGAGCAGATGAGTATACACCTGGTTGTGTGAAAATACCCAATCATCTGGCTGCAGGATAATCAGAGGGAGGCCCAGGGAAGTCTGTACTCAGCAACCCCTACGGGGGCAGTGCTACATAGTATTATATAAATAAGAGGGATTTGGGATTCATACACTGCGTCCCTTTTTTGTTTGAGTGCCCTTACTTATGTTAATCTTGGTACCATCGATTGCAGAGTTGGCCTAGTCACACCAAGAATGTTGAAACCAGGATGCACCAGTGTTTCAAGACATGTTCTCATTTCAGTTTCTCATGTACAAGTTTGAAGAATGAATGTAGTGACTACCAATTACATTTGTCATTTACAATGGCCTGCAAGAAACTGCCAAATTTAGTTGGGAGTCACCACATTTTTCTTCAAATTGGCCCTGAAGGAACTGAAGTGTGGAATATGTTGTTAGGTCATTGGCGCATTTTAGCTTCAGGAGCCCTGGTCTGGATAGGCTAACCCTCCATTATGCCAGGTTTGACACATTAATGTTTTCTGTTATTTTCACATGGCTACCCATAACATCCCAAATTACTGGGCAGGTATGGATCTGGCTGGTGGCTGAGGGGAAGTCTAGGGAAAGCTACTAATATGAGCACACTGATGTACCAGAACTGTAGCTAAGCACTATATTGCCACTTTATTTATTACAGCTGTGATCTAGATTGGAAACCTTCTGTAAGGTGGTTGCCCTCTCCAAGATACTCAGATGCTCCACTGCCTCACATCAAAGAAAACAAGTTTCCGGATCGAATCAGACTTCAACGTTCTTATCCAAGTAAGACTCCTTAATTCATGGGGATTATTTAGGATCTAAGGAAATTCAGTTGTTCAAAGCTTTTAGCTTTCATATTCTCTTCGTATTATAAAGTGTAACTCTAGCCAAAACTTTTTTTTATTAAGTATGGAGTAAGGAAGAGCAAAAACCTCTATAACAGTATAGTTAAACTGCTGACAGTTCTACCTATTTCTTTTGCAGGCAGATCATACCAACATATATCCTGAATCTGTCTACATACCTGAAACAACCTTATAAACCTTGCAAGATTTGTGCAGAGATAACTGCTATAGGACCTAACCCTAGGACCTGTAACCAGGGGTCCCATAGTTTATTAAATTTAAAAGGTGTACCTCGGGATTATAGGATATGCCTTTCTTTGAGCAAGGTAGTATTTACTTGGGTGCACCACTCGTCAGAAGTAGGGGGGAGAGACGCTATACAACAGGCAAGAAATAGCAGTCTGGGCATGGGGTGTAAATAGTTCTTCATCAAGAAAACCCAAGATACAGATCAGGGGATTGTTTTGAAGGGATACCTGAAAATCTTGATTAATGACCAAGATTATTTTGTTCCAGTAGCGTAGTTGGGGCATCTCCAGAACATACGTAGGTGGTCAGCCGGAGTACCACCTTTTTAATACTGATTCCCAATAAATTCTAAGGAAATAATTCTGTATATGTATTCAAATTTGCAACCAAATTAAATCCCTGTCTGTGCTGAAAAATAAGGTTTAATACGTTACAATAGACTACAAGTGCTAAAAGGAATAATATGCATGAGGTATCACTGATATGAAAAACAAGCTCTGAGACTCAATAGGAGAGAAGAGAAAGGCTCAGGGATTCAAGTGGGAATTTTCACAGTATGCATCAGCTGCAATGTGTAATGTTCTATTGAAACCAGCAGATGGCACTATCTCACTCCTAATGTATGATCCCGGCTGTCAGCAGGAGGTACACATGAATTAATGGGACACTAGAGTTTTCTTGTCAGATACTGTCCACAGTATATGTCATTTGATCAAATCTTTGCATACAGTCCTATGTTGTGTTATTTTCTTTTAAAAATTGATTCTACTTTATAGTAGTTGTAACAATAATTAGGCCTCTTGTACACAGGACGTTTTTAATGCTGCTCTTAGGGGCATTTGCTGTTTTTTTTTTTTTTTTCCTGCCTTAAAGCTCCATGCACACTACCGTTTTTTAAGCTCCTAAAAGCTCTTATTAGCATTTTTTTTTTGCTCCTAGAAGCTAAATAGTGCTATCCTATGTGTCCATACACACTACTTTAGGCTATTACCATTTTTTGAGCTTCAACATCTAGGAGCAGAAAAAAAAATTGTTTTCCTAGAGTTTCATGGAGCGTTTTTTTTTCCAGCAGAAAATTCCTAAAAGCTCCTAAGTGCTACTAATAGCATTTCTTCACTATTTTTTTTTTTTTTTTTACTTTCAATACAGAAATACTAACAAAAAGCTAACGCTCCTTAACGCTCCTTAAGGCTACTTTCACACTGCGGCAGGGGGCTGTAGCAGTAAAGCGCCGCTAGTTTTAGCCGTGCTTTACCGCTATTATAGCGTCACCATGACGCCACTATGCAGACGGGAGCAGGGCGCTTTTAACCCCCAAGAAGGGGTTAACAAGGGGTTAAAAGCGCCACAGCCTGGCGCTTCTAAGGCAGTGTTCAGCCGCTTTGGAAGCACCGCCCATTGATTACAATATCGCCCCAAATATGCTGCTTGCTGGACTTTTTTTCTCGTCCTGCAAGCGCACCGCCCCAGTGTGAAAGCACTCAGACTTTCACACTGGGGAAAATGGGGGGGGGGGGCTTCAGGCACTTTACAGGCGCTATTTTTAGCACCGCAGCACCTGAAAAATGACCCAGTGTGAAAGGGGTCTTACGCTCTTTAACACTCCTAAACGCTTCTCAATGCTCTTAAAATGCTGCTAAAGCGCTACTACAAAAAGCTGTTACCAGAATTTTTTATCCAGCATTTTCCCAGCATTTTTTTTAGCTTAAAAAAAGCGCTAGTGTGCATGGAGCCTTAAACACCCCTGCATGTTCGCTTATGTGTCCATGCAGAGGAGTTTAGAGGCAGAAAAAAAAACACCACTAAGTACATCTAGCAGCAGCAGTGCTTTGGCAAACAAAAACACCTGACGCGTGTAAACATGTGCAAACATGCGTTAATGCTTGGTGCGTTTAGCACTCGAGCGGTAATTCATACATTTTTATTCTGGTCAATTCAATTAATTAACGCTCAAGTACTTGACACGCCTAAATGTGCTATGCACATTTTTTCTGCGAAAACATCACTGCCAGGAGGAAAGGTGTTTAGGAGAGATGGCCCAAGCATCCAGTGTGCATGAGGCCTTATAAACAACACGCATGTTTAATGTGCAGTATTTTGGATTAACACACATTGCACGAAGGCAATCCATTTATTTCGAATGGGTGCACCACTTTTTACAACACAGAATGCAACAAAGCACAGTTTGTTCACATCTGTTCACTGCAGTGCACAGTATGGCTTATGCATTGTAGTCACTGGCTAGGTCAGCCATTCTTAACCAGGGTTCCTCCAGACATTGCTAGAAGGTTTCTTGAGTAGTGGCTGATTGACCCCCCATCTGGGTAGAATTCTGGGTACAACACCACTTGACAGAGACATCAGCTTGAAACCAATTACCTTTCTTTAGCAGTCTATAGCAGTGTCAACCTGGCCATAGCTATAAGCGAAGCATTCTTCCTACTGACCACCAATTAATTTTATCTGGGGTTCCCTGAGACCTAAAATATTTCAAGGGTTCCTCTGGGGTAAGAAAGGCTGGGCTAGGTGCATTGGGGTGCCATCCCAATGCACTGTACTTATTTTTGTATGTTACCATGTGTTACAGTAACATGCAGCAACACATGCAATTTCCTTTGCCTCACCACAACACAATAGTATTAATGGGACCTAAATCTCAACAGCTTGTAATCAGGAAAGTTGAATGAGAGTCAATTAGATATCAGATTGTGGTAAAATACCAGTAGTCACAAAAAGAGTGATTTACACATCTGAATATGTATTACAACAGTGGAAATATGAGACAGCAAACATGTAACATGCCTTAGCACCGTTCTCCATTACATAGAAACATTAAAATATCTTAGAACTCACTCACACCCGCTGTATTGGACAGAGTATTCCAATTCAGTCCCAAGAACATAGCAATTTAGCCTATGCCTTATGATGCATGCTAGAAAAAAATAGGACATGTTGCATGCCTGCACTGTTGTGCATGGTGGCACGCATTCACATAGCACAATGATGTGAATGAGCCTCAAAGATATATGATTGCTGTCTATACACTATAGGTTTTCTCAAAAAAATATTGTTAACTAGATAGATATGTATTTCGAACCATGGCTGCTCTATGGCCTATTACAGTAGAGTATGATTAGAGTAAAGTATGAATAGAGTAGAATATGATTGGAGTAGAGTATGATTAAAGTGGAGTATAATGAGAGTAGATTATAATTTGATTAGAGTATTATTAGAGTAAAATATACTTTGAGTAGAATATGATTTGAGTAGACTATGATCAGAGTAGCATATGATTGGAGTAGAGTATGATTACAGTGGAGTATGATTACAGTGGAGTATGATTACATTGGAGTATGATTACAGTGTAGTATGATTACAGTGGAATATGATTGGAGTAGAGTATGATTAGAGTAGAGTATGATAACAGTGGAGTATGATTAAAGTAAAGTATGATTGGAGCAAAGTATGGTTAGAGTACAGTATGATCAGAATACAGTATGCTTGTAGTAGAGTATGATAAACGTGAAGTGTGATTACAGTGGAGTATGATTGGAGTAGATATGATTGTAGTAGAGTATGATTACAGTGGAGTATGATTACAGTGGAGTATGATTGGAGCGGGGTATGATTGGAGTGGGGTATGATTGGAGTGGGGAATGATTAGAGTGGGGTGTGATTGGAGTGGGGTATGATTGCAGTAGAGTATTATTGCAGTAGAGTATGATTACATGGAGTATGATTAAAATGGAGTATGATTGGAGTAGAGTATGATTACAGTGGAGTATGATTGGAGTGGAGTATAATTGGAGTGGGGTATGATTGGTGTAGAGTATGATTGGAGTAGAGTATGATTACAGTGGAGTATGATTGGAGTGGGGTATGATTGGAGTGGGGTATGATTGGAGTGGGGTATGATTGGAGTGGGGTATGATT
>BLSH010435789.1:989859-1010094 GCA_018402905.1 Glandirana rugosa
AGCACACATGTCTTCAACCTAGTTGTTTTCAACATTCATGTTTGTACGTACGACTTCACAAACCAGCACATTTGGACGCAGGTATTAAGTGTTTAGTGTAAGTGGACTTGTAGGAGAAATATACCTGCTAATGAACTGATGGTAGTCATGCGATCTGTTTTGGGGCCCGTCGGTTAAACCTGTTTTCAACCTGCACGCCAACATGCTATTAGCCGCACACACATGCTCCGAAATTATTGTTGAGGTCCTTGTATACGGAAAAAATTTTTTTAAAGAAGTCTTTGATATTAATGAGTTTTTGGAATCATTGAGAACATGGTTGTTGTTCAATAATAAAATTATTCCTCAAAAATACAACTTGCCTAATAATTCTGCACTCCCTGTATCTCTTGATATTTTTGAAGAAATTTTTTTAAAAAAGGCATATGTTCCTGGAGTTGTTATTAAAGCCTCGTACACACACGCCGATTATCGTACAACCGCACGTCCAACTTTTGTCCAAATTGGCTGCCCGGGGTTTTGTCTAGCGTACTGATGGTAGTCAAGTAATCGTCCATATAAAGAGGATGTTCAGGTGAATGTGATTTGTGAATTATGGACGCAGGTTTACACGACCAAACACTTCAGCATGCATGTTTGTACTTACAACTTTTGTTGATCCAACTTCTGTACACACGAGCCGAAAATTGCAAATAGCTTTCTAGTCTTCTCAGTCAACTTCTGTTGGACAATAATTGGAAATTGGCTGTTGAATCGTGCATACTAACGGTTGGATTATCGGACAACAGGCTGTTGTACGACCGTTGTTGCCCAATAATTGTATCGTGCGTATGGGCCTTAAGTATTTCACCTTTATCTGTAGGCATTGTTTGAATGAAGATCTAATTTATTTATTTATTTATTTTAGGTACTTATATAGCGCCGTCAATTTATGCAGCGCTTTACATATACATTGTACATTCACATCAGTCCCTACCCTCAAGGAGCTTACAATCTAATGTTTGCTTCTTCAAATCTAACAGATTCAATGGAGCATACTTACGTTTTCACTATATACTGTATATTGCTAAGTGAAAAGTTTATTGCCTGCATTGGTACTGTTCATCCTGAAGAGGGACCTTATGTGTTATAGTTGTACAGAAAGGGCTATTTCACAAGAAAATCCGATAACCTTTCCTCAAGAATCCTTGTTTACTTCATCCAGTAATGAATATTTCATGCTTCTTTTTATATCTCAAAATTGAATGAGCCAGCAGAAAGAGGGAAAACAGCCCAAGACATAAATACATTGCCCATTAAAACATAGCACAAATAGGATTGCTCTAAAAGTCAGAAGTCATCACTTTCTAACATGTGTGACCATACAAGATATGAGATGTTCAAATATAAATGAATGGGAGATTCCTGAGCTGTATTGGGAGAAGACATACGTGTGCGTTTTCCATAGATATTACTTTTGGGAAATGAATGATAAGACGATATTGTAGACCAGCATTGCTCTGTATCATCTCTTTACCTCTTAAGGAATCATTTGCCGACAGCAGGTCATATGTCCCTTTTCTATTATTCTATTACTTTTTAACTAGTTCAGCATTAGAGCAATGTTTTGAGTGTTTTTGCACACATGTAAAAATCTTCATTTTTGACCATACAGTCACTTAAACCCCCAGAACATTATACATTTTCTAAAAGCAGAGACCCTGTAGAATAAAAAGATGATAGTTGCAATTTTTATGTCACATGATATTTTTGCAACTGTTTATAGAACTTACATGTTCAGGACAAAATATGATCAAATGAATTTTAGTGCAAGTACACAGAATATAATACCCAATGTTTTGTAAAATATAAATGCTGAGGTTTCTTTAAGTAAATAGATACCAAACATGTCAAATCTTAAAATTGCGTGTGCCCTTGATATTGCATAAAATCTCTATGGGTGATGCATTAAAAGCCTTTACAGCTCACCAGTTTAAAGTTAGCCAGGAGCTATTGTGCTAGAATTATTACTCTCACTCTGATGTTCATGGAGGTACCTCACATGTGTGATGCCACCACGGTTTAATTGCATGTGCATACCCAGGGTCTGTGTTTGTGGGTGGGTCCAGAACAATGGGGGTTACGGTTAATTTTATATATATTTTTTATTATAATTTTCCAAACTTTTTTATTTTACTTATTTTTACTTTATTACAGTCACAAGGGGTTAAAAACCCGTATGTGATAACATTGAGAAGGTGACAGGTACTCTTTAGACCCCAATGTCTCCTCTTCCATCCAATGCATGTAATCAAGCACAGATCTGCTCAGTTATATGTGTTCCTCGACTGCACTGGATCTGAAACCAAAATTGACTAAATGATTATCATGGTGTGAAGTGAGGGACAGTGGCATGGCGGGGTCTGCAGGCCAGACTAGGGATGTGATCCTTCCCAATGTTGGGGGGAAGAGGTAGGTATAAGGAATAGATGAAAGGAAGGGATTTAATTGGGGGGGGGGGGGCTGGCGCCAGTGCGAAGCATCACCTCTCTGAAATGAGTTTTTGCTGGTTGGGATGTCTGCATTGCTGTATATCTGCAATGTGAGATATAAGGCACTGTTGCCTCTGACTGTTAGGGAATTTGGAGTAAGATTTGGTGGTCACTTCCATGTTCATTGTCTTTCTGCTGAAGGCTCTGACATGAGTAATGTTTGCCTCTACCAATATAGCTGCTTCCATACAAAGAGAGAGCCCGGCACAAAGCATGGAAAGACAGTAATGGGGATAAAGCCTAACTGCAGGAAAACCACAGGCAATGCTGGTGATTAGTCCTTTGCCCTCTACCTGTTTTTTTTTTTTTTTTTGTGGGCACAGCTTGCAGAATTCAGTTCCTCTTTAAGGGATGACAACAACATTTCTTGAATACAACCTAAACCCTAATCACCCATTGTGGTGCAGATTCTCATTGTTGTCCTTCTACGCAGCGCTTCTGGCTTCCCTTCACTGCGGGCACAGAGGGGGGTGTTTCAGTGTTTCAGGATGTCGAGCTGGGGTAGGGACAATAAATATGTTCTTTTTTTTTTAATGAATACAATGAGTGATCGGTACCGATCACTCACTGTGCTCATTCATATCTGAAGCATAGTAAGCTGTGTTTAGTATGCTTCATTTAGTGAATGAACAGAAAGCCTCCCAACACATAACTTTTTCCATTCATTCACTGCCCAGTGCAACTGAGGCTGCAGAGAAAGGGACTGGGGAATCTCTGTCCTCAGTGCCTTTCTCTTTCTCAAAAATTAGACATCAGGGGTCTGTTTAGACCACCAAAGCCCACAACGGGGCTCCTAAAAATGTAAAAAAAAAATAATATTGTAAAATAATTAAATAAATAAAATTGAAAAAAAAATAATTTGAATAAAAAAACGACTGACACTATCCACTGTCCTTCTTACACCAACCTCTGCCCTACTGACAAAGTTCACTGTCCTACTGACACCACACACTGCTCTACTGACTGACACCATCCAATGCCCTAATGACAACAACCTCAGTACAAACAAATGACAACCACCCAAACCTATAACTGACCGTTGCCCCTTGGTTTTAATGTGAACCATTGGACAGATTCAATTTAGTTTGTTGCACTCTAGCTGGTAAGTGAGATGAGAATCTTTTGTTTGTTGTTTTTTTGATATGCATCGCCCTTCCATGTGCACTTTGCTGCAAAGACCAGTTATAGGTTAGGGCAGTTGCCATTTGTTTGTACTGTTGGTAATTGGTGAGGGGAACGCACTGGATACCTTCGCTGCCATTGTGCTATTGCTGGGTGTCCAGTGCGTCCCTATACCTTTAACCACTTCAATACTGGGCATTTAGAACACTTCCCGCCCAGACAAATTTTCAGCTTTCGGTGCTGTTGCGATTTGAATGACAATTGTGCAGTCGTGCGACGCTGTACCCAAACAAAATTTTTATCATTTTGTTCCCACAAATAGAGTTATCTTTTGGTGATATTTGATCACCCCTGTGGTTTTTATTTTTTGCGCTATAAAAAAAACATTTTTCTTTGTTTCTGTCACAAAACTTTGTATAAAGTACATTTTCTCCTTCACTGACGGGCACTGATGTGGCTACACTGATGGGCACTGATGAAGCTAGACTGATGGGCACTGAGAAGGCAGTGCAGATTGGCACTGATGAGGTGGCACTAATAAGGTTGCACTGATGGGGCACATATGCAGCACTGATGGGCGGCACTGACAAGCAACACTGACGGGCACTGATACGTGGCACTGATATGCGGCACTGATGGACACTCATAGGCGGGACTGATAAGTGGCACTGGGCACTGATGGGCACTGATAGGTGGCACAGGTGGACACATTTAGGTGGCACATGTGGGCACTTTTAGGTGGCACAGGTAGGCACTGATAGGTGGCACAGGTGGGCACATGTGGGCACTGATAGGTGGCAGTGGTGGGCACTGGTGCAACAAGCACTGTTAGGGATGGCACTGGCAGGCATCATACATGGGCACAGTGCCATCCCTACAGTGCACTATATTGCCCTTACCTGGTGGTCTAGTGGGGGCTCCCTGGTGGTCCTTGGTGGCCTCTGTGTTCCTTCCCTGGTGGTCCTGGGCGGCCTCCTTGCGATGTCCGGGGGGGCTCCCTGGTGGTCCTGGGCAGCCTCCCTGGTTATCCAGTGGGGTGATCCTGAGGGTGGCTGTGCTGATAAACATTCAGTGCAGCCCCCCCCCATCAGGAGAACAGCCGATCGGCTCCCCGCTGCTCAGGTCTGCAGACCTGAGCAGAGGAAAAGCCGATAAACGGCTCTTCCTATTTACACTGTGATCAGTCCTGATTGGTCACGGCTGATCACATGGTAAAAGGCTTCGGATGCCTTTTACCTCGGTCGGTAATGCGGTGGGTCAGACTGACCCACGGCACCACCGATCGCCGTGATGCGCGCCCCCAGGGGTGCGCGACCGCAGATTATCCTGAGGATGTCAATAGACGTCCAGTCAGGATAATGAACCACCCACCCGGACGTCATTTGTCTATACGCTGGGCGGGGAGTGGTTAAAGAGGAGTGGGCTCCCTCCAGGCATACCTGCCCTTAATCTATCCATTATTATATACAGTATGTACTCCAACTCAGGAGACTCTCAAAATTATAGAGTTAGGCCTGCAGTACACTGAAATGCCGTGACATGGCCACTGCAGCTTATGCATGTACTGTATTTGCAAATGTGTGCAAACTAAACCCCTTGGTTTTAATGTGAACTGTTAGACAGGGCCAATTTGGTTTGTTGCAAGCTGGCTGGTAAGTGAGCTGGGATTTTTTTAGTTTTTTGTTATGTAGCACCCCCATAGTGAATAGGTGCTTTTGTGATAGAATTTTGCTAGGAGAGGCACATTTAGTCAGGCCTGACTGTTGTGCAGGCCTGATATTTTTGATTTGGGCAGGGGATTGACACAGGAAGAGCTGGAGACTGCAGGAAGGAACACCCCTTGGTTACTCCTCCCCTTTGGGTCCAGAAGGTTCTGGAAAAGGGGATGGAACAGTAGGTGGGACTTTCTGAGGTATGTTAAGGAGCCCTGACCAATCCCCAACCTGGATTGGCAGGGGGCAGGCCTCCTTAAATGCTGTGGTCTGCCCAGCTGGGGGGAGGAGAGTGCAGGGTGGAAGAGTGGAGATGTAGCAGAGGCCTCACCTGGGAGCCCCCAATCTGGGGGGTGACCTTGAGGCCATGTGGCTCAGGTGCAGCCAGGAGTGGAGAGAGATCCTAGAGCAGCACAGGGGAGCAGGAGAGCAACAGATAGGCTTCTGGAAAGGCTCTTTGCAGGATCCACCGGTGTCAGTGAGGGACAGACCTTGGTAGCTGGAGAAGAGGACTGGAGCAGGCTGGGTGGAGACAGTGGACAGTCTGTGCAAGATGGAGGAGCCAGTCAGGGGAGCAGTGTCACTGGACAGTGAAGTAGGCCGGAGTGGCTTGGAAGAGGATGGGGTGGGAGCATTAGTCCATCAAGACCCGGCTAGCACATAAGTACTTAGCTACACTTTGAGGGCCTGTGGCCTTACACTCTGTGGGTCCATTGCTCTTGCCTGTAACGAGCGTCCTGCTGCCCTGCGCCCCCCCACCCCAAAGCACCTTGTTCCCATGTTGATGAGGACAAGGGCCTCTTCCCAACAACCCTGGCCGGTGGCTGTCAGGGTCTGCGGGCGGGGGGCTTATCGGAATCTGGAAGCCCCTTTTAGCAAGGGGGCCCCCATATCCTGGCCCCCCACCCTATGTGATTGAGTATGGGTACCCTACCCATTCACCTAAAAAAGGGGGTCAAAAATGCAGACCCGACAACCACCAGCCAGGGTTGTTGGGAAGAGGCCCTCGTCCTCATCAACATGGGGACAAGGTGCTTTGAGGTGGGGAGCACAGGCCCCCCACCCCCATGTTGAGGGCACGCAGCCTGGTATGGTTCAGGAGGGGGGGCACTCGTTCATCCCCACCCCTTTCCTGACCTGGCGGGCTGCGTGCTCGGATAAGGGTCTGGTATGGATTTTAGGGGGGACCCCCATACAATTTTTTCTTTAATTTTGGCGTGGGGTTACCCTTAGAATCCATACTCCTGGAGGGGGAACCCATGCATTTTTTTTTTAATTTGGCGGGGTTCCCCTTTAAGATCCCCAGAGCACAAGGTGCCTGGTATTGTCGGGATCAAAGTCAGATCCCGTTCACAGAAGTCGGACCGATGTAGGTCCGATGTAGGACACATGTTGCAGAGCAAAGTAGGATCAAAGTCTGATCATTGTTGTGTTGGACTTGTATGAACTCAGCCTTAGGCCCCTTTCATATGACTGTCCAATCAGGTCCACCTGCCAGTTTTTCAGGCGGACCTGATCGGACCCCCAGTCTCTTCTATGGAGCGGCGGATGTCAGCGGACACATGTCCGCTGACACCTGCCGCCATTTGATCAGATCTGGAGATCGGATGGCATCACATGGAAAGGGACAGGCAATCCATTTCAATACGATTGCCCCAGGTTCAAAGTCTGCTATTCAGCATTACATATCCAAAGAAGAGTGTGATCCTAGGAATAAACTAAAATATTTTTTCATTTACGTTCAAGCTAGTAAATCTACAAACACTAATTAGTTCTCATGTTACCATCAATCATATATTATGGCATTTTATAGAGCATATGGCAGATTTCCACATAATTAAATGAATTCTGATATGTTTCTCAACTAACCTATGCACTCCCCTTGATATTTTGTTACATTAAACCTTATGGTAAGCACCCATATGTGATGTACAGTATACAGTATCTACTATAACTCACTACTGTGACTATCTTCTCTTGTAGGTTTAGCTTTAGCCTGATACAAAAGTAATACCTGTACTGCCCTAGTGGCAGCCTTGTTATTGTAAGAGGGGTAACATCCCCTATATAAACCCGTAATTTAGTAAATATTAAAATGTAAAGAAATAATGCCTATTTTATGTGGTATAGCCTTGAACACCCTTTAAAAGCCACCATTCTGTAACCTGGGTGTGCTTCTATTTTCGTGACTGTACATTATGGGTTACCTCAGCCTTTGGCATATATATATATATATATATATATATATATATATATATATATATACATACAGTGCCTTGCGAAAGTATTCGGCCCCCTTGAACTTTGCGACCTTTTGCCACATTTCAGGCTTCAAACATAAAGATATAAAACTGTAATTTTTTGTGAAGAATCAACAACAAGTGGGACACAATCATGAAGTGGAATGAAATTTATTGGATATTTCAAACTTTTTTAACAAATAAAAAACTGAAAAATTGGTCGTGCAAAATTATTCAGCCCCCTTAAGTTAATACTTTGTAGCGCCACCTTTTGCTGCGATTACAGCTGTAAGTCGCTTGGGGTATGTCTCTATCGGTTTTGCACATCGAGAGACTGACATTTTTGCCCATTCCTCCTTGCAAAAAAGCTCGAGCTCAGTGAGGTTGGATGGAGAGCGTTTGTGAACAGCAGTTTTAAGTTCTTTCCACAGATTCTCGATTGGATTCAGGTCTGGACTTTGACTTGGCCATTCTAACACCTGGATATGTTTATTTGTGAACCATTCCATTGTAGATTTTGCTTTATGTTTTGGATCATTGTTTTGTTGGAAGACAAATCTCCGTCCCAGTCTCAGGTCTTTTGCAGACTCTATCAGGTTTCCTTCCAGAATGGTCCTGTATTTGGCTCCATCCATCTTCCCATCAATTTTAACCATCTTCCCTGTCCCTGCTGAAGAAAAGCAGGCCCAAACCATGATGCTGCCACCACCATGTTTGACAGTGGGGATGGTGTGTTCAGGGTGATGAGCTGTGTTGCTTTTACGCCAAACATAACGTTTTGCATTGTTGCCAAAAAGTTCGATTTTGGTTTCATCTGACCAGAGCACCTTCTTCCACATGTTTGGTGTGTCTCCCAGGTGGCTTGTGGCAAACTTTAAACGACACTTTTTTAATGGATATCTTTAAGAAATGGTTTTCTTCTTGCCACTCTTCCATAAAGGCCAGATTTGTGCAGTATACGACTGATTGTTGTCCTATAGACAGAGGCTCCCACCTCAGCTGTAGATCTCTGCAGTTCATCCAGAGTGATCATGGGCCTCTTGGCTGCATCACTGATCAGTCTTCTCCTTGTATGAGATGAAAGTTTAGAGGGACGGCCAGGTCTTGGTAGATTTGCAGTGGTCTGATACTCCTTCCATTTCAATATTATCACTTGTACAGTGCTCCTTGGGATGTTTAAAGCTTGGGAAATCTTTTTGTATCCAAATCTGGCTTTAAACTTCTCCACAACAGTATCTCAGACCTGCCTTGTGTGTTCCTTGTTCTTCATGATGCTCTCTGCGCTTTAAACGGACCTCTGAGACTATCACAGTGCAGGTGCATTTATACGGAGACTTGATTACACACAGGTGGATTCTATTTATCGTCATTAGTCATTGAGGTCAACATTGGATCATTCAGAGATCCTCACTGAACTTCTGGAGAGAGTTTGCTGCACTGAAAGTAAAGGGGCTGAATAATTTTGCACGCCCAATTTTTCAGTTTTTTATTTGTTAAAAAAATTTGAAATATCCAATAAATTTCGTTCCACTTCATGATTGTGTCCCACTTGTTGTTGATTCTTCACAAAAAATTACAGTTTTATATCTTTATGTTTAAAGCCTGAAATGTGGCAAAAGGTCGCAAAGTTCAAGGGGGCCGAATACTTTTGCAAGGCACTGTATATATATATATATATTTATACTTTTTATATATAGACATTTGGCCTATGTTTATGAAGGGCACATAACGTATCTTCAGTCTAATATATCCTAGGCGCTATACAAAAAACTATTTCTTAAATATGGTAGCTTTACATCTGTCACACTGAACATGTTGAATTTGAAGGCAAGTGGGGATAGACAGCACCCTAAAAAATGCCCATGTGACTGATTAACATTAATTAATTTAACTTAATGAATGTTGTACTTTTATAGGAAACAGAATGCACATTAAAAAAAACCCTTCATTGTAATTTGAGGGAAAAGGTAAACCAATATTTTGAATCTGCCCAACAAAATTAGCGATATTTGGAGTTCTTCCACCCTGACTGCATACAATATTATCACATGGTATGGTGGTGCTGTTATTTGATCTATGTTGCTACCAATGCATCCATTATAACTGTTGAATGCTATGCATGTACCTATTGTCTTTATGTATTGATACACTCAGCCTAGTTAAGTCTGGCTTGATCTGCACGGTTCGGAGATATACTGTTCTTACTGTTATGTTTTTATTGAAATTTTCATTGTAATTGACGCTGAACAATATTTGTTATGTAAAATGTATTTGCACATTTTGCAATAAAAAGAGTTAAATATATATATATATATATATATATATATATATATATATATATATATTGAATCTTGGATTGGTCCAGCAACTAGTCATATCAAAATACCAAGGAATTGGTTTTCTGTATTCTAATAGAAGATAGAAGGGAACCTTAAGGAGAATAGGAAGGCGGAGGTGGCAAGTCAACAATTCAACCCAAAAAGCCTTCTGAATTCAGTCCAGCATGTTCCTGCAAATACCGCATAAAGAATTCTTCAACACTGGCTACATGACCCGGTGCCAGGCTGATCCAGGATTCACATTATTAACTGACAGGGGTAAAGGATATTTAAACCCAAAAAACAAAATGTAATATATTGCATCTCACCAGTCCTCACATGTGGGGCTACATTTGTTTTTTTTCAGGCTTTTCTCCTTTCTTTCACCTGGTAATCCTGAAAACATTACAGTACACTCTGTTTCCCAGTGTGGTTACTCTCACTCCTCTTCTGTATCGATTGTGGAGGCCAAGGTTGTCACCCAGGCTTGACTTCAAACAAGTCTTCCTTTCTTCATCTCCAATACACAAGGAGTGGGGGATTAGTATTTCACAGAAGGAAGATAATATTGTTTTATTCTTTTAGTTCACCAGTACATTTCTGACAACAATAACAGGTATTTTACGTAACAATTAGTGCAAATCTGTGCTAGGATAAAGAATACATAGCCACTGTGCACTGAGTTCTGATACAAAACACTTAATACATGATAAAACAATAGTGCAGTGCTCAAATAATATATGCTATTGAACTTCAGTAGTCCATAGAGTGAAAAAATATATAGTAATCAAAGTCCAGAAAAAAACAAGAAGTATAAATTTCAGTGATCCCACAACAGTGATGGAAATAGGAGTCTTCAAGAAAGCCAGGTGACACCCTTCACTCTCATGCACTGCTTACCGAATAAAGTGTGACCCCCTGATAAGGATGATCAACATGCGCTGCTTTTACAAAGCCAGTCCAACATCTCAGACAGACAGGAGGGTCCCTTTTAGGATGGCAGCCAAAACAGCTCCAGCAACCAATCAGCAACAGTAAGGCTCACACACCCGTTCCAAAGCGGCACCAAACCAGATATAAAAGTACTCTGTGCAGGCTCGTGCTTTGGTGGAGTGAGGTATTTTACGTAATTGCTGAAAATGTTCTTAAGGTCTAACTAAAGGCTAAACTTTTTTTGTTTAGAAAGGAGAGGGATTAGAACCCTTGTCAGTTTTTATTGCTGCCTGTGTCCCCGTTAGGGAGATTCCCTTCGCTATTTGTCCTGTTTAATATTATCATTGAATGTGAAAGTAAAAGAAAATCCCAAATTGTGGATCGTCCCCAGAAAAGTAATAGAGGGGAAATCTTCCATGGGGAGACTAGTTCTGGTAACCTGGGGGGTCTCCAAGGAATTCCCTTAATTTGCAGGGGTTTCCTCTCACTTCCTGTTTTGGCTATAGGACAGGAAGTGAAGGTAAATCTTCCTAATGGGATAAAGAGGGCAAAAATAAACCTTAGAGGGGTTATCACCCTCCCTTACTCTATCCAAAATGAAAGAAAAAGTTTTGCTTATAGTTATACTTTAACCTGAAATCTAATCCCTCCACCCTGTCAAAGGACTGGAAACCTTAGCCTGCAATATATTACATTTCTATTCTTGGGTTTAGATAACCTGTAAGATAAGCACTTTTTTCTAAGCTTTTAGGTATAGCGCAGAAGTTCTGTCTGACAAAAATTACAAACATCATTTTTTAAATCTAATTCGCAATCTGTCCAACTAGTCACGTTAACAGACATTGCATACCCAGGTTCTATTTAATAGGCCTTTATACATTTACTTAGGACTTTTAGTCTGCCTGGAGTTCTTTAATTTTAGCATACACAACATAAGCTACTTATTACAGTAATCACAATGACAGCTCCTATAAGGCAGCAGCTGCGTTTGAAAAACGAAGTCAGCATATATATCATCCACCATTTATCACTTTCATAGGCAATCAATAAATATCATGCATGGCTTTTTAATAAAGGCTTTTTTCAGACCCAGCAAAATAACTATGAAGCATTAACCACAATGACATATAATATATATGGTTATATACAGTATCTCACAAAAAGTGAGTATACCCCTCACATTTTTGTAAATATTTTATTCTATCTTTTCATGTGACAACACTGAAGAAATGACACTTTGCTACAATGTAAAGTAGTGAGTGTACAGCTTGTATAACAGTGTAAATTTGTTGTCCCGTCAAAATAACTCAACACACAGCCATTAATGTCTAAACTGCTGGCAACAAAAGTGAGTACACCCCTAAGTGAAAATGTCCAAATTGGGTCCAATTAGCCATTTTCCCTTGCTGATGTCATGTGACTCGTTAGTGTTACAAGGTCTCAGGTGTGACTGTGGAGCAGGTGTATTAAATTTGGTGTTATCGCTTTCACTCTCTCATACTGGGCACTGAAAGTTCAATGTGGCACCTCATGGCAACGAACTCGCTGAGGATCTGAAAAAACAAATTGTTGCTATACATAAAGATGGCCTAGGCCAGGGGTGTCAAACTGGCGGCCCTCCAGCTGTTGCAAAACTGCAAGCCCCATCATGCCTCTGCCTGTGGGAGTCATGCTTGTAATTGCCAGCTTTGCAATGCCTCATGGGATTTGTAGTTCCGCAACAGCTGGAGGGCCGCCAGTTTGACACCTGTGGCCTAGGCTATAAGAAGATTGCCAAGACCCTGAAACTGAGCTGCAGCACTGTGGCCAAGACTATAGAATAGGCCTTGCCATGGTTGACCAAAGAGGTTGAGTGCACGTGCTCAGCGTCATATCCAGAGGTTGTCTTTGGGAAATAGACGTATGAGTGCTGCCAGCATTGCTGCAGAGGTTGAAGGGGTGGGGGGTCAGCCTGTCAAAGCTCAGACCATACACTGCACACTGCATCAAATTGGTCTGCATGGCTGTCGTCCCAGAAGGAAGCCTCTTCTAAAGATGTTGCACAAGAAAGCCCGCAAACAGTTTGTTGAAGACAAGCAGACTAAGGACATGGATTACTAGAACCATGTCCTGATGAAACCAAGATAAAAGTATTTGATTCAGATGGTGTCAAGCGTGTGTGACAGCAACCAGGTGAGGAGTACAAAGACAAGTTTATCTTGCCTACAGTCAAGCATGGTGGTGGGAGTGTCATGGTCTGGGACTGCATGAGTGCTGCCAGCCCTGGGGAGCTACAGTTCATTGAGGGAACCATGTACTGTGACATGCTGAATCAGAACATGATCCCCTCCCTTCGGAGACTGGGCCGCAGGGCAGTATTCCCACATAACGACCCCAAACACACCTCCAAGATGACCACTGCCTTGCTAAAGAAACTGAGGGTAAAGGTGATGGACTGGACAAGCATGTCTCCAGACCTAAAATGTGTTGCACATCTGTGGGGCATCCTCAAACAGAAGGTGGAGGAGTGCAAGGTCTCTAACCTCCACCAGCTCCGTGATGTCGTCATGGAGGAGTGAAAGAGGACTCCAGTAGAAACCTGTGAAGCTCTGGTGAACTTCATGCCCAAGAGTGTTAAGGCAGTGCTGAAAATAATGGTGCCTACACAAAATATTGACACTTTGGGCCCAATTTGGACATTTTCACTTAGGGGTGTACTCACTTTTGTTGCCAGCGGTTTAGACATTAATGGCTGTATGTTGAGTTATTTTGAGGGGACAGTTTACATTGTTATACAAGCGGCACACTCACTACTTTACATTGTAGAAAAGTGTAATTTCTTCAGTGTTGTCACATGAAAAGATAGAATAATATATTTACAAAAATGTGAGATACTGTAAAATAATGGTGGCCACACAAAATATTGACACTTTTGGCCCAATTTGGACATTTTTACATAGGGGTGAATTTTGGATTGAATGTTGATCCTTTTATGGCTAGATTAAGATTTTTTTCTGGGGAAAATGCATGTAGTTATTATTTTAGCTAAATAAACTGCTAAGTGGGTTTTGCCTAAAACTTAACTACTTGCCAACCTGCCACCGCGGTTACACTGTGGCAGGTTGGTTCTGCTGCGCAAATCGCGGTCCCTTTAATGGATATAGCAGGCACGGTGCTGATGTACGTAGTCAGCGGCCGCAATGTCCACCGGCCACCCGCGATCGCTCCACAGAGAGCCAGAACAGGGATCTGTCAATGTAAACAAACGGATCCCCATTCTGACAGGGGAGTTTAACCCCGTTGATTGCCCCCTAGTGTTGACGTCTTCCCTGCCAGTGACATTTATACAGTAACCAGTGGCTAGTTTTAGCTGATTGTTGTATAAATGTAACTGGTCCCAAAAAAGTGTAAAAACTGTTCAATCTGTCCTCCGCAATGTAGCAGTCCCGCTAAAAATCGCTGATCACCGCCATTACTAGTAAAAAAAAACTAAAATAAATAAAAATGCCATAAATCTATCCCTATTTTGTAGACGCAATAACTTTTGCGCAAACCAATCAATATACGCTTATTGCGATTTTTTTACAAGGAATATGTAGAAGAATACATATTGGCCTAAACTGATGAAGAAATTTGTTTTCTTTTAAATTTTTTTGGGATATTTATTATAGCAAAAAGTAAAAAAAGTTGTTGTTTTTTTTCAAAATTGTTGCCCTTTTTTGTTTATAACGCAAAAAATAAAAACCGCAGAGGTGATCAAATACTACCAAAAGAAAGCTCTATTTCTGGGAAAAAAAGGACAACAAATTTGTTTGGGTACAGCATCGCACAGCGACGCAGTGCTGTATCGCAAAAAATAGCCTTGTCATTAAGGGGGTAAATCCTTCCGGGGCTGAAGTGGTTAAAATAGACGTAAAACCAATCACTTAAATTATTATTATACAGGATTTATATAGCACCAACAGTTTACGTAGCACTTTACAACTTGAGGGTAGACAGTGCAAATACAATACACTTAAATACAGTAGGAATCAGAGGGCCCTGTTCAGTAGAGCTTACACTCTAAGAGGGAGGGTCAAGAGATACAGGAGGTAATAACTGTGGGGGATGTGCTGATGGAGAAAATAAATGTACAGTTATTAGGTGGGAGCCAGATAGGCTTCTCTGAAGAGTTGAGTTTTCAGGTATTGTCTGAAGGTGGATAAAGTAGGAGAAAGTCGGACAGATTGGGGTAGAGCATTCCAGAGGATGGGAGAGGCTCTGGAGAAGTCCTGGAGGCGAGCATGGGATGAGGTGACAAGGGAGCTAGAGAGCAGGAGGTCTTGGGAGGAGCGAAGAGATCGATTTGTTTGGTATTTTGAGACCAGGTTAGTGATGTAGCTGGGGGCCAGGCTGTGGATGGCTTTATAAGTTATTGTTAATATCTTGAATTGAATACATTGGTTGAATGGCAGCCAATGGAGGGATTGACATAGGGGTGTAGCAGACGCCAAGCAGTTTTTAAGGTGGAGGAGCCTGGCGACAGCGTTCATAGTGGACTGAAGTGGGGATAGGATATTTAGAGGTAAGCCAGTGAGGAGGGAGTCGCAGTAGTTGAGAGATGACCAGGGAGTGGATTAGAAGCTTTGTGGTGTCATTGATTAGGAAGGGGTGTATCTTGGAGATGTTGCAGAGGTTGTGGCGGCAAATTTTGGATAGCAATTGGATGTGGGGCCGAAAGGTTAATTCGGAGTCCAGGATTACCCCTAGGACCTTGGCTTGGGGGGATGGGGTCCACTTAAATCTCATAGAAGCATTAACATGTTAATGTAATTTTTGAAAATTAATTTTTAACTACAATTTTAATTAAAGTAATCTCTAGTGATCCTGTCCTGAAGATCCTTGTTCAGGCATTTTCTGTTATAGGATGACAAGGCTCTATTCTTGACTCCCAATAATAGTACTCCTGTGTTATCACCTTGCCACATAGGCTTTCCAAGGGGAGTACAAGTGGTTGTTTCAACTTGCATTATACAGGAATGGTCCACTGTTGGTAACCCACTAAGAAATGCTATGCAGCCATTGCTGGGGTGCATTCATGTAGACAGGGAGTGGTTAAAAGGAGGCCGTAGGAGTGCTATGATGCATCAAAGGATGAAAACGGTAGAAACAACACCTTAATCAAAGAGAAAAAAATGTTTATGATACACAGGACTTTAGCAACTAAATGTCATCCTATTAGGATTTACATCTACTTTATGCTATGTAATTTTTTAAGTTCATTTAATCCCAGTATGGAGCTTTCCTCTCTGAAAGAAATACATCATTTGATTTATTCAGTCTACCAGTCCAGAACTGGTAGAAGAATGCCTTCTGGGGAAATAACATATGGTTAATACTGTAGATAAATGGAATAGTGATTGGGTTTGGGTTAATGCTTAGATGTGCATTTTCTGTACAACATATTTGAAGTCCAGACTAGCTTAGTTTTACTTAAAGCGGTATAAAAACCCAAAAACAAAAATGTATTGTACTAGGCTTTTTCCCTTTATTATCATGTGTTAATCCAGCTGGTAAGTTATTTTTCCACTTCCTTTAAATAACAAAATATCCCAGTTAAAGTGTCAGTTAGAGAGTTATATCTAGTTATAACTGGAAGGTATCCAGTTAAAGTGTCAGTTAGAAAGTTGAAGCAAACCATTTGCCACTGCCAGGAGTGTTTACAATGGTCAGTTTGTAATTCATTTACGTAAAACCTTTATCCCAAAAAACAAATAAGAAAAGAAACTGTTTCTGCAACTGCTTTAACCACTTCCCATCCAGGCTAATTCTGCCACTTCACTCCTATATGTAAAAATCTACTTTTTTGCTAGACAATTACTTAGAATCTCCAAACATTTTATATATATGATGTTACACCGTGTAGACCGTGGAATGGCAGCAAACTACGGTGCTTAAAATTATCCATAGGCAACACTTTAAAGCCTTCACAAGTTTAGAGTTGCACATGATGTCTGGTGCTAGAATTATTGCTCTTGCTCTGATCGGTCTGACCGGCTGCTTTCCTGGCTGCTGGTGGTAAACAAAGAGGCGGAACCAGAAGTGACTAACTACTCATCGCTCCAGGTTTCTGGGGTTACAGAGAGAGAGCAACGACGTCAGTTCCTCTCTATGTTTGAGGCAGCCACCACTACGACCGCATTTCTCCCGGGCTCTGCAGGGGAAAGGCGGTGGGATGGTGAGTGGCTGATTAGCCACTCAGATCACTTCTGCCTTGCAGGCATCATCCTGGTATAACCACTAAAACCCAAGGATGGCAATGGATGTCCTACAGGCGGCAAGTGGTTAAAAGTGTTAGCTGGACTTTGGCTATAATTTGTTAGTCAGGTTCATCTAAATCTGCTAGTGCATCTAAAACTACGCTCTCCTGAATATGTCAATGTTGCTGTCCAAAGGTACCACCGTTGCTCCTCCATCCAGAGTCATAAGACACAGAGCTGCAGCTCAAAATCCTTGTCACTTCCAGTTTTTTTTGTAGCTAGGGGGATCAGTGAACTGACATTCACTTGTCTCCTTCCTCTCTACCCGTCGATGCCCATCATACGAGTTACGAGCCCACAGGTGTTGTGCAAAGAGGTCTTTGGAACCAGGCGGCTGTACAATCAACTCATCACTTCCATCTAAAAAGCCAATAGTGTGTCAAATTTATATGAATTGTAGCGTGCGTAAAAGCCCTGTTGCTGACATTCGTTGGTGGCAGAAAAAAGGTTAATGATATCCCAGATCTTCTCTCTTTTCTCTTTTTCTTCTTTCTTCTCTCTTCTTTCTTCTTCCTTCTTCTCTCTTCTCTCTTCCTTCTTTTATCATCTCTCTTCTCTCCTCTATATTCTCTTTTTTGGATTGCTTCACCCTCTTATCCCCTGAATAAGACTATGTATTGTTAAAATGTGTTGGGTGAAATTGGTGGATATGCAACAATGTTATATTTATTCTTCTCTTTTTTCCATGTAAACGTTCATCCCTGCCCCCTGTGAGGTCTGCAGGAGATGTTCTAATCAGAATAGGACGTGAATTGTATAGACCAGTATTCTTATCCTTTTAAACATATTGTATAGGGGGCGTGGTTTGCACGCGCTGCAAATGGCCACTTGCTTCTAGAGCTCCGGCTGACTGAGGGGGAAACAGAGGGACAGAGACCCGCAGAAGCCATCGCAAACACCCATCCTACCCGGGCTCCTCACCCACAACAACAGGGAGATGTCGAGGAAAAGAAAGGAAGAAAGGCGGCCCCAAAAGCTGACTGAATTCTTCTTCTCCGCAGCAGGAGGCAGGAGTCAAGATGATGCCTGCTCCTCCGTCCCGATCACCAGCAATAACAGCATAGGCCACTACACGGACCAGTCAAGCCCCAGATCCCTGGGGACTTAACCCGCCAGTCACCACCGCTGTCCAGCCTGTCATGTAGCAGTCCTGCAAAAACACGGATGTGAATGGACAATCAATCAAGCAGCCTGGTGAGTCTGGGGGTCTCCCTCTCCACCCATAGTAATACACTAGGCACCTCCATTGCCTCCTTCCCCACGAGTAACCAGCCAGTGATAGACACTCTCCTCAAAGATATGCTTGTGTCACTCCAGCAATCTTTGCATGCTGACTTCTCTCACCTTACACAAAAATTCTCTGCCGAGATATCCTCCCTAGGAGAGAGAGTGCACACTGTTGAAAACGCATTCAGGGACATAACATATACTGTAAACGACCTGGTGGACACAAATGAAGATGGCGTGGAAGAGAGGCAATGGTTGCACGTTAAAATAGCAGACCTGGAAGGTAGATCCAGACGCAACCATTTACAGCTGAGGGGGGTACCCGAATCAGTACAACTGCAGGGTCTGAATCAGTACGCCACCGACTTGTTTCGAGCATTACTCCCTGACCTCCAACCCATAGACTTATCCATCAAACGTATACCCCGCATCCCAAAGCCATCCTACCTACCAGAGACAACACCCAGGGATGTGCTAATAAGAGTGCACTATTATGTCACTAAAGATATGATTTTGAAAAAGTCCAGGGCTCTGGGCAAACTTCCCGAACCTTATGATAATGCACAAATATACGCTGATTTATCTAAGTACACCATGGACCTCAGGCGCCAGCTAAACATCATCACTAAGGCCTTGCGGAACCACAGCATTGGATATAAATAGGGACATCCGACCAAGCTGACAATCGATAAGAATGGCAAATTTTTCTCCATCTCCTAGCTGGAATCAGGGCTTGCCCTGCCCAAAGAATGGGGTAGTATCCCCGAACCCCAATCTCCAAATAGCACCCGGAAAGTCCAGGGCCTGGGCCCGCCTCTATGACACAAAGCTAATCGCAATTTCTGACCTAAATTTTAAAGGGTCCCACTATATGGATATACAACAACGAGTCTCCCCCTCTGGTGCCTCCTAATCTGCAGTGTTAAACCTGTTTGAACTGTTTCCCCAGACTCATACAATGCAGCTGCACTAAATAAACACCAGCTGTGCTGTTGTCCTTTTGTTTGCTTACCTCTCACTTTTCCCTTCCCTTTATCCTCTCCCTCTACACTCTGCCGAGGAACCGAGTGAACACCATGCACACCAGAAAAAGATCACCGAACACAGGTTTTATGTAATATAGTTCTGACTCATGTTCTTAAACTGTGAGTTCCTTGCTTCTGCTTATTGCCTCAACAGTTGGTGTTTGCCAAGTTGCTACTGCTGTATGTTGGTGATCCATAACTGCCTCTAGCTTTAAGGATCTATATACATAGCCACCTGGAGCTATAATCCGTTTTAACGACTCGGATGTTCCATCTATATCGGTATCCGTGTGGTGGTGCATTTGAAACTTCCAGGAATGGTGAAGCTATATCTAACTAAAGGATAAGGAAGTCGTTTGATGTTGTGTGAAGTCACGAGTCTGTCCAGTTTAACTCTGGTAAGAGTACCTATTTATATCCCCTCTGGTGGTGGTCAACATCGCATGTGGGTGGAAGTCACATTTTAATTTGCATAGCCCAAGTCGGACTGCACTATATTGATCTACAAATCTGAGCTACTATCAAAAGTTGAACACATTTATACAGTGCCTTGCGAAAGCATTCGGCCCCCTTGAACTTTGCGACCTTTTGCCACATTTCAGGCTTCAAATATAAAGATATAAAACTGTAATTTTTTGTGAAGAATCAACAACAAGTGGGACACAATCATGAAGTGGAACGAAATTTATTGGATATTTCAAACTTTTTTAACAAATAAAAAACTGAAAAATTGGGCGTGCAAAATTATTCAGCCCCTTTACTTTCAGTACAGCAAACTCTCTCCAGAAGTTCAGTGAGGATCTCTGAATGATCCAATGTTGACCTCAATGACTAATGATGATAAATAGA
>BLSH010435789.1:1112457-1133661 GCA_018402905.1 Glandirana rugosa
CGAAGAGGTCGGTAGTAGACCCCAATGGAGGGGTTACTAACTGATCCGGGGCTAGTTATAAGTCTCCGAAAATCTCCGTCCCCCTTCGTTTGAGAGTCGGAGATTTTGGGACTTGTCTGATTTGGTTTGTTAGTGACGAGGGAACTTATGTCTTCCGCGGTTTTTGATTTAAATGGATCGTAGGATGCAATCCTCCTTCTATGTTTACCGTCTTCCACCGGACCAGACTACTTAAGTTCTTACCAAACTCCTTGTGTTGTTGTTCAAATTCCAGAGTTAGGTTAACTCGTAGACACCCTACACGACCTTTTCGTTCAGACTAGGTACCTTTGAAAAGTTTCCCCCCTCACATATACTAATGTGCCACAAACAGGAAGTTAATATCACCAACCATTACCATTTTATTAAGGTGTATCCATATAAATGGCCCACCCTGTACTTTGTTCATACTTTATGTCATAAGTTTACAACCACTTTATGTCCTGTAAGTTGCGAGATGGGGGTCTCCATGGATCAGACTTGCTTTTCCAGCACATCCCACAGATGCTCAATTGGATTGAGACCTTAAACTTGTTGTTGTGTTCCTCAAACCATTCTTGAATTCATCAGACCAGGCCACCTTCTGCCATTTGTATCTTCCTCCTAACGTAGGATGCTAGGTAAATTTAGTTTTTGGCGCCTTCTGTATTCAAGGGAGCAGTGATTGTTTGGTTTAGTCTGTTCAGGGTTTTAGAGGCTGAGAGTTTGCTTCCCCCTGCCTCTAAAAGCCTCTGAATATTGATCGGGGCCTAGTCAATCATTGGGGAGGTAACCCCAGATGATGGCTGGAGAAGCTGATAAATAGTCTGAAGCGCTGAAGAGATTTCTTCCCCCAGAAAAGCCTCAGGGGACTCATGCCCCTGATGCAGCCTGTGGACTATGTTACTATTCTGTGAGGTCCCAGCGAGGGCAGAGCTAAGACCTGGGAGTGATCTAGACCTGACTGCAGAACTTTACCAAAGGGATGAGCTCTAGAGAAGGACTATCTGACTCACTGGATTGTGTTTGGAGGAACCTGGAAGGTTACAGCTGTCCTGGGGACTTGTGAGTAAAGGACTTTAATTGATTCCTGGTGACTGTGTGCTTTTGGGATATAAGTGCCAGAGGTTTCTTGGAATGAGACGTCTCTCATTGGGTCTCATATACTGGCCTCAGTAGTGTCCTGGACTGTGAGCCTAGAAAAGATTCATGGGTCAGCATCGGCACCCTGACTGGTCTTTGCAGCCCTGTATGCAACAAATTGTGACTGTTTGTTCTAACACCTTTCTTTTAGAATCAGCATTAACTTTTTCAGCAATTTGAGCTACAGTAGCTCTTCTATTGAATCAGACTACACAGGCCAGCCTTCACTTCACTATGCATCAATGTGCTTTGGCCACCCATGACCCGTCTCCAGTTTGCCGGTTGTCCTTCCTTGGACCACTTCTGGTAGAACCGGATCACTGCAGACTGGGTGCATCCAACAAAAGCTGCAGTTTTGGAGTTGTTTTGACCCAGTCATCTAGCCATTTTAATTTGGGTCAAAGTTACTCAAATCCTTACACTTGCCCATTTTTTCTGCTTTCAATACATCAACCATTGTTCGTGTGCCATTGTCATAGGTTTGTCAATTTTATTCAGTTTACCTGTCAGTTGTCATAATGACCTCATACAAGTTAATCTGTTATCTGCTGGGAACTGTAGTGTTTTTCTTAAGGACCCCAATTTTGCCAGCCAGCATTTTTTTCTTCAATCACTGGCCAGTGGGATAAAACTGGGACTGGCAAGTTAGGACTGTTTTTATGTACTGTTGCTAGGTAAATGCAATTCAGTTATTTTAATTACTGTTACAGTGATACAGGTGCTTAACCATATCTCTTAGGCCCCTTTCGCATGGGCAGCTGTTCTGCCGCTGTTAAAAGCATGTTTTGTTTAGGGATAGGCCGAACACCCCCCGGTGCGGTTTGCACCAGAACATGCGAACAGACAAAAAATTTGTGCGGACATTCGAACACCATTAAAGCCTATGGGACCCGAACATGAAAAATCAAAAGTGCTCATTTTAAAGGTTTATATGCAAGTTATTGCAATAAAAGTGTATGGGGACCGGGTCCTACCCTAGGGGACATGTATCAATGCAAAAAAGTTTTTAAATCGATTGTTTTTTCAGGAGCAGTGATTGTAATAATGCTTAAAGTGAAACAATAAAAATGAAATATTCCTTTAAACATTGTGCCGGGGGGGTCCCTTAGTCTGCCTGTAAAAGGGTACACCTCTGTGATGTTTAGAACATATCCAGAGCAAAATGACATTTGTGAAGGAAAAACTGTCATTTAGTATCGCGGCTAATGTATTGCCGGCTCCCAGCAATATACAGAAAAATCACTGAAAAAATTTGCGTAGGGTCCCCCCTAAAATCCAAACCAGACCCTTATCCGAGCATGCAACCTGACCGGCCAGGATAGGGGGGGACAAGCGAGTGCCCCCCCGAACAGTACCAGGCTACATGCCCTCAACATGGAGAGTATGGGTGTTTTGGGGCAGGGGGGGCTCTGCACCCCCCACACCAAAGCACCTTGTCCCCATGAGGACAAGAACCTCTTCCCCACAACCGTGGGCTGTGGTTGTGGGGGTGTGCAGGCGGGGGGCTTATCGGAATCTGGAAGCCCCCCCAGATCCCGACCCCCCCCCATGGGAATTAGTATCGGGTACATCGTACCCCTACTACTTCACCAAAAAGTGTCAAAAACCACAGGAGACAATTAGGGACAAGTCCATTATTAAAAAATAAAAAATAAAAATAAGTGTCCCCCATTGTAATCCATCGTCAATCACAGCAAGTAATGGACCCGAAAAAACAAACCAAAAAAAAAAAACGAACAGCTCCTCCTCCATGGGAAGGCACCCGCTGACTGAGCTCTCTTTGTTTTGACGTTTTATTTACAGTGAAGGGCGGGGCCACCCAGTGACGTAATTGAGCGACCCACCCCTCTGATGTCACATGATGTGAGAAGGGGCGGGTCACCTGTACGTCACGCGGTGGCCCCGTCCTGCACTATAAACAAAACGTCAAAACAAAGCCAGCGCAGACGGTGGCAGCTCTCCCATGGAGGAGGAGCTGTGCGCGTCGTCTGTGCGCAATGCATTATGGGACGCTCGGCGGCGGCGAAGTTGCTGTGAATGCCCCATAATGTTCTAAATTCGTTGAACGGGTGAACGCCCAATGTTCAAGTCGAACGTACCGCGGGCCCATCCCTAGTTTTTGATTTTGAAATTCCAAGACTTTAAGCACAACAATCGCTTGCAGTTGTACATTGCAATTAGCTGCGTTTACATGTAGCTTTGTTTAGCTACAGTGAAACATTCTTGACATTTCTGATGTGCTTCTTGTTGTTTTTCTTTCCTTGTTGCCACTGCTATCTGCAGGTGAAGTAGTACACTGCGATTAGCTGCAGTAATGTGCAGATAGCTGCAATGAATCAATCGTTCCTGGATGCGGTTAAACCTATTTTTTCTAATCGCACAAAACCTCATGTAACAAAACTGTTGCTAAATGCAGAGTGTGAATGGTGCCATAGGAAAGCATTGTCTGCGTATAGCTGCAGTAGATAACTTCATCTATCCGCAGTTAAAAGCTGAATTCTATCCGCCCCTATTAAAGGGGACTTAGAGTAATGTTGTTGTCTTATTGATTGTTTGTACACTTGCTAATTCTTTCTTCTTTTAGGCTATACTTGGCCTAATGCATCCTTTGAACTAACTAAAGGTGTGTTGGTAAGTGTTGGCTTAGCAAGGTGTATCATCTTCATAAGTGCAGAAAAATCTCAAAACAATTCAGTGACTCTTCCCAGGGTAGGGCTACAAATGCATCCTTTATTAAATGTTAAATTATATTTTAGCATGTGTAATACAATAATTTTATAAATGACTTATATGATTAAAAATGTACAGTACATATAATAAATTGTCATATAAATTTACTTCAAACCATTATACTTGAGTAAGCACAGAGTAAAGCAAAGTCTTTCTGATGGAGAATCTTATATTCTGGAAATGTACAAACATAGAGAGAATTGTAAGAACTGCAGTGCAGCTTCAGCATGTTACTCATGAATGTGGAATTGCTACAAGGGCTGTCCAGAGGGTGGAATTCATCAGATGAATGGATGGCTTGTGGCCCATTTATATTTTATACTCCAGCAGCAGCCTTCTTCAGAAATGAGAATAATGAATTACAACATCCAATCAGCCAAATTAAGATACTGAGTACTGCCAATTATGTAAACTTTTCTTACCCCTGGAATAATGAAATGATGAATTATTAATACGTCATCTCTGGAATATTTTTTTCAATATTTCAGTTAATGATTAATGAATTTCCACTAACAATTCCCTTGGCTCTTGCTAATAGATGGGAAATAATATAACGATATGACATTTAATGTAAAAAAATATTATACGGGTGATGGCGCCCCTTTAGATGCTACTGGTATAATGAACAAATAATTGCTTATGCTGCCCACCTAAATTACAGGCAGAAAACTGCCTGAATTAAATTTGTGCTGTGTGTATATAAAAGGTTGAGGTGCTACCTTATCAACCAGTGCAATAGTGTAAAACGCATGTAAATGTTGTCACCATTTGCCAAAGAACGGGACAAACACATATGAACCCAACAAGTATCTGTGCAAAATTAAGCAATAAAAGTGCAATACTGTGCAAACAAAAACATTGTATATCACTGTGACAAATACATAAAATATAAAAGTCTTCAGAAAAGTGCTGGTGCAAATATTCTCAAAAGTTCTAATAATATCCGACTCTGCTTATGGGGTTAATATTAGGAGTTAACACTCGCCAGACCGCAAATCGCAGAGAAAATACTTGTGTATGTGATGTAATCTTGGGGGGATAGACCTACATCGTCGACACTTTTCCATCAGACAAAGCCGCTCATGTAAAACATTTAAAAAAGATTCTCCATAGCGTAACTTGGTTTGGACAAATAAAACAAAGTTGCTGAAGTAGATGCTATCACTCACATTTGTTGGTGCCTTCCCACCGGCACAGGCATTGACCGCATGTGTGGGATATCACTGGGTATATGTTTCTGTAGCGTGCGTTCCACCTTCCAGGAATTCGCAGCCAGAGACTATCAGGAACTGGAAATTACATCAGACAAAGGCGTGGCTTCTATGCATTTCGTGTTCCATGTGAAAATCATACTTCCTGATGATGTGTTTACATGGAACATGAAATGCATAGAAGCCACGCCTTTGTCTGATGTCGTTTCCAGTTCCTGATAGTCTTTGGCTCTGATTTCCTGGAAGGTAGAACGCACGCTACAGAAACATATACCCAGTGATATCCCACACATGCGGTCAATGCCTGTTGGAAGGCACCAACAAATGTGAGTGAGTCAAAAGAAGACAAACACCCCCTATGTGGGACTGTACTAGGCAGCAAGACACCACAAAAACAATTTAAGTAAATTTTATATAAAAGCCATATTTATTTAAAAAGGTCTTTGTCACTTTAAAAGAGAGGAACAAGTAAATTGATATACAGATATCATATATAATGAGATTGGTCTCAGAACAGATCAAGTTCATGTAGTCCATCACAGAATTATCTGTGGGAATGTGGATACATAGCTTTCATAATGGAAGAAATAATCCGTTGTCCGAAGATGGAGAGAGATGATGTTCGATGCCCAACGCTAAACATTTCGAGTCCAGTTAAGGCCCTTCATCAGGGGAAATGCCAACGGAACAGAGTAATCAATTGCATGTATCCGTTATGAGACACATTCCCATGGTCAAAACTGTACTGGTATCTCAAAGATGTATATAAGATGTAATGTCAGTCGTAGTGGACGGATCCCAATAGGCCAAGAAAAGGAAGGTTTTTGTTGGAAAGAGCCCAAAAAGATGGCCCCGGTTGTTTAATTACAGATTTCATATATCAAGTATCAAAAGAATCCTCATGATATTATAAAGTGACCGTAGGTCCGGGGGGATCTACCACCGGCTTTCATGAGGAGCAAACAGGGTTGGATCTATCCATCCCGAGCCTCGCAGGTCCTCAGCTCCTGTGTCTCCGGGCGTTGTGCTCTCAAATGTGAGTGATAGCATCTACTTCAGCAACTTTGTGTTATTTGTCCAAACCAAGTTACGCTATGGAGAATCTTTTTTAAATGTTTTACATGAGCGGCTTTGTCTGGTGGGAAATTGTCGACGCTGTTGGTCTATCCCCCAAGAATACATCACATACACAAGTATTTTCTCTGCGATTTGTGGTCTGGCGAGTGTTAACGCCTGATATTAACCCCATAAACAGAGTTGGTTATTATTAGAACTTTTGAGAATATTTGCACCAGCACTTTTCTGAAGACTTTTATATTTTATGTATTTGTCACAGTGATATACAATGTTTTTGTTTGCACAGTAGTGCACTTTTATTGCTTAATTTTGCACAGATACTTGTTGGGTTCATATGTGTTGGTCCCGTTCTTTGGCAAACGGTGACAACATTTACATGCATTTTACACTATTGCACTCGTTTTATATACACACAGCACAAATATGACATTTAATGTACACCTGTAGTAGGAAAAAAAAAAGGAAATTAAAGTAAACTTCCTGCTGGACCACAGGCTCTGGACTCACTTCCCTAGGCCCAATGGACACAAGGGAGGTGGAGTGGGATTTCTCCTATCCCCACTGAGCACCTTTCAAGTTCTTCACTCTCCTCCCTCTCTTTCACTCTCATCATTTGAAGCCCACTGTATACGTTTATTCTCTCCAATCTTCTTAAGAATTGCTGTGATCTACCGGCCTCCTGGACCACTGTCAGCTTTCCTTGATGACTTTTCTGCCTGGCTACCCTACTTTCTATCTTCTGAAATTCCCACAATCCTTCTTGGTGACTTCAACATCCCAGTTAACACTAACACTACTGCTACTTCTAAATTTCTTAGTCTAACCTCCTCATTTGACCTGGAACATTGGGTACAGGCTCCTACTCACACTGATGGAAACACCCTTGACCTTGTCTTCTCCTATCTATGCACTCCATGCAACTTCTCCAACAATCCTTTTCCCCTCACTGACCACCACCTTATTAGTTTCTCTCTCTCCCTGTCTTGCACCACCTTCCCCTCCAATCGCCTAACCGTCACCCGTAGAAACCTTTGCCAACTCAACATTTATCTCCTCTATTCTGCTACTGACCACCTCTATGAAAAAATCTCACTCCTGTCCTGCCCGAACCAAGCCACTGCCATCTACAATAAATCCCTGTCCTCCACCCTGGACGATCTAGCTCCCCTCACCACACACAAAATCAGGCCTCGACCCCTACAACCCTGGCAAACAGACCACACCAGAAACCTCAAAAAGCGTAGCCGCGCCCTTGAGCATCTGTGGCACAAGACTAAGTCTCTCAGAGACTACAACCTATACAAATCTGCCCTCCATAAATACAATTCTCGCCACCACACTGCCAAGCAGACCTTTTACCACTTTTATTAACACCTTCTCACCCAGCCCCCGTCAACTGTTCTCTACCTTCAACTCCCTACTTCGTCCTCCTCCACGTCCACCCACTAACACACTCACTGCCCAGGAGATTGCTAATCACTTCAAAACAAGATTGACACAATTTGTGATGAAATCTCCACTCTTCAGGCATCTTCCCCAGTTAACACCCCATGTCAACAAGCACAATCAACACTATCCTTATTCAAACCTGCTATTATAAACGAGGTTGCTAAACTCCTTTCTAACGCCCACCTAACCACCTGTCCACTGGACCCTATTCCCTCTCAAATACTACGCTCACCCTCTGACTCTATCCTGCACTGTCTAACTCACATCTTCAATCTCTCTCTCTCCTCTGGCATCTTCCCCAATGTTCTAAAACATGCATTGGTCACCCCCATATTCAAAAAGCCATCCCTGGACCCTACCGATCTTAACAATCTGCGCCCTATCTCCTTGCTCCCTTTTCCTCCAAACTCCTCGAATGCCTAGTCTACAACCAACCACCTTGTTAAGAATAACCTTCTGGATTCGCCCTCAACACTCCACAGAAACTGCCCTTCTTAAACTCACAAATGACCTACTAACCGCAAAAACCAATGGACATTACTCTGTACTCCTACTCCTGGACTTTTCGGCTGCCTTTGATACTGTCGACCACCCCCTCCTCAAAAAAAACTCTACTCCCTCGGTCTCCGTAACTGTGCTCTTCAGTGGCTCTCATCCTACCTATCCCATCGCACCTTCAGTGTAACGAACAATTCTACCTCCTCCTCTCCTCTTCCTTTCTCTGTTGGGGTCCCCCAAGGTTCTGTTCTTGGACCTCTCTTATTTTCAATATACACCTCTTCCCTGGGCCGGCTGATAGCCTCCCACGGCTTTCAATATCATTTCTACACTGACAATACCCAAATCTACCTCTCCACCCCCCAACTCACCCCATCAGTCTCCTCACGTATCACTAACTTATTAACAGACATATCTGCCTGGATGTCACACCACTTCCTCAAACTCAACTTGTCCAAAACTGAACTCATAATATTTCCTCCCCCACGTGCCGTTTTCCCCGACTTCTCTGTCAAGAGCAATGGAACAACCATCCACCTATCCCCACATGTTAGGGTGCTTGGTGTTATCCTGGATTCTGAACTCTCCTTTTGGCCCCACATCCAATCACTTTCTAAGGCTTGCCGCCTCAATCTCCGCAACAACTCTAAAATACATCCCTTCCTAACCAATGAAACCACAAAGCTCCTGATTCACTCCCTGGTCATCTCTCGCCTTAACTACTGCAACTCCCTCCTCACTGGCCTACCTATAAATAGACTATCCCCTCTCCAGCCCATCATGAATGCCGCTGCCAGACTCATTCACCTTACAAACCGTTCAGCGTCTGCCACCCCTCTCTGCCATTCCCTTCATTGGCTGCCACCTGCTCAACAAATTAAATTCAAAATACTAACAATCAGCTACAAAGCCATCCACAACTCTGCTCCCAGCTACATCACCAGCCTAGTCTCAAACTACCAACCTAACCGTCCTCTTCGCTCCTCCCAAGACCTCCTGCTCTCCAGCTCCCTCATCACCTCCTCTCATACTCGCCTCCAAGACTTCTCCTGAGCCTCTCCCATCCTCTGGAACTCCTACCCCAATCTGTCAGACTTTCCCCAAATCTATCCACCTTCAGGCGATCCCTGAAAACTTTTCTCTTCAGGGAAGCCTATCATGCCACCACCTAACAACTACACTCCTTATTTTCTCAATCAGCTCATCCCCCGCAGTTATTGCCCTTTCATATCATTTAACCCTCCCTCCTAGAATGTAAGCTCTAACGAGCAGGGCCCTCTGATTCCTCCTGCATTGAATTGTATTGTAATTGTACTGTCTGCCCTAATATTGTAAAGCGCTGCCCAAACTGTCGCAAATCCTGTATAATAATAATAATAATAATAATAATAATAATAAATCTTAATACAATAATCCTCTTCGCATTCCTCCTGGGACCTCCTTAAATTCTTTGTTTATACAGATGTTCTGAAAATCTGTATTTCTATAGTCTCAAGCCTCGTACACACGGGACCATGATCGACACGTACGACCGTGTTGAATCGTATGTTGGCTGTTGTATGCAGCATACTGACTGCACTACACGATCGTACGTTCGGGGAAAGAACGTTCAGGTGCATGTAATTAGCATCCAGCCATTCCTGACTTCGGAGCATGCGTGTTTTGCACAATACAACTTGTTGTACCAACTGCTCTGTACACACGATACAACGGTCGTATGAGCGCTTGTTGGTGCGACCAAGTTTTCTAGTCTGCTCATACAACTCCCTTGTACGACCGTCGTATGTTCGACTGTTCAAATCGCGCATATGAACGATTGATATCGCATACAACGGTCGTGAGTACGACCTGTTGAATGCGATCGTCATCCCGTGTGTACGGGGCATTACACAATTCCAAGCCCCCCTTTATATACCCTTTAATGTGAGTTTACTCCTGACATGTTCTCTTTTGTTGATTAGGAATTTATTCAAATCATATTTAAAAGAATATGACCATAGAGTATGACGTGCCTGCATGTCTATATGTATGTTCAAAGTTAAACAACGAAGTTCACCACTTGAGTGAAACACACAAAAACATCACAATTAGTAAACCCAGGAAAAAAAGAGAAGGAAGAAGGAAGAGGTAGTTAATTATGGGGGGGGGGGCAGAACCCTTAGCTGTAGACGACATACAGTGGGGGTCCACTACAAGTCGTTCTGGGGTAGCTTGTTTATAGTGGGCAGTTAAGCATATTTTAGGGGTAGGAGGTGTATAAAGGTTCAAAGGCCAAATGGGTTTTAAGAAAGGGAGAAAAAACAAATGGGGGTGGATAGAGGATAAGGGGTTATATGAAGGGTAGAAGGAAAACCTGTTTGTTTGACCCTCAACCCCCCCCCCCAGCATGCCAGGGCCCCCAGATTAAAACTACATCAAGGAGTTCCCCTGGCGTGGTTTAATCGAATTGCAGCGCCTACCCCTAGGGGGGCAGCTGAGATATGACCCAGGTCTCCCTTTCCTGTTCAGAAACCTGTTCAGGCCTAGACATCAGCTCCAAGGTTACTGAGAACACAAGTTCAGTCTGGGGGGGTGTCTTTTTGCAGTGCATTAAACCGGGGAGAGGGATGAGGGTTTAGAATACTCCAAAAATGCCAGCAAGCACAGGAGGACAGATTCCCAAGCACAATTCCTTGAGCAGCAGCCTTTGCTGGGGGTGACGGGGACAGCCAGCTAATATGAGACTCTGTATGAGCAGTACCAGTCTTTATAGCAACTTATGGCATTTACCCCCAAAGCACATGTACACCTGGAGTCTTAGGCAAAGGTCCTACTCATAATGTCCAAGGACAACTGCCATCCATCTAGCTTCCATGTGACCCCTAGGTTCCTCTCCAGCCCAGCTGCCACAGGTAATGTCCTCCAGAAAGAATATATTAGTTGAAGTTCCTCCAGGCACCCAGCAAAGCACAAGTTAACCACTTCCAGACCGCCCGCCATCGTTTGACGGCGGCAGTTTGAAGTGGAATACCGTTGTTATGGTAGCAGACAGCTACCATAACCCCGGTATATTTTTTTTCTGCAGGCGGTTCTGCGCCTGATGAAAGTGGTCTTAGCAGCGGATTCGCCGCAAGATCACTTTTATCAGTGGCGGGAGAGGTGCCCCCCTCCCGCCGCTTTCCGGTCATCTCCGTCGCTTTGCAGCGGCGAAGATGATTGCGACCGTTCCCCCCCAGTGTCCGTGAGCCGAGTGAGCGGCTGAAGCCGCTCACTCGGCTCCATAACATGGCTGGGCGGAAGTGACGTCACAAGTCACTTCCGCCCAATGGTCTTAAAGGGGAGTTTAAGAAAAAAAAATTTAAAGCGCACCTTCCTTGCGAGCTCGCGCGCAGAAGCGAACGCATACGTAAGTCCCGCCCACATATGAAAATGGTGTGCAAACCACACATGTGAGGTATCGCCGCGATCGTTAGAGCGAGAGCAATAATTCTAGCACTAGAGGTCCTCTGTATCTCAAAACTGCTAACCTGTAGAATTTTTTAAACGTCGCCAATGGAGATTTTTATGTTGCAAAGTTTGTTGCCATTCCGCGAGCGGACGCAGTTTTGAAGCATGACATGTTGGGTATCATTTTACTCGGCGTAAGATTATCTTTCACAATATGGAAAAAAATTGGCCTAACTTTACTGTTGTCTTATTTTTTTAACTCAAAAAACGAAATTTTTTCAAAAAAAAATCACGCTTGTAAGACTGCTGCGCAAATACGGTGTGACATAAAGTTTTGCAATGGCTGCCATTTTATTCTCTAGGGTGTTAGAAAAAAAATATAATGTTTGGGGGTTCTTACTAATTTTATAGCAAAAAAAAACTGTTTTTAACTCGTAACCACCGAACCCAAAAAACAGGCTCGGTCTTAAAGTGGTCTAGCAACTGCTTCAAAATACACAGGCTGCCTCCCAGGGGCAGCAGCGCAAGGAGAATGACACTGCCCAACAGGCTTCTCAAAACTTATTTTTTCTCCAGCCACATTCTGGGTGCCCCCTCCCAGGGATTGGTTGAGGTAAGATAAATATTCATAACTTCAGTGGCTGACCCTCCTACTTTATTTCTTGAAGCTTCTTCTAGAGGCAGGCAGGAGCAATCAACCACAAAGCTTAAACCTGACCAGACACAGAAAATAGATTGCTGCTCCACTGAGTGCAGCAGAACCAACAACTAAATTAGCCTGTCTAGGGCAGGGCGCGAGAGAATCGTTCTCAAGGGAAAGTCACACAGATTGGGACATGATATTCATGTATTCGGTTTTTGATGTGTAGTCAAACCAACATGTCCAGGTTTTAGTATATTCGCTTAGCCTATCTTAAGCTGAGTGGATAAGTTCCTCAAATTATTGCAATTGTTTATTCATGAATTCATTCTGATTAAAGGGGGAAAACCAGTGGTCTCAAAATTTAAACTGCACACCTTTTAACAATAACCCTTATACTATAACCAATATAAGATACTGTATTTTATACACCACTGACCCATTTTGTGTTGGTTCAGTCAACCCCCACTCAAAAACACATAAGTCACATCCTGGGGATTTAATAAATGTCTGAAAATCAAGGAAAAAACATAAAAATCAATGTTTAATGTTTGTGGGTACTATAGCAGAAAAAAACCCATAAAAGTGACATTAAAAACATACACTTGTATTTATGTTCCAAAATATTTTCGTAACAAATATATAGCAAGACTGAGCCTTTTTTGTTTAAAGTAAACCTTTTGAAAGTATCTCGATTAACGACTTTAATTTGAGATTCACTTACGAACTTAGTCAAACAACTATTAGTTTTTTAGATATCCAATTATCTGTTGATAATGAGGGATATGTATCCTCTACCCTATAAAGGAAATCCTCGGCAGGGAATACGTTACTCCATGCAAAAAGTGCTCATCCCAAACCACTCATCGAAAGTATACCTTACAGCCAGTATTTGCGCGTCAAGCGCAATTGTAGCAAACAGGAGGATTTTGAGCTAGCAGCCAAGGAACTTTATGATAGACTTAAACAATGTGGATATAGCCATTCATGTCTCAAAAAAGCATTCAACAAAGTGAAAGACAGGGACAGAAGATCCCTGATCTTTCCGAAAAAAGCCAAGGCAACTAGTCAGCCTATTAGGTTAATAACGCGGTATTCCACACAACATGCCAAAATGAAAAACATTGTGAAGAAATATTGGCCGTTACTTACGGCAGACCCTTTGTTCAATAAACACATTGGCTAATATCCCCAAATTACGTATAGACGGGCCCCATCACTTAGGGACAAGTTAGTACGGAGTCACTTTGAACCCACACAATATACTAGGGCTTTAGAAATGGGTACTTATTCATGTGGACGTTGTAATATGTGTCCCTTTTTTAGCCAACATCTCTACCATTCCACTACCTAATGGTTCAACATACCGTCCCCAACATAGGGTCACATGTGATACAGTTGGGGTTGTTTATCTAGCCACCTGCTTCTGTGGGGGCTTCTATGTCGGAAAGACGAAGCGGGCCTTTAGGGTCAGGATCGGTGATCATATAAAGTCTATATTAAAACAACGTATGCCTACAGCTGTTGCTAGACACATTGGAAGTCGTCATGATTTTGACCCTAGTCATATAAGATTTGCAGCTCTTGAACATCTGCCGGTGCATCCAAGGGGAGGCAGTATAGACAATTTACTGTTACAATTGGAATCACGGTAGATTTATGACCTAAAAGCCACCTTTTATCCAGGTTTCAATGAAACCTTGAGTTTTAAACCTTTTTTGCATTAAGGATATGTTTGCATCTGCTTTATAATTTTAAAATCCTCTATTCTATGAACCTACGCCCTTTTCTTCTTCCCAATTTCTTTATCAATTTTTTTTCCCCTCTTTTTCTCTATGACAGTGGGTGTCAATTGGGGTTGGGGTGGTAGCAATACGTTTGATGTCCGATCACGGTCATCAAATAGTGATATATTGCAGTTTACGGATCAATTATCTTGTGGTTTCTCCCTGTATATTTTGCATTTGTTAATTTTATGTAATTTTCGGTAATACATATTCATAGTGTAAGTGCTAATATAATTTTTTGTATAAATTTTGTGATATTATGTTTGTCTAATTTGGTTATTTATTTATTTTTTGGTAGATTGGATCTTCCTCCCCTATTGGGATGTGTTGGAGGAATCTGGTGATTCCCTCCGTGTCCCTCTGAATGGCTGACTGGGATGCCGGGCCTCTCGCTGGGGGTGCTGACGTGCTGGGCCTGTGGGTGCACCTGGTTACGATGTGCATTGCCACTGTACGGACGGAAAGGGGATAGGGGGGCTGGCCGTCCGGCTGGGTTCCTCCTCTCCCCTTCCCCATGACGGTATCTTTCGCTGGCTATGGAATCGTCCGTACCATCTGCTATCTTCTACAGATAGATCTGTTACTGCCGTCACCCTTAGCGTCTCCCCATTGCCGGGACACCAGGTTGGGTCGGGTTACCACTCTCCCGCCCTCCGTCTCCGCCTACGGTAAGGCAGCTTGGGTAGTGTAGTTTTCAGATGGACTTCCATGTCGGCACATACGTCCGCACTCAGCTGGGTGACGTCAGACGCCCGCTGAGTGGGCGATCCTTAAAGCCGAAGGCTCCAGCTTCCACACTTGCTGGAGACTGGGGGCGCATATACATTTCCTGAGATTGCTGGTGAGTTTTACCTGAATCTTTTAAGCCTTGTTAGAGAGTAATATATATGCCACTGCAACTCTGCGTTAATCCTATCTGATGACTACTTGATGGCTTATAAGGTAGTTCCCTTAGACCGAGCGCCATTGTGCAGCCATGATGGTCAATATTTACATTAACTATTTTAAGTATGGTTTTGAGTTCATTTTAGTGTTGTTACTTTGTATTTTTTTTTTCTTTATAGACCTTACTCTTGGTGCGACTGTATCTGCGCTGACTTAAAGAAAGGTGCCTTGATCTTGGCACAGACTTTCTAATTAAGGAACCTAGATGTTTACTCACTAGCACCCCCAGCACTATTTTCTTCCATTACCTTATTTGCGTAAGTGTATGTTTTATTTGTATCCGAATTAAGTTACTACTTTGTAAGTTTCTTAGTGAGGGCTTTAATATATGCCCCCTTTTGCACACACATATGTGTGTGTGTGCATTTTATTCTTACCTACTAAAACCCCTTTTGGGGTAACTACAATACCTTACATTAATACCCCTTTTTGTGTGCTCTGCTCCAGTCTGGACTTTGAGCATCGTCTGCAGTGGCAGATTGTCGGACCCTCTTGCGGCCATGGGTTTTGTCTTGTCGGCCCCATGCTAGTGGGTTGGTCGTTCTGGTAAGTCCCGGTACTTCATTCAGCTGTGACAGGGGTGGGACGGGTGACCCATTTGAACCAATGGGGCGGATACAATTGCTAACTTATAAATGCAGTGTTTGATTTATGTTGATAATCATGTTTTGGATATTGTATAATTTATGCTTTGTCTCTGTTTAAGTAGATTTGGTGGCGGTCAAAGTTGATCCCCTTAGGAAGCCCGTTCTGGGCGAAACATGTAGGGACAATCACTTGGCCCTCAGTTACTCCACCATCGTGGTAACCCCCACCATGGACATGTGCATCAGTGCTTTGATGTTGTATACATGAATTTTATATGAATTTTTTGTTTTTTTAAATTATATGTTATAATAAAAGATTTACTATATTTTATGAATATTTTGTGGATTTGATTATCTTGCACCGTATAATCCCTCTAGGGAACCCCACCTGCTACAATAAACCTTTAAGAGGTTAGCTGTGAATGACGGGCATATCTGCTCTGATTACATGCCACTCACCCTGTACCAAAGAACATTTGTAAGAGGGCACTTCTATTGTGGTGACATGCCAGCTGCAGGTACTATTTACTGTCAATGCTAAGAGCTACATTACTGGATAAAAAAAAAAAACTGAAAACGTTTAAAAAAAGCATATTCTACTGTATATGAACCTATTTGACATGAAGGAGTAACTCCACTTTTGTTAAGAAAAAAAGACACTTGGCTGATCACAGTTCGGGTTAAAGGTCCAATCACAGCACCCCTTTACCATGTGATCCGCTGTCAGCCAATAACAGCTGATCACACAATGTAAGCAGAAGCTGATTATAGGCTTTTTTCTTCTTCACGCTGACAGCAAAAGTCGATACAAAGTTGATAACTAGCTTCTGTTAACCGGACGTCGGCCCCAACATTGCCCGCCAGTGCTTCTAATCAGTGCCCACCAGTGCCACCTATTAGTGCCCATCAGTACTGCTAATCAGTGTCCACCAGTGCTGCCAATCAGTGCCCATCAGTGCCTCATCATCAGTGTCACCTATCAGTGCCCTGAAGTGCCACCTATCAGTAGTTATCAATCAGTGCTGCCTATTCGTGCCACCTCTCAGTGCCCTTCAGTGCCGCCTATCAGTGCCCATTAGTGCCACCTATCAGTGCCAATCAGTGCCATCTATCATTGCAGCCTCATCAGTGCCTCCTGATCAGTGCCCACTAATGCCACCTCATCAGTGCCTATCAGTGCCACCTCATCAGCGGCCACCAGTGCAGCCTATCAGTGCCCTTCAGTGCAGCCTCATCAGCGCACATCAGTGAAGGAGAAAAATTACCTGTTCGCAAAATTTTATAACAAACTATGAAAAATGTTTTTCCATTTTTTTTTTCAAAATTTCCGGTCCTTTTATATTTGTTTAGCAAAAAAAAATCCAGTGGTGATTAAATACCACCAAAAGAAAGCTCTATTTGTGTGAAAGAATGATAAAAAAAATTCATATGGTTACCGTGTTGCATGACCGCGCGATTGTCATTCAAAGTGTGACAGCGCTGAATGCTGGATATTGTCCTGGGCAGGAAGGGGGTATAAGTACCCAGTAGGCAAGGGGTTAGTAACATTCAATCACAATATGACTTGTGTTACAATTGTATATGATATATTCTTTTTTCTTTATTTGCTATTTTTTCCCCACAAAAGTAGAGTTACCCTTTAATGCTCTATCTTTAAAAAAACTGTATATTTACCAAATATTCACTGTGCAAATATCACAGCATTTATACAGTCATTGGGAATAGAGGTGGATCAAAGGTTACTATAAAATAGGTGATTTTTTTCTTTGGTAATGACATCTGGGAATTAATTATTTTAAAAATATTAGTTACCTACCCAAGTTTATGCAAATACATTAATTCTCACAGAAACAGGAAGCTCTCTAAATTTGGATACTATAGGGACACAATGTGAAAAGACATGCAAAAATTTAGCAAATCTGAAAGCCCATATCACTATGGTAAATGCATTACTTCATTCATATCACATCAATAGAATGATGGTATTTGATTCACACTAAAAATAAAATAATTTACATTCCAAACATCACCTAGGTGTATTCAGAGGAAGTAACCATGTATTATACATGATGGCTATGCCCGAAGGTTCAGAGGTTCTGGATTAGAGTTTATGCATTTACAGAAGATGGATTACTTTGTATGAGGGTCACCACTGTACCTACAGAAATAGATACATTTGTTTCTTACATATTTCTAGCTGCCAGAATTTGATAGCAAGTTGGCATAATAAACCATCCCTTTGGGGTTAAGGCCCATACACACGATACAAAAATGGGAAGTAAAATTTCATCCGACGAACGATCTGCCAATTTTCGGGTCGTTAGTATGGTGCTTTCGACAGCCGATTACGATTTTTCGAACGACAAAAGCTGGATGTGCAGACTATAACATTTCAATCGTACGTGAACTCAACGTCCGATTTTCACTTAATAGTACGGTTTTCATCCAAAAAAAATCATAAGAGCAAGACTGGGCATGCTCAGAAACAAAAGAATACATACAAAACTATTCAACACATTACGTTACTTCTGAAGTTGAATTCTGTCGTACGAGAATTTTCATATGGTGAGTAATCTCTTCACTTTCGACATGAGACTAGCATGCAACAAAAAACAGGCGAACATTCATACGTAAATCTGATCGTGTGTACGAGTCTTTAGTTGTAAACAAACTTTACTGGACTATGGTTAATGACATTAACAAACATATTAAAACATTTACAAACTAAGATTGAAGTCTGTGGATCCAATAGCTCTCACCTCCGTAGATCTGCCATGGAGTCCTCACTCTTCCCTCTTCTTTTACCTTGTCTTTCTGTATTACTCACTTTTCTGTTCTTGTATGACTGTATTATCCTGGATACTTTATCCCAATACCTATTCTTTATTTATAATTCTTAAAGACCTTTTTTTCTTCAAATGTCATCCTGGAGGTTTGAAAAAAAAAACACATCTCTGCTTGCAATAATCACATTAAATCCTGAGCTGTCCTCTGCAGTACTTTTTCTCCACTTCAGGATGTCCTCAGTTTTCCAGGATTGCCCACCCTACTCTCACAATGGAATAGAAAATAATGAATTACACCCAAAAACTGTCTGCCAAAACTGGGTGCCAAAAAGGACAACTAAAGCTGACCATATGCAGTACAAACTTATTAAACAATATCTGTACTAGCTTTTTTTAGCATTAATAAAACACAAGGGCCTTCATAACCAATCTATTCTATGTATATTTAATTGTACAGGTCCCTGATCTATAGATTTGTTGGTAGGTCTACAAGAGATTAAATTAGACCCGCCTTTCTCAACCTTCTCAACACAGAGGAACCCTTGAAATAACTTTCTGGTCTTAGGGAACCCTCTGTGAAAAATGACTATATCTACAACTCATCATGATACATTATTGTGATTGCCAGTGGGAAGAATGCTCATTATACTTGTGGTCATTGGAAAGAATTACCCCCTTACAGATAACTAAAAAGATCAATAATATCATTGGGAATTTATCTGAGAGGCAGAAACTGCTCATTGCTCAAGGAACCCCTAGCAACCACTGAAGGAACCCTGGTTGAGAAACCCTGAATCAGACTCTAAGGTTTTAGTATGGGATCTCACTAATAAGCCCTCATTCACACAGGCCTCCTGCATTTGTTTTTTTGAAATACAGGAGGAATTGACATTGGGCATTTACAGGAATTTCTTCTACATTTCAATAAAGCATCTAAACATTTAAATACATTTTTGACCTGCGATTACATGCATCTGCCTATAATCGCTTAAATCCATAACTGTTCAGGTTTGTGTGATCGAGCAGGAAAAAGTATGTGTCCAAGTCCAGTTTTACTGATGTAGAGAGATATAGGCAAAATTTGCCGGCTTACATTCAGCCACCCATTGCATGGGTCTCTTTTTCCTTCATCACAAGCCGATAAGAGACTGAAACTGGCAGTCTCCAACTAAACTGAAATACAAAACTGGATAAACTATCCTTAACCGCCCACCGTCTGCGTAGCAACTATAAGCGGCGACAGCGCAGCTCTGTCCCGCGAATTGCCGCTTATAGTCATCACTCGCATGCACTCTGCCTGAGCAGGGCCGTGGGTCGGGTGGACTCGATGTCCGCCGATGACTCGCGATGCCCTGTGACAGAGCCGGAACGGGGAACCCCCGATATAAACTCGGCCTTTCCCCATCCTCACAGGCGGCATGTCAGAGATCTACTGATCCCTGTACTCGGGATCAGTTAGAACTCTGGTGCCCCTGCCAGCCCAGCCCCCATACAGTTAACACAGTTAACCCCTAGAGCGCCCTCTGCAGGTTGACCTCTTCCCTACCAATGACATTTATACAGTAATCAGTGGATAATTACATTTCTGATCAGTGCATAAATGTCATTGGTCCCAAAAAAGTGTCAAAAATGTCGGACATGTCCGCCCCAATATCGCAGTCCTAATAAAAAAACGCAGATCGCCGCCATTACTAGTGAAAAAAAAAATTGTTAAAACTCCAGAAATAAATTCTCTTGGCTTGTAAACGTGGCAACTTTTGCGCAAACCAATCAATAAACGCAGATTGCAATTTTTTTACCAAAAATATGAGGAAGAATATAAATCGGCTAGAACCGATGAATACATTTGTTTTTTTTATATATTTTTTTTTGGATATGTATTTTAGCAAAAAGTAAGAAATATTGGGGTTTTTTTGCTAAATTGTCACTCTGTTTTTGTTTATAGCGGTGATCAGAAATGACGCAGAGGTGATCAAATACCACCAAAAGAAAGCTCTATCTGTGGGAAATAAAGGACGCAAATTTTTGTTTGAGTACAACGTCGCATGACCACACAATTGTCAGTTAAAGCGACGCAGTGCCGAATTGCAAAAAGTGCTCTGGTTATAAAGTGGGAAATCCTTCCGGTCCTCAAGTGGTTAATAAAACACTTCAAATTCCAAAGTAGACACCTGTTTTATAATTGAATAACAAACTATTTCCCTGTAGTGACTCAATACAATCGGGCTTGGATAGCTCATTCCATAAGTACATTTAAATGTCCATATTCTTTCCTGAAGTCTCTTTTATTAATTCACAGCAGAGAATAATTATTGCAGGTGAGAAAGGTTTATCTATGAAATATTTCATTAAATGAAGCTCCTTGTGAAAGGTGAGGTGACTGTCACTGCCTTTTTATTACTCATTAATTTCATTCTATTTATACAAGAGACCAGCTCTTAAAACTTGACAATAACATTTTATTCACAGAGGAGGGCTCCTGGGCTCTTATGGAAGCTTTCTGTGCCGCCAGGAACAAGAGAGCTGTTTTATTTTCTGCCACAAAACACAAGCATATAGAAGTTCTTATTAACCTTACAGGGCACCCAGTTCTCTTTATACAAGTGAATTATATGTCTCTCCGTAGGGGAAAATATATCACTTCATTTTTCAAAGAGTGTATATACAGTATCTCACAAAAGTGAGTACACCCCTCACATTTTTGTAAATATTTTATTCTATCTTTTCATGTGACAACACTGAAGAAATTACACTTTGCTACAATGTAAAGTAGTGAGTGTACAGCTTGTATAACAGTGTAAATTTGCTGCCCCCTCAAAATATCTCAACACACAGCCATTAATGTCTAAACCGCTGGCAACAAAAGTGAGTACACCCCTAAGTGAAAATGTCCAAATTGGGCCCAAA
>BLSH010435789.1:1160324-1182653 GCA_018402905.1 Glandirana rugosa
AAAAACCTGAAAGTGATTTCTTTAACAAAACCGTGTCTCGTGTCGTGAATAAAAACCTGAATATAAAAGTAAAAATATCATATTATTAAAATAGTGTCATATGTAATAAATAGAGTAAATATTAAAATTAAGTCATATGTTATACATAACGTGACATAACGTAGATACACTTTAACAATAAATAATCTTCTCTCTTGCGTGACATTCAGTTTATGGGGAATGAAGTAGTGTATGTGAACAATTTGTATTTTGTGTTCAGACAGCGCTTGCAATGTGTTCTTTGGTGTTTTAATCTGGGTGAGTAAATGAACTTACAGTGCGTTCTCTCTTCTAATAAATAACAATTTCACATAGATGCAATACAGTGCAATACATATTGTATACTGAATTAAAATTATAAATGAGATAAATAATGTATACTGTGATAAAATTATTATACTATAAAAATGAAAATATAAGTCCAAAAATAAGTGCTGTGCTCTGTGCCAAAACAATTTCTTTAGTGAAAGTCCAAAAATGCAAAGTGACTGAGTGCTGCTTCAGTTTCAGGCTATTTTTGCTTGAAGTAATTCTTTATACTTTAAAGTGCTCGTGCTACATTCACAGTGCTGGGTGATGGTATAAAATAACTCAGGGTATGGTGCCCTGCTTACCAGAATCCTTTGACTCTCACACCATGCGGTGTAGAGAAGTCAGAAATCGCTTTAGGTCTACAATCCGACCTATGGATGTGGTTATCCTCTCCCTTGTCTCGCTCCTTTCCGTGGTCAGAATTTCATATATGGATAGAAAGAAGGAAAACTCATCGCGTATCACTTGTTGAAAGTTTCAGCACTGTGAATGTAGCACGAGCACTTTAAAGTATAAAGAATTACTTCAAGCAAAAATAGCCTGAAACTGAAGCAGCACTCAGTCACTTTGCATTTTTGGACTTTCACTAAAGAAATTGTTTTGGCACAGAGCACAGCACTTATTTTTGGACTTATATTTTCATTTTTATAGTATAATAATTTTATCACAGTATACATTATTTATCTCATTTATAATTTTAATTCAGTATACAATATGTATTGCACTGTATTGCATCTATGTGAAATTGTTATTTATTAGAAGAGAGAACGCACTGTAAGTTCATTTACTCACCCAGATTAAAACACCAAAGAACACATTGCAAGCGCTGTCTGAACACAAAATACAAATTGTTCACATACACTACAAAGGATGACCCAGCCCACTTTTGGCACATTGCAGCTTTCAGTACTGAACATGAGCGCATTCTTGCAGCATTTGGGATACTATCGTTGCATTTCTAGGATCCTATGAGAAAATGCAGTAAGGTCATCCTTGCCCAGGCAAGCATGACAGAAGCCATGGAGTAAGGTAAAAAACATTTTTTAACATTTTTTCCAATGTTTCATTCCCTTTTTTAAGATTCTGCCAGAAAACATGCAACTTTCCTTTCAGAGTGAGAAGTGTCTTGGCCATGAAAACAGCCAGTAACACCAACTATGGGACTATAAGTCATTTTTAATTGAGCACTCTAGTAATTAATCAAAGCCTTTAGGCTATATATCTTAATTAACTATTAGAACTGTTTAGTTAGCACTTGCTTAAATACGGATGTTAAATTCTCAGTAAACACAAAATTGTTCAACTAATGCACTTGTTAACTATTTCATACCCTCTCAGAGATGTCATATAAAGAGTTAAAGCACATGCAAAATAATCCCTATCAGTAAACTCTCAGTATAGTTGATTGCTATGGGTAACTGCCTTTTGTTTTACAATCATATTTTTATTTTATTATGAGTGATGAGGGAGATGACATTAAAATGGTATAGTATGTTGATCTTCAATTATAAAACCTATGGAAAATGCCTGTACCATAACAACCAATCATTTTGCATTTGTCACCTCTATAGCAGGTTGGTAAATTAAAATGGCATTAATCATAGAGATAGATAAGATTAATCTCGTTGGGCAAAACACATTGGAAAGTAAGGTCCTGGTGGGGTCATGTACTTTCAAGCATTTTATTTGCTTGAAGAAGGAGTGTGTCTTTACATTGTTTAACCACCTCATGACCAGACTGTTTCACCCCCTTCCTGCCCAGGCCATTTTTCAGTTTGCAGCGATGTCACACTTTTAATGACAATTACTCAGGCACGCGACACTGTAAACAATGTGTTGTATAACGTCAAATAATGCAAATTGTGTCCATACAATATTAAAATTCCATAGATATGTGATAAAGTGCTCTGTGTCACTCCAAAGAAACATCCACTCAAGTGCTAAAGGTGCAGCAAGTAGAGTGCTCTGCAATGGAATTCCTCTAAACAGAACCATAGTACCCCAGACACACACCACACTCACTTGATAAATTTGACCCCTTGTATTATCAAACCAGTCACTAAGCTCTCAAAGTGGTCCGGAATCATGTGAGCTCAGCCTCTTTGGAAATCCTCCATCCAGCTCATCGGAGTCTTCCTGAGTGCCCCTTTGTATAGCCCAGGGAAGGTGCCTCAATTATGACAATAAAAGGAGGGGTCGATGAGAGCCTCATATAGTGTAAATACACTTTATTAAAAGGAATCAATCAAAGTAACGCATTTGTATAAATTAATCAGAAAGCACCACATCCAATATGGCCACTCTGCATTCCAGATGGCGGATATGATGTCACCTGGAAGTCCCAACCTTTGCATTTTCGTCATCAGTTTGTGACATCTTCAGCCTCCTGAAACTCCTCCTCTCACCTCTGTAATTCAGAAGGCAGGCTCTGTGAAATGAGTGACACAGCAGTGCCTATTCACGGGACAAGGTGACTACGGGTCACAGGCAGTAAATGTGTGGGAATCCTCACAAAGTGAGTTTACAATCTTCAAGATCATGCAGATTCGTAGGAGTAGGCTAGAAATAATTGATACACAATGTGGAAATTAATATACAATTTTACATTTTGGCCAAACATATACTTTAAAATATTTTTTGTTAACTGACATTGCTTGCAACTAGGGACCACTTGGCCTGCTTATTTTCAGGCTGAGGGTTATTCCACTGATGGATTTTACTTGTACGTAGTTGTTTATCAAGAAAAGGATTCTGTAGTGATTTATGTAACCAAAAATGAGGTCAGGTGTTGTGGAACCAAGGGAATAGTTGCAGTTGGCTTTTTAAAAAAAATCTATTTATCTGTATCAAGAGGTGGAATCAAAAATCCCATTAAATGTTTTTCAGCAATATATCAAGGTGATAATGGTAATTTCACCAAGCTTCGATTTCAGATCGTTCTACAATGCTACCCATTGTAAAATACTCTGTACAGTATTTATTAGGTAGAAAAGTAGAATATCGATTAGTTGAAAAGGAACAATTTCTCTAGAACATATTGCCACCCTAGAGTAAAGAAGCAGGTCTCTTAAAGGGCAACTCCACTTTTGTGGGAAAAAATATAGCAATATATCAATTAAAAAAATAGTATAGCATATACAATTGTTACAAAAGTCATATTGTAATTTAATGTTATCAAAAATGACCTTTCCTTTTAAATCTGTAGCTGCTGTAATGTGAAATTGTGATGTGTGTTTTGTTAACCACTTCAGCCCTGGAAGGATTTCCCACTTTAGGACCAGAGTACTTTATGCAATTCGGCACTGTGTCGCTTTGACTGACAATTGTGCGGTTGTGCGACGTTGTACCCAAACAAAATTGGCACCCTTTTTTCCCCACAAATAGAGCTTTCTTTTGGTGGTATTTGATCACTTCTGATCACCACAAACAATATTTTTTACTTTTTGCTATAATACATGTCAAAAAAAACTATAGAAAAACAAATTTATTCATCAGTTTTGGCCGATATATATTATTCCTTATATTTGTGGTAAAAAAAATCGCAATCGACGTATATTCATTTGCTTGCGCAGAAGTTGGCGCATTTACAAACCATGAGAATTAATTTATGGCATGTTTACTTTTTTTTTTTCACTAGTAATTGCAGCGATCTGTGATTTTTATCAGGACTGCGATATTGCGGCGGCTATATCAGACACTTTTGACACTTTTTTGAGACCATTGACATTTATACAGCGATCAGATCTAAAAAAAAACACTGATTATTGTATAAATGTCACTGACAGGGAAGGGGTTAACTTGCAGGGGGCAATCAGGGGGTCAACTGTGTTCCCTGGGCATGTTCTAACTGTGTGGGGGCTGGGCTGGCAGGGGCATAACAGATCTAACTGATTCCGATCACAGGGATCAGTAGATCCTTGTCTTGCCGCCTGACAGAGTGGGCAACTGCGGTGTTTACATCGGCGGTTCCCTGTTCTTTGTGTGTAGTAATGGATTGCAGGTCGCCTGACCCGCGGCCACACTGAGGGAGCATGCGGCATGCACAAGAGCGCTCCGGTGACGGTGTGCGCTCGCCCCCTAGCCATGATTGTGCGAATCGCCATTTATAGACAGTGATTTGTGTTACGCTGCCACTCTGCAGCAGTAAATGTATGCGACGCTGTCCTTAACCGGTTAAAAGGTAACTCCAAGTTGTGGAAAAAAATGATATAGCACATTCAAATGCTATATTTGCCCTGCTGTTATTTAAAGTGGACCTTCACACTCTTCCGCTACTTACCTCCACTTCACCCTTCCTTCTATCCTCTGTAACTAATGCACTGGCTTTTTTTTTACCTTTTTTTACCATGCACATCAGTCACCTTAGCTAAATGGCGTGCACACTGCCCACTGTGCCTCCCGGGGATATGCATGTCACATATCCCAGGAGGCATAGCCTTCCATTCAGAAAAGGAAGGCTATGCCTCCTTGGTGTATCATCGAAAGGCCCATTCCACTGAGCCAGGAAGAGCCAGCGGGCCTCTCAATGATGTCAGAACATGGCAGCGAAGGGCAGAGCTGTGGCCGGGCATGAGAGGATCTCAGCGTGGCATTGCTGGTGAGTATCTGAAATCTGCAGATACTACCTTAATGTAAGGGGGGTGAAATTAAAGAAAAAAAAATGGGGATGGCGTGTGCAGATCCTCTTTATCATTCACTTGCTGACTAGCTGCCGTCGTTCTTAACGGCAGCAGGTCGGCTCTCCTGCATGAATCGCCGTAGCTGTACGGCGATCTGTGCACGAGATATTGTAGGCGTGCCCGCTGCATGCTGCAGGAGCGTGCCCGTGGGTCCCGTGGACTCAATGTCTGCCTGCGATCCATGATCGCCTTGACCAGAGGCAGAACAGGGATCTGTCTATGTAAACAAGGCGGATCTCTGTTCTGATGACATGGCAGAGATGTTCTGTTACTAGTCATTGGGAACAGTGATCTCTGTCATGTCCCTACCTGCCCATCCCCCCTACAGTTAGAACACACTGAGAAATCACACTTAACCCCTTGATCACCCCCAAGAGTTAACCCCTTCCCTGGCAGTACCATTTTTACATTTATCACTGCATTTTTATAGCACGGATCAGTGTAATAATGTCAGTGGTCCCCAAAAAGTGTCATTTGGGGTCAGATTTGTCTGCCACAATGTTGCAGTCCCGCTAAAAAATCGCAGATCACCGCCATTATCAATAAAAACAATATAAAAAAATAAAAGTCCCTAAATCTATCCCGTAGTTTGTAAACTTTTGTGCAAACCAATCAATGTACGCCTATTGCAATTTTTTTTTACTAAAAATATGTAGAAGAATATACCTGGAGGAGTATGCCAAAGAAGGTTTGTGCCCCATGGGCCTTAGAATCCAAATTTTTCCCACGTTCAAAGAACCCTCTGTGGAATTCAGAAAAACTTGGGAAAAAACACTTACTGCTTGTAGTCTCGATATGATGACGCAACTCACCACGCAATACCATCAAGATATGACGAGTCTTGATGGTGAGATAGATCGTCTAAACGCACAGTTTAGACACATCATTGAATCTTCTCTATTTCCCTCCAAGTGGAAAACAGTGAAGGAACGCCTTGAGAAAATAAATAAAGATATCATCAAAAAACAAGCTAAATTCACTAAGGATAAAATGGCCTTTAGTGAAGGTTATGCTTACAAATGGACTAATAACTCCAATACTAAACAACAGTTTTTTCGTAAACGACCGACAGGGGATAACCCCATGACATCTGACCACACTGAATCTGATTCTTCTATCTCTTCTAACATTTCACAGGTTCTGCACCATGTTTCCTCCGTGAATCCCTCCAACACTTCATGTAAAAGATCTCTTACCGGGGAGGAGCCTCACTCCTCCAAAGCTCCGAAAAGGGGCAAGAAACAGGGTAAAATCCCCACACCTACCACACCTCATAACATCACTCAATTGGGCAATCGGAATCAGGGCACTACTACCCCCCCTTCACTCCATGCGGTACTACCTAAGGTACTTCAATCTTCTCTTATTATCACTCAACAACCTGAGAACACAGGTTTTTTAGAACACGTCACCCCCGAACCACTCAGACAGAGCAATCTGGACACTTATGTCCTCAAAGCAACACCTCCTCACACCACTCCCCCGAGTCCACATCCTTAAGGGACTGTGAAAATTACACTGTAAATATTGTGAATCTCACATCCATAGTACTCACTCCTATGGAGGTTAATGTACTACAACTTGGTCTAGGTTTCTGCCCTCTGGAACCCATTGATATTTTTGAAACGATTAAGGACCTCTACCTCTTTACATGTAACCTCACATATCGGTTCATCTTTGATAGAGATCGCCATAATGTCCAATTGGAAAGGGATCTTATGGATAAGACACAACATTTTACTATGCGGGAGTTTCGTGCCCTCAGGGACCTCATGTTATTGTATGACAAGGGGGCCGTTGATGGGGACTCCCCTTTACCGGGGGGGTCCCCATCGATGGCCCCGCCTACAAATACTTCCTCCTTGCAATCATCCGCTGCTACCTTTAAATTGAAATCCCGGAAGTTTCCGGATTTTATGACATGCCCGGAGATATGGGCCTTCTTACATGAATCTATTCTCACTTTAAAGAGACAAAATTGGACCCAATATGACCCAAGCCCAAACTCAAGCCCTCCGCTGTCTTCGACAGTGTAAGGACTTGGTTATCAAACCTTCCAACAAAGGAGGAAACATAGTTATTGTGACTCATGCACAATATCAAAATATGTGCCATACAGTTCTTAATAATACAGATTGGTATGTCACCATCGATCCCCCACAAGTTGGGAATTTTGCCAGTGAGTTTAGAGATCTGTGTATTGGTGCATATGCACGTGGACTTATTGATAAGGATACCCTGGAATATTTGAACACCAAGTTTCCCCGCACTCCGACCTTCTATACCCTCCCCAAGACCCACAAAAACATCCGGTCCCCCCCTGGTTGACCTATAGTATCTGGAATAGGGCCATTAACAGAAAATGCCAGCAGATTTGTCGATACTTTTCTGTTACCACATGTACTTAGTCTACCCTCATATATTCGTGACACCACGGACCTGCTCAGACACATGGAGGGGGTTCATGTCCCTCCGGGCGCCCTGCTCGTGGCCCTGAATATTGAGGCTTTGTACTCGAGTATCCCCCACGGGCAGGGCGTCCGGATGGCTGGATCCTTCCTCTACGAGCAGGACCATACAACGTGGCCCTTAGTGGACTTCATTTTAGAGCTCCTGCACTTTATACTTACCAAAAATTACTTTACATTTATGGAACAGCTCTACTTGCAAGTCTAAGGGGTCACAATGGGCACAGCTTGTGCACCTTCATATGCAAATCTATTTTTTAGGGGAATGGGATAGGTCAGTTTTTGCAGAGGAATTGTTTCAACCATTCCTTCAGCATGTCTTATGTTGGTACAGATTTATTGATGACCTACTGATTATATGGACTGGTGGTGTGGATCTACTCCACCAGTTCATTGAGCTACTTAACAAGAATTCACTTAATCTACATTGTATATATACCTTTGACCCTAAGAGCATTCCTTTTCTGGACATTAGGTTAATCATTAATGACCAGCACCAAATCAATACTGATCTGTTTAGGAAACCCACCATGGGTAACACTCTACTTCGTGCCTCTAGTGCACACCCTTGTTCCCTTGTGCAGAGTATCCCCTACGCTCAGTACTTACGCCTACGGCGGAATTGTACCGAAGATGAAGACTTCTATTTACAAGCTGCAGCCCTTCGACAGCGACTTTTGGCTAGAGGGTATACACGTACTAACCTCAGAAAAGCCTTTAATAAGGCCATTTCACGGTCTCATACCTCCCTTCTTTTTAGACGCCCCAGAGCCAAATCTCGTGAGACAATTGGGGTGGTCACTCGATACTCTGCCCACCACAACTCACTACGGTCTGCCTTATTTCAGCATTGGCACCTCCTCACCGACCATCATATCCTTAAGAAATATGTCCGCCCTACTCCTGAATTGATATTTAGGAGAGCCACCTCACTTCGTGATATGCTCACTAGCAGCCATTATCAACCTCTCTCTACCCGTCCCTTGGGACCTCACGGCACGTTCCATTGTGGGAGCTGTCCGCGATGTCCCTGGGTGCTGGAAGGTACTCATTTTTAACTTCATAATGGTCAAATTTTTTCACCCTCGTTTCATGCCAATTGTGGCACGAGGGGATTGGTTTATTTGATGGTCTGTGAGTGTGGTGCCTTTTATATAGGCAAGACCATACGTGAGTTTCGAAGACGTATCGGGGACCACCTCTATGTCTCCTTCGGTGGCAAGTTAACCACCAATACAACATCATGGTGGTTAAATTTATGGTCCTCGAGGTAACCCCTGAGGACCCTAGGGGAGGGGACTGGGATCGTCGGATTCTGCAGCGGGAAACCCTGTGGATCGAACGTCTGGGGGCTAATTTCCCGCCTGGCATCAATGAGGTGCACACCTATAAATCCTTTCTTTAGATCTCCCCTTTGTGGGGACCCTTTGCCTATTCCATACCATGTCCTTCCCTACCCCATTCCAGGTGATTCCCCTCTGTAGTCATGCTCCTCTAAATGCAAAATTTTTAAAACTTATGATTATTACTCATAACTAGTTATTCGGCCCACACTCAAATATGGTGGACCCTATTGGTCACTTTTGTCTTTGCTAGAATTTCTATTATGTATATCTACAAATTTTCTGCCCCACTATAACGGACGTTCACCCATTTGCTTTTAGATGGATGTAAGGTCTTTGCAATGGTGGAGGACTGTTTTAGCATACCTAGCAGCTTGTTGTCTCATCAATAGGTTGCTGGATGTTGTTGTTATTCTCTTTAGCCCTTGATATACAACATACTTTCCCCACTCTGGCCGCGCCTCCCAGGGCTAGGGATGGTTGTCCCCAAACGACGGGCATGTGACCCCTCTGTCTGCGGCGGCGTTGCTTAGCAACACCTCCGCATTCGCCTTGGCGCCGGCTCACCTGAGCGAGCGCCGTGTTTGGCCTCACGCCTGATTTACATTGTGTGTGGGAGGGGCCAGGCACAGGCACGCCGGACTCAGCTGATGATCCGGCGTCCCCGTGCAGGGGATAAATGGAGCATTTGGTTGCACTTTTTTTGATGGCTGTTCACCCAGAGACAGCGTGTGTCGTTTCTTTTTTCCCAATTTCTCCTTCCATTCCACCTCTTTTCCCACCTCCTCTACCACCCCTCCCCCCTTTTTTCTTTCTTTCTCTTCCTGGTTTTCCTTTCCTATCTTTTCTATTTCTTTTCTCCTGACCTATCCTTTCCATTATCTCTGCACCTTTCAAGCTTCCATCATGGGGATCTTCTTTTGTAACCATTTGGTTTTTCCGGATGATACATCATTTACATTATCCCCCCTCTCTACATATAGTTATTCTGCTCCATTTGTCCCCCATGTCCGCTGTGGGGGGATAGCCCCTTGTGGGCATATTTCTGGCCCCTGAAGTTGGCTGCGACTGTTTTGGTTAGTACCCAAATTTCCCAGCTTTTTACTTTATTTAATGGTGCATATTAATTGATTGTTATTTTTATATTTATGTATAGTTTCTAAATACCCTAGCTGCCTTTTGATGACTAATCTCCTGAAGAACCGGAATCCCCGCGAAACCGGTCGAGAACATCAGAAACTATTTACAGCCTACAAATGATGGGCCAATGGTGTCCCTATTAGGGGATCACTATAGGCACCCTGTGTAAACCCCATTGGGGGATGTATCTAACACTTTATAAGTGATTTTATTATATGTTTGTGTATGTAATTATCTCAAATAAATTGTTTTAATTTTTTCATATACAATTGTGTTATCCTTGAGTGTCGAGATAGTCCATGCCTACACAAATAATGGTGTTGGGTTGCTAGCAGGACACCCCATCTTCATACTTCCACTTCCATTAGAAGAATATATATCGCCCTAAACTGATGAAGAAATTCGTTTTTTTTTTTTTGAATATGTATTTTAGCAAAAAGTAAAAAAAAGTTTATTTTTTTCAAAATTGTAGCTATTTTTTCGTTTATAGCGCAAAAAATAAAAACAGCAGAGGTGATCAAATACCACCAAAAAAAAAGCTTTATCTGTGAGAAAAAAAAGGTAACAAATTTTGTTTGGGTACAATGTTGCACGGCCGCGCAATTGTCAGTTAAAGCGATGCAGTGTCGAATTGCAAAAAATTGCCTGGTCAGGAAGGGGGAAAATCCTTAATGGTAATAATAAATTACATTTCCTTTTTAATCTGTGGTTATAATTATATGTAACATTCAGTGTAATGTGGCAACTTGGAGGCGTACACAGTTACAGTAGTGTACAGAATACCTTCAGAAATGCATCCTTCATATTCCCTGCATTTATCTCCTTGTTATTAGAAGTGAAAATTTTATTTGTGTTTTTCTGTGCACAAATACCTTGCATTTTATGTATTTTGCATTATGATACTTTGGATTGCCTTTATTTTATGTGAGATATTGAAGCGATTCTGTATGGTTCTTCTCGGTTGGATGCTTTATTCCTTTATAAAATAAAGAATTTTCAAAAAAAAAAAATGTAATTTTTAGTGAGATACTCCATATGAAATAATCACTGCTAAATGAATACAGACATTGCAATTTTTCTCATCAGAACCCTAAAAGTGCACAGGGGAAAAGTTCCAACCCGAACAGCAATTGAAGTCTATGGGAGCCGAACAGGAACAATCAAAAGTGCTAATCTTGAAGGCTTACATGCAAGTAATTGGGCATAAAAGGGGTATGGGGTCTGTATACTGCCCTGGGGGACATGTATCAATATCTTTTTTTTTTTTAATCGTTTTTTCAGGAGCAGTGATTTTAATTATACTTACATTAATTATGCTCAAAGTGCAACAATAAAAATGAAAAATTCCTTTAACCACTTAAAGACCAGCTACCGCAGTTATGCTACTGCTACTGCTGTACGTCGCTTTGTGCAACAGATACAGTGGGAGCGTGCGGCGCCGGAGGCGACGCACGTGGGCGGCGGGCACGATGTCCGCCAGCCAACCCGCGATCGCTCCACAGAGAGCCAGAACAGGGATCTGTCAATGTAAGCAAACAGATCCCCGTTCTGACAGGGGAATAGAGAGAGATCTTCTGTTCCTAGAGATCAGGAACAGTGATCCTCCTCCAGTCAGTACACTCCCCCCCACAGTTGGAAACACCTGCCAGGGAACACATTTAACCCCTTGATCACCACTAGTGTTAACCCCTTCCCTGCCAGTAACATTTCTACAGTAATCAGGGCATTTTATAGCACTGATCGCTGTATAAATGTCACTGGTCCCAAAAAAGTGTCAAAAGTGTCCGATCTGTCCACCGCAATGTCGCAGTCCCGCTAAAAATCACTGATCACCACCATTACTAGCAGGCCTGGACTGGGACAAAAAATCAGGAACCCGGGGGGAGATGCCGGTAGGCATTCGCGGGTGTTGCTGGTGTCGGTCCTCCACACTGTAATGATTACAGTGCCCCTTTACAGTGCAGTCCTTTATATTGCAGTGTTCCTGCAATCAAGCCCCCCTTTCTCTGTAATCACAGTGCCCCCTTTTACTCTCTACTCACTGTGCAAATCTCCAGCTCCTCCCACCCCCTTCTCCCTTACTTCAGAGTCCGCACAGACCCCCCTTACATAAGAGTCCACGCAGACCCCCCTTACATAAGAGTTCGCGCAGACCCCCCTTACATCAGAGTTCACGCAGACCCCCCTTACATCAGAGTCAACGCAGACCCCCCTACATCAGAGCCCACGCAGACCCCCCTTACATCAGAGTCCGCATAGACCCCCCTTACATCAGAGTCCGCACAGCACCCCTTACACCAAGGCCCAGACAGACCCCCTTACATCAGAGTCCACACAGACCCCCCTTACATCAGACTCCGCACAGCCCCCCTTACACCAAGGCCCAGACAGACCACCTTACATCAGAGTCTGCACCGACACCCCTTAGAGTCTGCAGAATTTCCACTTACAGTAAAGGGGAGCTCTGTGGACACCAATGTAAAGGGGAACCCTTATTTAAGGGGGGATCTGATGTAAAGTGGTGTTCTGAGATCCCTGATTTAAGGGGAGATGCTGTGGACTCTGGTGTAAAGGGGAACTCTGATGTAAGGGGCTCTCTGCTTACCTAACCCCCCTTGCATCAGAGTCCACAGAGCACCCCTTAAATTAGTGTTGTATACTGGGAGGCAGGAGAGATGGTGAGCTCAGACACAGGCTGTCTCCTCAGGGATGGAGGCTCAGGCACAGGCTGTCTGCAGCTCTTCTCTTCTTCAAACTTCCCAACCACAAATCCCCGGGGAGTGTTGGCGGGACAGACACAGGAAGAGAGGGGCAGGAGGAGCAGTCCATCCGAGCAGAGAGCGGAACTGCACTGGTGCTAAGGCTGAGCTGTGTGTGAGAGAGGCACACAGCTCAACCCATACAGCCATCAACCTCAGAGTAGACACAGGCATAGCGTTAGGTGAGCGGTGGCCGCGGTCTGTTTTAACCCTGTCCAGGCCATGGTTGCCGCTTACCTCCCACTGTGTGGCCTGGTCATCAAATAGTCACGGAGCGGGCAGCCCCGGCCCACCGGGTAAATGCCTGGCCTGATTTACTAGTTAAAAAAAAATAATAATAAAAATACCATAAATCTATTTCCAATTATGTAGACGCTATAACTTTATAAACCAATAAATATACGCTTATTGCGATTTTTTTTTTTTTTTTTTTTACAAAAAATATGTAGAATACATATTGCCTTAAACTCATGAAGAAATTGTTTTTTTTACATTTTTATTTTGGATATTTATTATAGAAAATAGTAAAAAATATTGTTTTTTTAAAATTGTCAAATAATAAAAACTGCAGAGGTGATCAAACACCACTAAAAAGCTCTATTTGTGGGGAAAAAGGTCATCATTTTTGTTTGGGTACAACGTCGCATGACCACGCAATTGTCAGTTAAAGTGACGCAGTGCCGTATCGCAACAAATGGCCTGGTCATTAAAGGGGTAAATCCTTCCCATCCTTAAGTGGTTAAATATAGTACCTGAAGGGGGTCCCCTTAATGTGCCTTTAAAGTGGGGCATCTGTAGCATGCATAAAACATGTTACAGCAAAAATTACATTTCTAAAGAAAAAAAAAACGAATCAAATCCCATTTTAAAATGATTCGTGGTTACAATTGCTGACACCTGGCTATTGAAAAAATAAAGAAAAAAAATGCATGGGGTCCCCCCAGTCCATACTAGGGCCTTTGGGTCACGTGACCTCAGAAGGGTGCGGTGCCGCCGGGTGACATAGATGGGTGGTCCCACCCCTTGCCTATATAAGAACTGTCAAAGCACAGAGCAGGCGGGAGGCTTAGCAGGAAGCAAAGCATTTTTATTTTTTTCTATTTTTCGGGTCCGGCGGGCGTGGTGATTGACAATGGATTTACATAGAGGAACACTATTTTTTAATAAAGGACTTGGGTTTATTACTTTTGGATGCTTTTTGGTGAATGGGTAGGGGCACGATGTACCCTATAACCATTCACATGGGGGGGCAGGATCTGGGGGTCTCTTTGTTAAAGGGGTCTTCTAGATTCCGATAAACCCCCCCCATCTGCAGACCCTGACAACCACAGCCCAGGGTTGTTGGGAAGAGGCCCTTCCCCATCAATATGGGGACAAGGTGCTTTGGGGTGGGGTATCTGGACTATTGAACAGTGGTGTGGCACTTCATTTCTTCTGATTCCTGTGTATTACATGACAGTGATGGATTCCCCATCCAAGAATGTTTGCTGACAATCACATTTACTGATTTATAAACAGACCCCTTATAGTGGGTCCTTTAAGTGAGAAGTATGGTTAGTTAATGCTTTTTTGGCCATACTGCTCCAATGGATCACAGGAGTGCGGTTCGTTCTACACACCTATGACCCTTTTTCAGGCAACAGCGGGCCAAAGCCCGCTGTCAGCTGATGTCATTCTGTCTGTCCAGGCTCGGGAAAGATGCCGACCATATGGTCGTTAACGGACCTGAAACCTGGCCTGGCACCTCCCACACCCTCCACAGCCCAGTGCTCCGGTGAGCACTGGAGGGCCAGAGCAGAGAGACGCTGATTGACAGTCAAAGCTGTGCTCAGAAGGGAGGGGGAGAACTGAGCAATCAGCAGTGTTTGATCGTTCAGTGCTCACCGCAGAGCCGTCAAGGGACAGATGAAGCAATAGATCAAGGTAAATATAAATGTTTGTATTTTTAAATTCTGAACTTCTCTTAAAATTTTTTTTAAATAACAATGGTATCACTGTTTTTGCTAGGAGGATGGGGCAGGTGAAATCTCCTGCATGTTACATAAGGTGAGCTCCAAATCAAATTAATTTCTATTTTTCCTGGAAATTCCCATTAAAAATGGTTACAAGTGGCTGGAGCCTGTGATGGATTATGTCCGAAAAGAAGATATAAATTCAGCAGCTTCTCTTCTCCCTTCTGTCTTGTCAAGCAATGCCAAATCGAAGGCTGCTATTAATGAGGGCATCAATAATGCTGCTTCTGAAACAAATGGCATCTCCCTATAAAAAACATTATCTTCTTCTCTGGATGAAAGTGACACATATTTTCATGTTGGTGGAAATAAATGTAGTGCAGGAAGAACAGAATAGAACATATGCTTCTTGGATTGAGTGTTACAGGAGCATTGATCAGCTTAGAGCCACTGATCAGTTTACAGTTTAATTGAGGCTGTCCAGTAAGGAGTTGAATTCTGACTGATTTCTGACTTACTATGTACTACTTAAAGTGATTGTAAACAATCACCTTGTAAAACAACCCATTCAGTTTAAAATTTAAATGAAATTCAAAACATGTTTGTATAGATATAAAAAAAATTAGAAATAATTTTTTTCCCCTTTTTATACGTGATCACGTTCCCTTTGTTCTCAGCTGCATAAGAGCGGGAGGAGGAGAAGAAGCAGCACACTAAGCTTCCCAGTGAATGACTGTGCAGTGGGGGCGTGTCAGGACAAGTTTGATCATTGGAGGAGAGCATACTGAGTTCCCACCATAACAAGAGAACTGATCACAGTGTGCTAGCCTGCTTAGTGTGGTCAGTATACAAATAAAACAGGATACTTTCTCATACAAGCACATGGTACAGCAGGCACATATCAGGAATATGAATTGTTGTGGTAACAAACTCTTAAGGCTCCATGCACACTGGGCTTAAAAAACTCCAGTTTCCTTGGCAGAAAAAAATGCTCATATAGAGCAGTTTTTGTGAAAAGTTTAGATGAGTTTAGGAGAGATTTGCGTTTTTTCTGCCAGTAAGCTCCAATCAGAAACGCAGGTTTCTTTTCTGCCTCTAAGTGTTGTGCTCAAAATATGCCTGCAATCGTCGAAATTTGAATGGACACATAGGATAACATTGAGCTGCTTCTACAGGCAGAACACACAACTCCTGTGGAAGCAGTGATTTTTAAGCCAGTGTGCATGGAGACTTAAAGTAGTACTGAAGGCAAAAAATTAAACATTGGGGGTCATTTACTATAGCGGGAATATGCGATTGCGCGCTAATTAGCGCTCAAAATAGCCAAATTGTGCTAATTAGCGCCCAAATGGAATTCACTATAGCGCTGGGAAAAAATACTCCCAAAATCTAATTCACTATAGCACCCAGACAACAGATACTGCCCAAACCCTTACTCTTGCTAGGACCTGGAGAATTGCACATGGGAATAATGTTTAGAGCATGATATAATTGCCTAAATGGTACTGAAATATGTGGTATATAGTTTAAAGATAATCTGCTTTTAAACTGCGTTAAAAAGTGATATATAACTTAAAATATCTTTAAAAGTCTGAGAATAGATAAATCCCCCCCCCCCCCCCCTTTACAACTATGTGCCAGCACAACTGAGCATACTCAGACATGCAACCTACTCTCATTTTAACCCCCATGCCCTTTTTACAGGGAGCTATGTTAAATACCAAAATTAGCGCTGGGCAAAAAAGCTTTTTTGAGAGTGATAATGAGAGTTATGTATCCAAATGCAAGTTTCAGCCATTGAGTCTAATGTTACAATAGTAACTTCTCCAAATAAATACTTTTCATGTTGAAATGAAATGTATATTTTTCTCAAAGAAATTGTTCTTGCAACAATGTTGCTTCTTCATCTATTTTGTTTTTAAGAATTCTAGAATGTGTAATGTTTTCGTGTTTTGGTAAAATATATTTTCCTCTGTCTCTCTCGCTGGTTGTTAATCTCACAAAAATCTTTACCCAGACTCACACAGGTGTCTTTACAAACTACAAACAATACCATTGCTGATGCAAATTTAAAATGAGTCACAATTTTGTGTGTTTTATTATTTCCAAATGATCATAATTTGAGCCCAAAAAATGTGATATGCATACCAACATCAGAAATAAAAATGTAATTCCCAAATATCAGAGGGTAACATTACTATTCTACACTCACACACCAAGAACCACTAAATATCACAGAATAAATCAAGAAGAATAACTCCTGACTAATGTAATTCCACCACCTGTATGTTCAAAGAAATGCAGTATAAGTGTAGGAGGGTCCCCACACATAGCAGCGCAGTGGCTAATAGGTTAGCACTTCTACCTAGCAGCACTGATGTTCTTGGTTTGAATCCCAAACATGCCACTTCATGTGGCGAAGTTGTCTGTTCTCCCTATGTTATTACACATAACTCCTCACTCAGGGCCTTACCTAAATTATGTCTAAATGTAGTAATTGTGTGTAGGAGGGTACCACCACCATTGCAAATCATGTCATATGTTTTCCATGGGCAAGGACTATAATCAGCCTTAACATTTCCTCACCAGCACTAATTGCAGCCTCTTACCAAGCCAAAACCCACAAAATGACAGCTGTTTATCTCTCAGCGTGCTGACAGTAATCAGCCTTCAAAACAGATGGCATAGGTTGTTCAATGGCTCTCTGTCCTTCCGATGTACATCTGCATTGATTAACTTGCACCCCTGGGACTTAGGACTGCATTACACCACAGAGACTTTTGTCTCCCCTACCACCTCTATACCTCACACTAGGGTGTTGTGTGTGGAAGGTGCATCTGTATTTCCTTCACAAGCCTCTCATACTTCAATGTAAGTACTCCAGAAGGTTGTGGTTATGTTTGCATACACATAGTTGTATCATCTGTATGTTGTATATACTATTATTGTTTACATATATTGCATTATTCTATATAGATACCTATGTAATCAGGTCTACCTTATATGTCACACTAATGTAATGTCACTATTTCTCATAGAATCTTTCAATACTCTGCTTCCCCCTAAGAAGAAATTTACCTTGCATTTTGAAACATGTCGAAATGAAATTATTGCAGGCTGGTCTTTCCACTTAAGACCAACCCTTTATTCTGCATGAGTATTGTATCATCTCTGTTTTTGTATGAGAAGCTTGCACTTTCTATGCTTTTAAGCTCTTGTTTGGCATGTATGACCATACTTTTTATCACATTTGAATAAAATGTATTATGTTTTATATTGGTTTCACCTTTATACTTAGTGGTTTGGCTGTTACCTCCAAAGTCCCTCTGGGGTCTAATCCTTCCAAATACACCACAGAGAAGCAGCCTAGAAACATGTGGCAGCACAGTAGCTAAGAGGTTAGCACTTCTACCTAGCAGCACTGAGGTTCCTAGTTCAAATCCCACTACCCGGCTGGAGGTTTGTATGTTCTTCCTCTGTTGTGGTGTTAAAGCGATACTAAAGGTTCATTTTTTCTTTTTAAAATAACAAACATGTTATACTTACCTTCTCTGTGCAGCGGTTTTGCACAGAGTGGCTCAGATCCTCCTCTTATGGGGTCACCCAGTGGCGCTCCTGGCTCCTCCTCTTCTCGAGTGCCCCATCAGTTAAACACTTTCCCTGGGGGTACTCGTGCAGGCGTGCTCCCATGTCCTGCTGCTGTGTCCATTGACACAGACAGCAGGACCTGGCCCCGCTCCCTGGACTTGATTGACAGCATGGCTCCCCTGCTATCAACCTATCCAATGAGGACCAGAGCCCACGGCTAGAGCTGGTAGGCTCATCCTCGGCGCTGGAATGATCTGGCTCAGGTAAGTAAAAGGGGGGCTCTGGGGGGAGCTGCAACAGAAAAGGTTTTTCACCTTAGTGCATAGAATGCATTAAGGTGGAAAACCGAGAGGGTTTACAAGCCCTTTAAAGTTTCTTTTTCACCAATGATTACATTTTTGATGGGTTTCACATAATGGAACCCCAAGAGATAACTTTATAAATCAAGCAAGTGTGGGTTTGCATCAAATCTAGAACTGGGGTGCTTTGGCCCTGATATGAATGTATAAGTCTGGTGTGATCCTGCACACATATTTTAATGTTGTATGCTGATGATGAATGACGAATGTGCTTTGTCACCAATTTGTGTGAAGCAGCCCTCACAAAGTTGTCATTTCCTGTTTTGGACTCTCCACATGCCCAATGACATACAAGTTGGATTTGGAGATTTTTGGGATCACCGTTCATGGCCAGAGCCTTGGCCACTTGTTATTCTGAGCTTTACCCTGCACAGATATCTATGCTGATGCATTTTTTCATTTGTAAAGAGTGTGTATTTCTAATGAACAGGTGTGAGCACTTGAGGCCTACCTCAAGAGACAATATCAATTACACTGGTGGGTGTGACCTTTACTGAGTGGGCGGAGGTGTGCTAGCAATCTTAGCTAGGTTATTTAAAGGTCTGCATTTGTGGCGGGTGTTTAGCCTAAGAACAGGCCTTAATCTTTCTTTGCCGTATATTGGGTTACAAATGATAAGCCTGCCATGTAACCTTTTAGGGGTTTGGGACGAGGACTTCTGATCACAAAAAGGTTAGTCATACTTGTTGTTAGCTTGATTTGTATCCCTGCCATGTAACTTTTTAGGGGTTTGGGGCAAGGAATTTTGAGCACAAAAAAAGCTTAGTCATGCTTGTTATTAGCTTGATTTGTATCCCTACTTTTCTAACGTGATTTGTTTAATGTGTCTAATTTATAATGTCCTCCCTTGTACATTGTAAGCTCTTTTGAGCAGGGCCCTTCTAACTATATTGTCAAATGCTGCATTATTTCCATGCCTTTTTTTTTTTGGCCCAAGTATATTAATGTACCAAATGTTTATACTAATGTGGAAATAAAAAGTTGATTTTTTTTTGCTTTATGTTTGACTTTTGCAGACTATAAATACATATTTTATAAGCGCAAACTATTCATACCCCTTCAAATCTGTATTGAATCTAGTTGCATACAAAAGTATTTGGTTGTGCATACATGCAAGTCCTTGAGTAGAAACTGTAATCGGGGGAGGGGTAAGAAAAACAAAAATAAAAATCCCTGCTCCAATGCTGAATTTCAGGGCTCTACTAATTCTTTTGTGGACTAGGTAAGCCATGAAATATGTCAACTAAATGTGAATTCTCTCTAAGCACCAAATTAAGAAAAAAAAAACAAAAACAATTTTTTAAAAAACTTTTGGCATGACCCCCCCCCCCCCCAAATCCATACCAGGCCCGTTGGGTCTGGTATGGATTTTAAAGGAAACTCAACGCTAAAATTTAAGAAAAAATTAGTGTGGGGCCCCCCCCAAAATCCATACCAGACCATATCTGAGCATGCAGCCTGGAGGTCAGGATAGGGGGGGTGAGTGAGTGCCCCCCCTTCCTGAACCATACCAGGCCACATGTCCTCAACATGGGGATGGTCTCTTCCCGACAACCCTAGGCTGTGGTTGTCAGAGTCGGGGGGCTTATCGGAATCTGGTAGCCCCGTTTAGCAAGTGAGCCCCCAGATCCCACCCCCCATGTGAATGGGTATCGGGTACCCTTACCCATTCACCCAAAAAGTGTAAAAAAATACAAACCACAAGAGGCAGTTTTTGACAAATCCTTTATTCAAAAAATAAAAATAGTGTCCCGCGATGTACATCCATCGTCAATCAGGGCAACCAATCGACCCGAAAAATCGCGAAAAATCAAAACGCTTCACCTCCGACGACTGCTGTCTCTTTGCTTTGACAGGTGTTATATTGGCAAGGTCGTTGTCACCCAATGATGTAACCGGGTTGTCCCGCCCCTTTCTGGCATCACTTGATGTCAAAGAGGTGGGGCCACTGGGTGATGTACTCGGATGGCTCTGCCCCTTACCTATAAGAGAACTGTCAAAACATCCAGACCGCATGTGGCGGGATCCCTCGCATTGAGGATGAGTGTTATATTTTTTTTTTCTATTTTTCGGCGTCCGTCGGCCACCGTGATTGATGATGGATGTACGTCATGGGACACTTTTTTATTTTTATTTTTTGAATAAAGGCTTTGTCAAAAACAAATGTACCCGATACCCATTCACATGGGGGGAGGGATCTGGGGGTCCCTTTCTTAAAGGGGGCTTCCAAATTCCAATAAGCCCCTGTTCGCAGACCCCGACAACCATCGGCCGGGGTTGTTGGGAAGAGGCCCTTGTCCCCATCTATATGGGGACAAGGTGCTGTGAGGGGCACCCCAAAGCACCCTCCCCATGTTGAGGGCATGTGGCCTGGTATGGTTCGGGGGGGGGGGCGCTCGCTCGTCCCTGCCCATCCTGACCTCTAGGCTGCATGCTCGGATAAGGGTCTGGTATGGATTTTGGGGGGACCTCACACCATTTTTTTAATTAATTTTGGCGTGGAGTTCCCCTTTTAAATCCATACCAGACTCAAAGGGTCTGGTATGGACTGAGGGGGAATGCTGTTTTTTCCAATTTTTTTTCAAAACACCAATGCCACATCAGCATGAGCATGGTTGTTTCCATAATATTAATGGCTCATTTGCAAAGCATTATTGTATAGAATTAAAAACATCAAACACTAGTACTGTAAATATATTTTCTATGTCTGATTGTATTAACCCCATAGGCTAGTGGTCAGCTAATTGCAATATACATTAATAGATGCACACGAGGTAGAGCACATCTCACATAAAATAATGTTTTTTTCACATACATGGATCATGGTTGCAGTGCAGTGCTATATAATAACCTGGTAGCAATTGGAACTTGCAGATCGCGGAATCGCCAGTTAGCGCCGATTCGGAATTTACAAAGGCATGTTCACCGTTAATAGTGCGAATTTTATGGAACTTCCGGTTCCGGCGCCGCATGGAGTAGAGGGTCTCCAGCACAGCTCCCGCTCCCGGTCCTGATATCTGCATAAAAAACCTGCCCAGACACCTTAATCTGCCCTACAAGACCTAAAGAAGCCCAGCAGATACCTCGGAGATCGTTCTCTTATGGATCGCTTCGTGGAAAAAGTGAGTCCACGTCCGCCGCCAGATACCCGGCAAATCGAGGCCGGGGATGCGGCCTCAATCCCCGGCGCCACGAACGAAGGCGCTCGTTCCAACGACGGAACGCTCGCTACCGACGGAACGTTCGTATCCGGCATGGAGATCTCAGTGGCCTCTCCCTCACCCAGCTCCAGGGACATGGACGACTACAGAAAGATCGCACAGGCGGTGGCAGAAATACTGGGCCATCGCTCGCAAGGCAGCAACCTTGCTCGCGGAAGCAAGCACCGCGGCCCCTAACTCCGGCGTAGGGGCCGGAGCTAAACGGCCCATAGACCGCCGCCTGCACCTGAGTGAAAAAGGTGCTTCGCTAGGTATTCTCTTGCTAGAGGCTCCATAGACGACCCGAAGAAATCCAGAACATCCCGTCTAATTCCACAGACCCGTCCAAAAAATACGTCTATAGTCCTGGCCCTCGCCCTCGACACGACCTCTGGGAGATGAGGTACGCCGCGGCCTTGGCCTTCAAGGTATTTTAAGCGTGATAATTGCCACTTGTACGGAAACATTTAAGGCTTAGCCGCGATTGACC